>OY735200.1:20933394-21028394 GCA_963457665.1 Thysanoteuthis rhombus
GTAATTGCATTATTATCAAATTTTACACAAAAAGTACAAAAAAGAACAGATGTCCATCTGTAACATACAGACTAGAAACAATAATACAAAGCAAAAGTTTTAATTACAAACAAACAGTAGAATCTGTAACTATGAATAAAGATGGCGAAATGAATATTCCTGAAAGTGAATGCCAGGCCTCGCAATTATGTGATAGAGATATTGGCCACATATTGACAGTCAAACTACAGCTCGTTGAAAACTCAAAGCCAAGAAAATTCTTCGCAGAAGATCCAAATTATTGATAACCAACGTGTTTAAATTATGGCGAATGTTTGAATTAAATTTTTTAAAAAGCTTGGATATATGCATTTCGTCTGTGTCGAATAAATATCGAATAACAGAATCAGCGTTCAACATAAGAAATGAAAAATTACTTGGATTTGTAAATGAAAAATTCCAACGTGTAAAATGTTTAAAATACCCTAAAAAAAAACAAATCATGTGCTTAAAAATCCCAAGTATTAAAAGATGCCTTGCAACTTTAAAATAGATACTCAGTAGTAAGTTGCAAATAATATAGCATTTATATGTGAAAGGTATTACAATCAAAGGATATAGTCTGAAGTAGGTATTATAGGAAAACCATGATCCACGTATAAAGTATCTACTTATGAGCCCGATAATATTAGATTAAATAAGATTGTATTGGGTATATGTGAGAAACTAAGACTTGGAACAGATGAAAATATACATGAATTACCAATTATATACTGGATACTCAAAATGCACAAGCATCCAACAGATGCTCGCTTTATTGAATCCTCTAGAATTAGTGGTGCTAAACCTCTTAGCAAAACTGTTTCAGAAGTCTTTAAATTAATACACAATCAAGTATATAAGTCCATATTAAAAGTAAATTCTGTAGTAATTTAAATCTTTTCTGGGTAATAGATAATAATAGGACCGATCACATACGATTTTGGTACACTTTGTACGAAGATTCCTCATGAATATTTTATTGAATAATTGAACAAAATAATAAACTTGACATTTGCAGGAGGGAATAGTAAATATATATATACATAAATGAAGCTTTCTGGTGTAAAACCAAAAAATGGCAAAATCATGTGTTCAACTATTAGGATGATTGTCAGCCATCTTTTGGAGGAAAGTTTCTTTGAAATAGGCAATATATTATTTCATCATATTATTCGTATTCTTATTTGGGTTGATCTTGCACCCTGCTGGGCAATTATGTATCTACATAGACACGAGCATGTATTCATGTCGTCTTTGATCAGAAGTAATATAAAGCTAGCACGTGCATCTCTTGGTTGTACACGTTTCATTGATGATATGTGTGGTCTTGGTGATGAAGGGGAATTCAGAACATCTTTTAGTTCTATTAACCCTGAAGATCTTGAACTTGGGTGCGAATGTTGCAGAATGCACGCAACGTTCCTAAATTTGAATATCAAAATCGAAAAGGAAGTGTTTGTCCATAAAATGTTTGACAAACGAGATCCATTCACATTCGATAGCGTGCGGATATCTCTCAGTATTCCATCTCACATATTTTATTCTATTAGAATACTTAAGGTCCACACATTTATACCGAGAATTGTTTCTTTAGATTTAAAAAAAAAGGGTCAATCGAGGTGCTGAACTTAGTAAGATTTTTAGGAAATTAGATAAATCTACGATGGTGTTAATAACTGCTAGAATTCTATTTGGTTAAACAATCTGATCCTTTTCAAACTTATCAGGTTGATTATGATCAAATAATGACAAAAAATAAGGAATATGTTAACGAGAGTATAGAAGAATAGAGAAAAAGAGATAAAGTAACTTTCGACGACGCCTATAATATGTTTAGGGAAGTTAAGAAACCACAAGAAATGGATTTGGTCCTTTTCAATGTGAAAGATCGTTGAATCGGTTAAAACCAGGGTTAATGCATGTCTCCGGGTCATTTGTCTGCCTGATAAGTAGTTGATAAGTGGTGGGCGGGATGGTAGATTGAACATGCAACACTAAATAACAAATGTCTGAAATGTATTGATGGGATAGTCTCTATGGTGTTACTAACTACTAGAATTCTATATGGTTTCGTCTTAACCATAAATAAAACGCTAATTTAATAAATTTGAGATATTGATGGAAGTGAGGTTGTATAAGAAGTGGATAATTCAGTCCAAAGATAGTGATCTTAAAATATTATGCCAAATTTGGTTGAATGTATTCGCATCAAATCAACTAGAAGATTTTTTTTTTTTTTGCTGATTAATTAGTATGATCAACACTGCTGGGGTGCCATGTTAATACAACTGTTTTGTTTTAAAAGTTCCATGGTAAACAACAGATGATCTGCACAAGAAGGTTTACACATAGCACCATAATATCTAAGTCGATATAAAACCTAAAAGCTTATGTAAATTGCAATAACAGATATTTGGAGATAATTGACCAAAATGGCTTAATCTTTTCAAATTTGAATTGTTTGTGTTTAGAGCTGTAAAGCTTGATATATATATATATATATATATATATATATATATATATATTTGTTTCTCAACGCAGACAATTTCTGCAGCTGCTAATTTTCTTTAATTGTGTATTCTATTTAAGCTGTCAAAGCCAAATAATACATTCACCGTGTATTAATCGGAAGTAATTTCAGATAGTTAAAAGTAGCACAACGCATATATAATGATTTCTGTCGGATTATATATCCATTTCTTGGTAATATATACAGTGATACATCTTTCATAAAAATGACGGGCGAGGAGAATCTCTGTAATGCTTTAATAATCTTTTCTTTTCTTTTTTTTTCGTGCAAGTAGTTTAAATAAATACTTTTCAAAGGATATAGAGCTTTCGTCAATATTTTCTGCCATTTTCAATATCAGAGTGTAGTATTACTTTTCAATTTCATGGTAGAGTTGTATTTTCTTTGATGTTAATTTACGATTTAATTTCATCGTTAAATTCGGTGTTTGCAGTTTATTGCTTGTTTTGTCGGTAGCTATTAGTGTTTCGTGCTCACACACCACCAAAGGACGTCACTGAAACACTTATGGCAACCGACTTGAACAAAAAAATCAAGAAAAACAAAAATATATACAAATATAAACATCTTTCACCTCCATTAAAACTAATACATAAAGCGTGGAGTTTGTAGCATTCTACTTTATAAACCTAATTTTTGTAATAACAAGTATTTGTACTTATGGATATATTTCAGCTTGTCACGCCATTTTCAACGAATAAAGTAGACTCATTTTACGCTTTAAATTTTGAGTATGTGTCTAGGTTTTAAAAAGGATTATCGATTAGAAATTATATTATAAACTATAAATAAATCTGAGAACAGACCAACCAGGTAAGATGGTGTTTTCATTGGGTTCGGACTCTATATATTTCACCAGCCATGCTAGTCTCTTCGGGAGTTTTGAAATAATGTGATTTTGAGCTAATGTATTTTTGCAACGAACGCATTGATTTCTCGAGATGAATGCTGTCAAGGGAAATAACGTTGACAAAGAAAATAATTCCGTTAAACCTGGGTATTTTGAAATCGATCTACTTTAACCCCATCCCCCAAGCAGCATTGGGTAAAGAGAAAGAATTTGTTTTTCGCTAAGACTCTTTAACTAATTTAAGTGACTCTCGAGCGCCCTCTAGTAGGACATTTATATTTCAGAGATATGAAATCACGTCACGATATTGCCTTCGATTATAACGCTTTCGATTACTTCGCACGTATCTTCAACAACTTCTAAACGATGTCTTTTTTTAATGCGAATTCTTATAGTCAATTAATTTTTATCGCTTTCTAACATTTCATCTTCTGGAGAGTGTCAGACAAAAACCACCACAACACTAGCTGTACCAATGGGGAAAATCCTCGGTTATTGACACCTAAAATAAAACCAAACAAATATTATATCATGCCTTTGTATTTCCATCAACCTATGTTTGTATCTTCTCGTGTTCTTTCTTATCCCTTCCAATATTTGTTGCCAGTCTATGATTTCATCTAATTGTTATACAAACATGTATAAGATTCATAAGCTAAAATTTTCCTACCCCTCTATAAACAAACTTTCCTTCCTCTCTCCCTGTCATCTTCGTCAACAAACTTCCCTTTCTCTCCTTCTTTCTGCCCCTACCCCTAAAGTAATCTACTTGAATTTCTTTTAACCTCATTCCTTTCTAAGTAAAAATAAGGAATACTTTAAATGAAATAACATGCGACCAAAGATGTTGGTTACCTGAAGTTTGAGAAAAGGCAACTTCTCACATATATTTTATCTGTTGTGCATGTAATCGTTATTGTTTTTCTTGTTATTAATCACCACGACCCTCAGCAAATCAGTTTTATCACTTTTTTCTGGGTTGAGTTATTCATGTGTACTGACAATTATATGTATGTATTTATCTAGACTTGGCCAGCTCTAACCGTTCAGGGTAGAAACTTTGGATTCTGCACTCTCTCTCTCTCTCTCTCTCTCGTCAATGAGTGATGGAATTGCTTGTGTTCTATTTTTTTATATTCATATACGTGTATATATATATATATATATATATATATATATATATATATATATATATATATATATATATATATATATATATATGAATGGCGTTGTATTATGTAGAAACTTATCTGAAATGATTTCTCGATTATCTCATTCGATTTAGACAACGTAAATAGAATAGAATAAACAATTAAAGAAAATGGGGCTTCTGCAGGAATCAAACCAGCGATCCATATATAGTCGCTTCAACGTAGTGCTGCGCTTACCATTGTGCTACATATCGCTTGCTGGTTCGATTCCTGCGGCAGTCCCATCGTCTTTAATTGTTTATTCTATTTATATTGTCTAAATTGAATGATATATTAACCGTGTAACGACGGGAAATCATTTCAGATAAGTTTTTATATAAGATTACGCTATTTATAATTCGTTCTATAGGACCAAAATGTCCATTTCTTGAATGCATAAATAAATAAATAAATATATATATATATATATATATATATATACACATATATATATATATGTGTGTGTGTGTGTGTATGTATGTGTATGTGTGTGTGTGTATGTATGTGTATAATAATATATTTATGTATATATGTGCGTGTGTGTGTGTGTATGTATATATAGATGTATGTGTTTGTGTACATATCTGTTCAATTCTGTTTTAATATGTGTCTGTAAATTACGGAGATTTTGAAAAAAATCTTTTTAAGAAAGAAACAGTTATTGTGGATTATTCAATCCTATTCAAGCACTTGTGTTCCGATTCGGATGCTTGGATCCATTACAATTCTTCGTCAAGTCTCATGGTCTCAGGGTTAGGGCAAATACGTTCAATTATCTGAACACTAACCTCAGGCCCGCGGCGGTTCTTTTGAACAAAATTCTTCCCTGTTGCTTCTAGGTTTGGCCTAATATAATAAGAAATCATTTTGAGTAAAGAAAGCAAGACGAAGATACGCGCAGAGCTTTGAAGAATAACCAAAGTTGTCGTGATCGAAGATAATGTCAGATGTCATAATAAAGTACGTCCAACTAACTTTGTTACTACAATATATTATATGGCTTATAACCCCCAAAGAGAAAATCCCTTTTAAGAACTAAAGATCACAAATAGGCAAAGAGCTAGGAGAAACCAGCATTCCTGGACAAAACACTTAACATAAATCAGCTCTGATGATGGCCTAAAAGGCCAAATTGATCGAGACTACATAAATAAAAAGATGATTACTTATATATATATATTCCTGTATGTCTTTCTTGCACTCGATTGTCTTTGTATACTGTGCTTATCATAAGTATTTGAACAAAGAGATAATTTACTGAAGCATTACACAAGCATAACTCATTCTCAATGCAATCAACATAACGAGGTATGCATTTACTCTTGTTTAGTGGTTCTAAATACCGAATTTCTTGATTTTTTTTTCAATAGAATTAAATTGTCTGATGGAAGAAAATGATTTTATCATATCTCCTAAAATCTTGTTCAGAAACACACGAGGAGCTTCGAGAAGTGAACTCGCATTACTTCTTGGAAGGGTTGCATAATTAGTAAGTTGATTTTGATCACCCAAAAGCCTTAATGACCTCTGCAAGCTCAGGCAATAAAAACTGATTTTGTGTTCGTTCAAATATTTACGAGCCTTACTTTTGTTATAAACTAACCATCATTTATATGAAAATTACTGCTTATAGGTATTTGAGCAGTTTACCTTCAGAGGATCCACTCCTGGATTTTTCTCTGTCAGAGTAACCTCCTCTTAGATGGACTGCCTCACAGGGCTATAAGTCCTGCTAATCACCCATCGCAGCCGGAACTCGAACATGCTCTGCAAATTCTGTAACGATAACTGTTGCGCCACCTTCACTTCTTTTCAGACAATCCACTATCCTACAAGTATTTTACCTGTCCAGGCAGTAACAGCAAAAAGATGTTACCCCTTGTTTATATGTTTTTGTTATGTCATAGAACAATCCTATTTCAGTTTCCAGCCTTGGTCCTAAAATTGGGAATCGTGACTCGTCATAAATTATGAGCTACACATCATTATACGATGTATGCTAACATCATAGTATTATCATACCATCCTATCACAATTTTACATTACTTTTTCAAATAAAATATTATCATAATACATCCTGATTTTCATTGTTTCGATCAATATGTTTTGATCTCCGATCTTTTAATACTTTGTGAACTTCTGAAATATTGTAAGACCATGAGTCATCCGGACAAGTATGCTCATTTTATTGTTTTGATCATTATGTTTGGCGGTTGGTTCAATGGCACCGGAAGCAATTTGGGGAAGGGGAAGTTTTCCAGAAAGGGCATTTTACAACATATATTTTTTATTGTGATGGCTAAAAAAAGATGAAGCTTTTATTTCCTGCTAACTTTATTGCTATATCCTTTTGTATACTCATTTAAAGTCCACTTATCAAATGAAATAATCAAGATTCATGAAAAGATTATCATTGAGAATAAAACATTCATTCTTATTTAGATAGCTAATTATTTTCTAAAATTTGCCTGATTTTCGGCTATATTACATTTTTATCGGACAAAATTAGGGAAAAAATTAGCCAAATTGAGCCAAAAAATGGTTAATTTGGCAACTCTGGATTGTGTACAACGGAACATATGACTTTTTGATCGGGTTCATGCAAAGGCATATTGTCGTATTCCATGGTTCATCAACCTCTCGTATAGTTTTCAGTTGAATATCAAAAGATGAAATTGAGGAGAAACTCAGATTTAAGTAAGAAAGTGAGGCTGGAGGGATTGTTCTACGTTTAAAGTATAGAGAACTGTCGTTTCTATAGACAACAAACCGTATTTGGTAACACTGAGACAACCACCAAAATCTCTCATTCACTGAAAAAAAACTTGTATTTCTGTTAGGAGCAATCATCCCAAAACTGCTAATGCTGGAGAACTTGAAGATTCGTGAGCAAAAATAAGGAATTCACGAAGATTTTATTTCATAGAGAAAATGTTAATCCAGTTATAGGAAAATTTGTATTCAGTTGGTGATTAGAATATATATACTTGATTTACTTTCCTTCTTTCTTAGAAGGCACAAAGCTGCTCCCGCTTATCTTGTGCTAAGAAGACAAGGGAAGTTACCCCGCTGCCCCCGTGGATCCAGTGCCTCTGGGCCAGTCTTGTATAAAGTTTGAGCATGTTTGTTTATGCCTTTGCATAATAATTGTAATTATTGCTACATATCCAGTTGGATAGAGAAGAAACGGGCGCAGCTTGGAATACACCACGTCTATCTCCTGACGACCACAATTGCTACAGGTCCAAGTCGTTCTCACGATATCTAATAAGATACTAACTGCGCGGCGTCGACGAGATTTCATGTCTTGGGTTATAGCTATAAGCTCGAACCTTTCGTTTGAACATCTGTGAAGCATCCAACATCAAAGAACAATTGGAAGATTTCTGAGCCAACACGGCTCGTTTGGAAAAGACAGCGTTGACAGTGGAATGAAGGTTGATCAAATTATGCTCACCTCAAACAAGTGGAACAGGTGACCTGGTCTTTGATTACGGTACAAAACTGAGAGTCTTCTCTGAGTGCTGAAAGTTAAAAGCTGAAAGATGTGATCAAAAGAAAAGACAGCTTTGTGCTGAAAAAAACATTTGAAATCTCCTCAGAGATCTTAAATTGGCGGACAAAATGTATTGAATTGTTCAATAAGTAATCCACTTGTACTCGAGTTGTCGGCAGGGTCGAAATAGCGGTTATAGTTTGTTTACAGCTCACTGTGGTCGAATACACTTCGGACGAGTTGTTATGAAATCAGAACCTAGTTGTAATGTTTTGATTTCCCTGCAATAAAGTAGTAACACAAACACCGTTTTATCAAGAGAATATAATTCTTTTTTATTCTTACTTTTTTTTAATTCTAAGTTGATGCAGCAAACAGGGGTGGATGCCTTGGTTGTGACACTGACGCTTATCTTACATGGTTGGCCCGTGCCTCAGAAATCGAGGAAAGTCGCAGATATTTATGTGACCACCTCAGGTAAAGTGTAGGGAAAGGGTTTTACTGAGTAAAAAAACAGTTTTTGTTATTAAGAGCGCATCAGACGCTGACTACACCCCCTGGACCTGAAGTAAGGGGAGGTGCTTGATTCCAGTGGCCAATGAGAAGGCACAGCACCCATGCATTGTAAGGAGGGGGAAAGTATCGATAATTTGAAATATTGGAGTTTGTCTCACAGGTTCTACTTGTTCCGCCGAGGGCACATTTTACTTTGACTATCGTTTGACCTCAAAGGTGAAGGCTCGACGAACAATGGCGCAGGAGTTTTTGCCTGGTCTGGATATTCAAATTCATTGCCCAAAGCTTTTTGACTGGGTCAATTGTGAAATGAAATTGAAAGCCCGTTTCTTGAATCTGTGAGAAATTTAAATGTATTCTTAAACTCAAATATTCATACTACCTTTGTAGCTCATATTCTTATAGTTATTCTGTTCGTCTGTATTTATTCTCCTATACTTTTATTTGAGCAATTCATTACAATCCACTTCTGGTTTGCTACGCCTGTTGAAGCAGAGTCCTTTTAACCGTACGTTTCGAGAAGACGTTTTCTATTCTGGGCGAGGAGTTTGAATTCCGAGTCTTTGATCTCCTTGGCTGTTACCATATTAAATCTGAAGATGCCTGTGTGCCCTGCTATTTACCCATATTAGTTGGGAGAAGACATGTGTACTTGCTTTTCCCAAGGGAATTAGTGCAAAGTGATCACAAACTGTCTCTTGGTATTTTGAACTTGGCTTGCTGATTCCATTTTCCCTGCTACTAACCTGCCCTTCCCAAATGGCATCGACAAGCTTTTTTAAAATAGTGTCAATATAAAGAGAAAACGCGTTGACGTCTTGGTTAATGTATAACAATGAAACTTCCTGGATCGTTATAACTCTCTGAAAACACAGGAAAAACCTGTATTCTGACTGATCAATCATACACTTGTAAAATCCAAGATACCTATGCAGTTCAAATATGGTTGACCGTAATTAATTCAACGACAGTTTTTTTTTTCACGAAAGGAATTCCATTGATATTAACAGTTGGTTATTTTAAAGAGGAGAGGGGGTGTGAAGAGTCTCCAGGCGTTTAGAATTTTAGAAAGAAAATGAAGTGTAAGAAGGTTGAAGGGGGAAGGTTGACCAAGACTGGTCTGGTTAGTCACTCAATAGAAATCATCATGTGGCTAACGTATTTTGGCTGCATGCCTTGTTGGCGACGATCAATTGAAATTGGTTAAAAGGGTAACCAATGAATAACTTACTTCCGTTACTTTTTGTTTGGACCGTGATCACAAAAAGAATTTCAAAAACAAGTGGGCACAAACTAAGGCAATTTAGATTGAACCCACTTTGTAAACTGAACACCCCACCAAAGAACTATTTTGGGGATGTTCGAGAAAGCAAGAAGAAGCGTTTTTTTTTCTTTCAGCTTCATTGGCGTTGCCTGTGCGCGTGATCTTTTGATTAGGTACCATGTTTCAGCTCCATAGGTGACTACCGGGAGGATGTATTGGTTGTACACCCTTTCCTTAAAGACTAATGGGTTTCTCTTGTTCTCAAATACTGACCTCTACCGAAAGCTTGCCTCTGTCATTTGAGGATTTCTTGGGGATTTGTTGTCCTAGTAGATGTGGTGTTCTACTTTTCAGGTCTGTGTTTTCAATTTTGATTTTTGTGTATTTTTTCTCAACTCCTTCGTTGTATATGACATTCAAAGTTCGTGTGAACTTTCTTGCTCTTTTCGTTCACTTCGTCTAGCATTATTTGGAGATCATGAAGGTCTTTTACGAAACAAGGACGATGTCGTCAGCTAATCTGTGGTTACTTGGTTATTCACGGTCTATTCTGATTCTTGTACTTTCCAAGACTAGGTTTCAGAGGATCATCTCGAGGCAGGCTGTGAAGAGTTTGGGTGAGCTGGTATCACCTTGTCATTCTCCCTTTTCGAGCTGAAAAACATTTTACTGAGAACCATGCAATGATAAAATTGCTCTCAACATCATATAGAATGATTATGAAACAACACTGTACGTTTGAGTAAAACCAGAGTGAGGGATATCATAGGATCCATTCGAAAACTCAAAAGGCGATGTGAAGGTCATGTTACAAGAATGGCAGACAACCGATGGTTATCAAGACTCACAAAGTTGATCCTAAGATATCATAAGATATCATATGCAAAACTGTAGCCGGCAAAATAAAAGATAGTGTGATGAACTAGACTAGTTCAGGGAGTATTTGGCTCCGCGACGCCCATGATAGAGGGACCAACCGATTCCTAGGGAGGGTCTATGTCCATGGACGAACGTTAAAAAGATGATGATGATTATACACGTGATACACGTGATACATACATAGCCAGCCACCCAGCTAGAGCAACTCAAAAACTGAAGAAACCTATGACGGCAGTTTTGGTAGCATTTTCGGTTGAAGGTTTCTAAAAATGGTATAAAAACAAGTGGATCAATTGCCGAGCGTAGAGCAAGCTCGCTTTTCATTCGTACTTGAAAATGTATTTGCGTTAGTTTTACATACCGCGTAAATTTAGTTTTAAAAACGCGATGTAAAGGACACAAAATCTTATTTTTCAGTCGATACTAAGTGATAAAACGTGTTATTAATGACCATGAAATGGCCTCCAAGGGTTACATTATTCATAGTTGGTTGAGCATATGGCCATTTCCGGAATCTGCATGGCCGGAATGGTAGGTAGATGTATCTATTTTGACATTAAAGTTTGTAAGTATTTTCCTCCTTTAAAACATGCACAATTCTCATGGCAACCATCTTGGAAATTGCCATCACGGCTACAAAATAATCAATTTGAATTGGATCCAGCAAAAAATGATAATCTTATATAACTAAATTTACATTAATCCATAAAGTTTGCTAATTTTGACTATCACGTAATAATTGGCACCATTTTTGGACCAAGTAAGCAGCTGAAGAAGAATTGATTAAATTTGGGTTCTGGTCCAGGTTTCTTTTCAGTTACCTTCCCTGCATCTTAGCAATATACAAACTGATCTTGATTCAGATTTTGTCTTTCAAAACGTAGTATAATGTATACAAAATCTTATTTCAAGTCGATATAAAGTAAAAGTAATGAAATGTGTTATTAATGGAATGTCCCTATCACATGATTCATAATGGGTTGAATCTGATGCCATTTTTTGAACCCAGGTCGATGTAGATGGTAGTATTTATTTTAGTATTATATTCAAATTTGTTAGCATTTTTCCTTTTTTGGACATGCATTATTCTAATGGCAGTCATCGTGGAAAATGGCCGCAACGTCAGTGAAATGATTAATTTTAATTGGATCCATTGAAAATATTATTTTTATATACCTAAGCTATCATCTCTGAACCCCTTTTATTCGCTGGAGTGGGGGGGCGTACAGTTGGTGCCAATTAATTTGAGCCCGGGTAAAAAGTTTTTTTGCTGATTTTCGAAGTAGACAAGTACTCCCCATTTGGTGGACTGGCGAAATCTTCCCACACCACAACCTTGTGCTTGTAGTGTATTAAGATGAGTTTGATAAATATCAAGAAGTAGATGCCTCGCCCAGGCAGAAGGGTTTACAGTTTTGCCTCTCAGGTCATCACTACTGTCATCATCATCATCATCTCCATCATCAGCATTTTAGTGTCCGTTGTTGAACGTCTCTATCATGGACATTGCAGGGCTAGTACTTCTCAGTTTGAGGATCAATATTTCGGTTAGGATCCACGTTTCAGCTGTGTGAGTTCGATTCTCAATGGATGTTGCACATTTCCCAACTTTCACTACATAAAGTTGAATTTATTAGATAAGCCAGTCTCGTGGCAAAGATAGTTTCGATGTATTAAACCAAAAGATAATTTAGGTGAATGTTTGGAATATTTAACATTGAATAAAATGCCGATATTTGATAAAGGAGATAATCTGCGGAAACGCTATAATTGCTACTACTGTTGAACTATTATGCAGCAAATTTTTGAATAGGCTATTTTGGGGTGGCTAAAAGTGGCTTCATTTTTACCGATGTTCAAATAACATTATTTTCGATTATATTTCCGATGAGATCAGTGGGTGAGTTCGGAATTAGTATTAGTATGTAGGGTTGAAATTGGTGTAAGCAGTTAGGGTTGGTAGGTAAGTTTGGATTTAGGGTTAGTAAGTAGTTTTTGGTTTGGGTTAGATTTAGTTTATACATTTTAAAGTTGCAGATATGAAAACAAATAATAATCCCATTTCGGTAACTGCAAACCCAACACTAAACCTAAGTACTAACCCTAACACCAACCCTAGATACTAATTCTAACGCTAACCCTGAACATTAACCCTCAACCCAATCCTTTCTACTTGAACTTGATATAATGCTTCCTAATGTATTTTTTGTTTTTGTTTTCATTTCTCCTGTAAGATTTCTCAAAGCAACTTTTAGCTATTTATCCCATAAAGTTTCTCATAAACTGAGCTACTTTTAGCCGGTTCGAAAATTTGCTGAGTAAGTAGCATCATTGTGGATTATCACCCTTGCCAAATATGGGCATTTTGTTCAATCTTACCTATTCCGAACGATTACCGGAAATCCAATGTCTAGTATCAAGTTGACGTCCCCAAGGCTGCACCTTCTCATCACGCTTAAAGAGGTAGGGTCAGGCTATTGTGCCACACCTGAGATCTCCCAAAAACGAAAATAGTGAGTGAATTGGACTATTTCTGGGACCACCTACACGCATGCGTGAGGGTCCCTACTTTAAACTCCGCCTTGTATCATATTCTGCCCTCGTTGTGGGAAGGCGTGTAGTTCCGAAATTCCCATCGGTGTTGGAAGATATAATCGACAGGAAAATAAAAATCAGGTTGCCATAACAACAAACCAACAATTCTATCGCATTGCCAGATAAAAAGGATACGTGGCGTCATTGTGTTATTAACACGTTTTTGGTTGAAAATATTTGGTTCAGTTAAGTGCAATTATCGGATCAATAGATGTTCAGGTGTTCATGGATATGGGATGTAAGACCCCTTACTGATTTTGATTCGAACATTGCTGCCAATGAAATTGAAAAACATGTGAGTAATATTTGGGAACCAATCGATGTTCGATGCCAATAGTCGTGATTTCAGATGTTATTTGGAGGAAGATATATAAATTGCATCGGGCAGTCAGATATCATTGAATCAGAATTGAAAGATGAATAATGTTTTGGAAAATTAAAAAAAATTAGATGATTAAAAATTGTAGTCAGACTTCAAAAACGACAATTTCTTGTTTGAAAGCGTAGTGGATTAGAACATTGCAGTCCGCAAACTGAGAACTTTGCAACGTGCACATGGAAGAATTATGCTGGGCCTCACATGGAGAGACCACAAGACAGCACAGGGAAAATACAAGAGTCAGAGATATAGAATCCATTAAAAATTCATATGGCAGTGGGCTGGCCATGTTGCAAGAATGGCAGACAACCGATGGACATCGCGACTCACGATATGGATCCTCCGTGATCACATGCGCAACCGAGGCCGGCAGAATATTAGATGGAAGGACGAGCTAGATAAATTCAGAAAGTACTGGCTCTGCGACACCCATGATAGTGAAGTGTGGCACATCCTGGGGAAGGTCTATGTCCAACGACGGATGTTGAAAGACTGATGATGATGAATCAAACCTTCAGAAATAACCATTTATTGGGCCAACCGCGTGGTTCAAGTAAATGCGTGTGTCTCACTGGGACCACGGTTCAATCTTTGAGTCCAAACAAAATTGCAATCGCTAAACGAATATTTTTATGATAGTTTATCGTGTGCCAATTCCTTTTTCAAATCGTGGATCAGTATATATATATATATATATATATATATATATATATATATATATATATATATATATATATATATGTGTGTGTGTGTGTGTGTGTGTGTGTGTGTGTATAAATAATGGCAAGATATTATTTTAATGACAACTTGGAAAATCATTTTTAAGTATATTCTTTTAATAAAGGTGACGCATCCGGATATCTCAAAATTTTTTGTGGTTTTTATGGTATTGATATGTGCCATTTATCGCTCGTTGTTATGGAGATGTTTTCGAGTTTTTACATCTAGACCTGAATCTATTTTATTGTTGTCCATTGATATTCTATTTTGTTTTTATGTCAGTCTCGTTAACATCAAAGACACCATGAACACTTCTATATCACTGCTCTGTGGTATGGTACTCGGAGATTAATGCCGACTCAATACATTGTCATCTTATCCAATGAATAAATAAACGACACCGTAAATTTGCTTGTGATTCATTGTAACAATAAAGACCACATTTACATGAGGTTGCAATAATGATCAAAAAGGAACCAAATATTACCATTCAAAATATTTTCCAGATTGTCATTATATACATATATACATATATATATATATATATATATATATATATATATATATATAATGTTTGACCGGAAACTATCAATTCATGTTGAATATCGTAAGAACCGGTAACGTTGACTTGATGTAACCAATCGTGGAAAAGATTAGGAATGCAACGAGATGGCAGATGTAATTCTGATAGATAATATTGCAGACTGTCTTGAAAAGTAGAAGGGATAATGAGGTGTGTGTGGAGGCCCAAGACAACTACTTTGAATAGGTCAAAGGCGTTATTACCGTATGTTGGCTAATTGTTCGCTTAATATAAAGATGGATGGATAATGTCAATACTGACCGTATATATATATATATATATATATAATCATTGGATGGACAGGTTATACCCGACGTAAAACTTTGAGAAAAGTATCATTTTTATAATTGCCATGTATGAATGATTGTACGTGGTTGATTAGTCTTGTTTTGAATGAGGATGTTTTCAAAGTTGACGATACAGCTGTGTACAATATTAATTGTATTCATGTTGAGAATTTTGTGAAGTTTGTTATTTTCTTTGAAGTGCTTTTTAATTAGTTTTATTAATATTTTGCCTTCGTTTTCTGTGTTCTAGTTCGTTTTTGTCTAACTACAGTTTGAATTTCCCGAATCCGCCCCCATTTAGTGCCTTTTGGTATGTTTAGCTAATTCTGTTAAAACACTTCCTTGTTCGATGAGTTTAGCGTTATTCTTCTGTTTACAGTATTCGGGATTAAGGCTAAGGTAGCCGTTGGATAATTTGGATGATATTATTCAACATATATTGGTGCACTTTTTTCATATATGGTTGATATGTTTCATCTTAAGGTTGTGTGTGACGTCTAAATCATCAGCGATCTTTGAGTTAGTTTTTACTTCTATCTTGTACCCTATTTCTTCAAGTTCCTTTATGTTCATATTTTTATCACCTTCATTGCTATTACAATTTGTTAGAATTGTGAGCTGTCGTCATGGTTAATCCGAGGCTTTTACTCTTCTATGAAGCTGGTTAGTCTATATTAGATGTAATGTCAAATTAGGTCGAAGATTTGGGCCGAGTAATATGCATCCATTGCCACGTCAAAGTTAAATTGAGATCTTTTTCTTTATCCATTTTTCTTCATTGTTGAAGAATAATGTTTTTCTTTAGGGCTTAATGATTTCTATATCTGATTTGTTGATTTTTTATCATCCCTATAGCGTCATCTAACATTTCTTCTATGGTTGAAGTGTAGAAATCTATTACATCAAACTGCGTAAATATGTCTTTGCTCTTACTGTGTATGTTTCTGAACCATTCAATAACTTCTTAGGTTTTAATCTAGTTCATAGTGGTATTTCATGGCTATTTTTTCAGGGATTATTTTGCTAATTCTACCGATCTCCAGTTCGGTAGGATTAATCATTCTGGCTGTTGGTTTGTTGAAAAAATTAGGTTTATGGTCTTTCATTATAATGTATGCGTTTTCTTTTTTGATATGTAGTTTCCTGGCATTTTTTTTTTTTTTTTGCTTCCTTCTTTATTATTTTCTCCTCGTTTATTTTGCAGTTGTTTGCGATATCCTGGACTAATGATTTGTTGTAATCATTTGGTTCTGTTTTATAAAGGTTCGTCGTTTTGTCCGCTTTTTACTAGCATTTTCTTTTACTTTTCAATTTATTCAAATTCTTCCACAATTTTTTTTTCCCGGAAAAGTGTCTAGATGGTACTTGAATTTGATTTAGTTTATTGGGATTTATAGTTGGTTGGAGGAGATTTTGTGGTTTAAACCCGTATTTCTCCTTCTTATTGTTATTTCCAGGTCCTTCAAAAAAGGAAAAAAAGTCCCCATCTTATTTTTATTATTTGGTCTCCGATTTTATTTTCTGATGGTTTTTAAAGATATTGATGTTTCTCCAGGCACTGGTATATCTTTTTCAGTGAGTGGTCAAATGTTGTTGTTTTTTGGTTTGTTTCTTTCTATTGTGTTCTTCAAGTGAATAAATTAATACAAAAAGTGCTCAATCTAATTTATATTTTGGGAGTAGGATTTATGAATAGTGATAAATATACATAGAAGATTATGGATCTTTAAAAATGTCTTGATTCAAGAGTGCTCAAAAACATTGAACACTCGAATAAAGAAAATTGAAATATACTGTCTTCTATGTATAATCACTACATGTATGCATTTCTATATAAATAGATAAATGCATTTTTATATAAATGTATACATGAGACATTATAGATATATCTTTCTCTTGCTATATATGTGTGAGAATATATATATATATATGTGTGTGTGTGTGTGTGTGTGTGTGTGTGCATTTCTTGATGTCGGTAGAGACATTCTGAAATTATTGTGTTTGGAAGTGGTTTTCTGATTATTAAGCTGAAAATGCATCTTTTGAAATCACCCACTTCTTTAAGGTTTACAGAAAAGCCAAAGGAAACATGAAAAGGTTGACCGAAGAAAGACTTTTTTAGGCAGAGGAATATGTTATCGTTTGATTTTGCCCTGCTTGAAAGCGAATTCGTTCATTTTCAATGGAATCAGATCAAAGAGCGATTTCATTAGGACGAAGTGCTTTACACTGGAAAATGGAAAAAACTGCAAGCTGTAAATAGTTCAGCAGCAGAGATATCCATGGGAACCCATCAATGTTTGAGGTCAGGTAATATCACGAAAGAGTATTTTGAGAAGATTACAACTTGCAATCAGAAATTATTTTTCATAAAATTCCTTATTCAGACTTTGTGAAGCCAGTTTCTTGTTTGAATTGAAAATATTTGGAAAGTCATCAGATATCCATACTACTGTGGCCTTATGCTAGATTATGGTAGTCATAGTAAATATAGTTTTTAGGGCCCAACACATAGCTCGGGTAGATGCGTACGAAATAGTGCCATTGATATTATTGGTAAGAAACTTGTGTCAAGATTAAATGAATAAGGTGACTTTTGTTTAGGAGGTATGTATCGAGATTTTCAGCATTGTACGAATTCGTTAATATAAATCATCTTCATCATCAGTCTTTTAGCGTCCGTCGTTGGACATAGACCTTCCCCAGGATTTGCCACACTTCTCTATCATGGGCGTCACGGAGCCAGTACTTCCTGAACCTGTCTAGTTCATCTCTCCATCTAATATTTTGCCGGCCTCGGTTGCGCATATGGTCTCGGGGAATCCATGTTGTGAGTCGTGATGTCCATCGATTGTCAGCCATTCTTGCAACATGGCCAGCCCACCGCCATTTGAGATTTTTTATGGCTTCTATGATGTCTCTAACTCTTGTCTTTTCCCGGATGTGTTGTGCTGTTTTGTGGTCTCTCCATGTGAGGCCCAGCATTATTCTTTCATGTGCACGTTGCATGGTTCTCAGCTTACGGGTCTGTTTCTTGGTTAAGTTCCATGTTTCAGCTCCATAAGTGACTATTGGGAGGATGCATTGGTTATACACCCTTCTCTTTAGGATTAATGGGATCTTATTATTTTTGAAGGTTGAGCTAGCTCTGCCAAAGGCTTGCCATCCTAGTGTGATTCTTCGCTTGATTTCTTCTTCTTTTGAGGGTCTCATGGAGATTCGTTGCCCTAGGTAGATGTAGTGGTCTACTTTCTCGAGTTCTGTGTCCTCGATTTCGATCTTAGTGTTCTTATCTCCAATGTGGTTGTTGCACATGATCTTCGTCTTGCTGAAGTTCATGTGTAGGCCGACTTTCTTGCTCTCCTCATTTAGTTCATCTATCATTAGTTGGAGGTCGTGTAGGTTCTCTGCGAAAAGGGCTATGTCGTCTGCGAATCTGAGGTTGCTCAGATACTCGCCGTCTATTTTAATTCCTTTACTCTCCCAGTCTAGCCTTCTGAAGATCATCTCGAGGCAGGCTGTGAAGAGTTTAGGTGAGCTGGTATCACCTTGTCTTACTCCTTTCTGGAGCTGGAAGGGGTCCGAGTCTTTATGTAGCCTGATAAATGAGCTGCCGTGATTGTATATATGTTTCAACACTTCAACATATACCGGATCTACGCCTTGCCGACTGATGGCCTCCATGACCTTAGGGATTTCTACTGAGTCGAACGCCTTTTTGAAGTCGATAAATGCTACGGCAAGTGGTAGTCTATACTCTGCTGCTTTTTCTTTCAGTTGATTTATCGAGTGCAGGTGGTCCATGGTCGAGTAGCTTCTTCTAAAGCCAGCCTGTTCACGTGGCTGGTTTTCATCGAGTGTTTTTGTGATTCGGTTGGTGATGATCTTTGTGAAAAGTTTATATACACAGTTGAGTAGGCTTATAGGCCTATAGTTGTTGAGGTCTTTCGGGTTTCCTTTTTTATATAGTAGCATTATGATAGCAGTATTCCAATCGTCTGGGACTTTACTGTGTTTTAAACACAGGTTGAAGAGGACGGCCAGTTTCCTATTGATGGTTTTACCTGCTTTTCGGAGTAGGTCGATGGTGATGTTGTCTGGTCCAGGGGCAGTTTCTTTCTTTGTCTGTTTAATGGCTTCCTTCACCTCCCACGGGGTTACTTTTGGGAAGTCCTCTAGTTGTTTGCCCGTGTCTTGCGTATCTTGCTCATTGTTTTGCAGTCCTTGTTTGGACGAATAAAGTTTTTGGTAGAATTCTTTGGTGCGTTCGACAATCCTGTCTCTGTCTGTTGTTAGGTTTCCATTTTCCTCGAGTATGCTAGTTATTTGCCTTCGTCCCGAGTTGAGGAGTTTGTTTATAGCTTTGAAGCCCCGACCTTTTTCAAGAGTTGATTCAATGACTGCCGTTGTGTATCTCCTTCTGTCTTCTCTTCGTTTCTTCTTGATCAATTTGTTTAGTTCAGCCTCTTCAATTTTCTCCCTCGTTGTTGTCGGTGGCTTGAGGTTTCTGCGTTTTTCCATGAGATTTTTAGTCTCATCCGAGATTTTGCTAATGGGTTGTTTGCCCATTGGCTTGAATGTAGAGGCTACTTCAATTATTGACGTTGTCATTTTGCTGCTTAGTTCGTTGATGTTGGTGCTGTCTTGTTCAGTAAGAATTCTGAATCTGTTCTTCAATTCGAGCTTGAAAGATTGAACGTGCTCTTTTGGTATGTTTAGAGGCTGCGGTTTTGTATGGAACATTTTCCTGCGTTCTTTATTGGTGTTTATTTGTACTTTACATCGTACCATTCTGTGGTCGCTGCCTACATTGACTTGATTTAGGACTTGGATGTCCTTGACGATATCGTTTTTGTCCGTTAGGATGTAATCTATTTCGTTTCTTGTTTCGTGATTGGGGCTCCTCCAAGTCCATTTCCTACTGGGTCCCTTCTTGAAGAAGGTGTTCATGATTTTGAATCCATTAGCCGTCGCAAAGTTTACAAGATCTTCTCCTCTCTCGTTGCGTATTTTGTATCCAAATTTGCCGACGCAATGTTCATTTCCTTGTCCTACTTGTGCGTTGAAGTCTCCCATGATAACATTGAAGTGTTTTCTGGTGCCTTGGAGTAGGGAGTTCAAGTCATCATAGAAGTTGTCTATTTCTTGTTGGGTTGATTGTGAAGTGGGAGCGTAGACTTGGATTATATTGAGTTTGTATCGCTTTGAAAGTTGTATGGTGACGCTAGCTACCCGGTCAGAGACGGCTTTGAAGCCAGTTACACTGTCTTTCAGGTTCTTATTGATGAGAAAGCCAACTCCACTTTGTTTTACTTTCTCTTTACCGTAGCTGTAAAGAAGATGCTTGCTTCTCAGTTCGATTAGTTCTTCTCCGGGTCTTCTTACCTCACTAATGCCTATGATGTCCCATTTGACATTTCTGATTTCACTTTCTAGATCAGTTAGGTGCATGTCAGTTGACAGTGTTCTGACGTTGTATGTGCCTATGTATAAATTTGTCTTCTTGTTGACAGTCTTAGAGTTCTGTTGAAATGGTTGTTGTTTGTGCAGTGACTCAGTAGGGACAGATGGTCCCTTGGTGAATTCTATCATAAATGCTTGCATTAATTCTTGTAAAAACTGACGGGGTTATTTGTGTACGGATTGGTATTAAGGAACCTAAAGCTCTCATAAGATGATTTATTTTTTAGTATACTAATTTTGGGTCTCAGGTCTCAACTCAAGCTGTTTTAATTTGTGACATAAAGTCTCAAGGGTTACTTTGAGGTAATCGGCATTGTTATGCAATAATAGGTTGGTGAATTAACAAATGAGGTGTATAAGCTCAAAGAAACAGAAGACATTAGCATACATGCTTATTATATCCTTAAATTATAAAATAATTTACGATGAATTTCTATACTAAATGAATTTCAAATATATTTCTGTAGCAAAATCATTTGCAATGTATTTGTGATATATACATAATAACCTTATTCTATTAGTAATGCTTGCATTAGTTCCTGGTCACTGGCAATAACTTTATCCTTATTTCCAATGCATTTCTCCAGGAAAATCATTTGCAACGCGTTTACTTCATACATAAATAGCCCTAGTCTGACAGTAATGCATACATTACTTCCTGGCCTCTGACAATCACTTTTCCTTGATTTTCTATATGCAAGATAAAGATAAAATGTCAATTCTTGCTATATCTAATTTTAGGTCGAAATCTGGTGGTTTCTTTCGTACTGACTGGAATATTAAACTTGTTAGCGTGAAAAATGACAAGACATATGCAAGAGAATGGTTAGAGTAGCGATAAAGTCAGTGAAATGCTTTTTGAACTTAATTACCACCGTGATTATTATTTCATTTTTCCCAAGAGCTAGAATATACTGTGTCACTATACATGTAATCACTAGAATAAATGAACACTTCGAGGTGTTTATTAAATAGATATTTCACGGTGATACGTTTGTAAATTGCACTGAGCTGCAATTCCAAGATGCGTCATCAAGTCTTCTTAAAGAGGCCAATGTGTATTATAGATTATAGTCATACAGTATTTTGACAAAAGTCGTGCCATGATTTGCAAAACAAGCCGGGAACATCATTTTTTCCCTTTTTAAAATAATTTTCCTGGGTAGTTCCATTTCGTGACATTTGTAAAACATTGAATTAAACAGAATTTGATCAATTTTGACTACTTTTTACCTCCATCTTAATCTAGTTAAATTAAAAATCAAGATGAAGGTAAAAAAAAAATATTCAATATTATTAAAATATTGGGTTACAATAGATCATCTAATTATAAGAATAAATGATAAACAGAATTTGTTTGGCAAACAAAATTTAACGCATTCGTTCAAGTAATTTTTAAGTCTGCTGGACTGTGAAAAAATGTCTGCCAAGCAGCATTCTTAATATGCAAAAGTATGCTGAAACATGCCAAGGTAATATTTAGAAATCTACTTGTATTAATTTTTTTAAAAACTTGTTTACTGAAATAAAATTTTGGCCAGTAAAATCGGATGTTTTCTCTTCCTTCCTATCACATCTTCCCCTCATTCTATTCTCTTCGTTATCGTAAGATTACGTGGACTCTAACCAAGAGCAAGTGGAGGGAAATCACTGCGAGATTAGGTGCCCCAGATTGGCAGCAGATAAGATGATGATGGACTTGATTAGTAACGGGAAAATCAAAAAAAAAAAAAAATGTCGGAGCGATGCCAGTCCACAAATTCATCCAGCGCCAGAGAATTAAATGCTTCGGACACCTGATAAGAATGGCAGCTGACCAACCAGCGTTCAGAGATTGCAATCTCAAGATCAACCGTCTGGGCAAAGGGACGACCTTGCAGGCGTTGAATCGAGGGCGTGGCAAAAATGATCAAGTCTCGTGGCCTGCCACTCAAAGAAGTTACACAGCAACCCACCGACTTCCATCTCCACCCCATCCACACGACACCTCGTACAACACACGTTGAGAGATGACATAAATTAGATAAAAGCTCAATATAGATGTGTATGCACGTGTGCGTATCTGCGCACGTGCATTTAACGTGTAGGGGTACATTTTTTCAATAGGTACTTCAATGAATCATACGCAAATAGACTGATGGAATAAGATGGTGAGAAAATTGCATGGCACCTACTTCCCACAGAAATCAGTATTCTATCCATCTAGCTAGCTAGATAGTTAGTTTGTTTGATAGCTAGCTAGCTAGATAGATAGATAGATAGATAGATAGCCAGCTAGATAGCCATCGCGTTATAGTCCATCACATATAAGTATTTTCAACAGACAAGTGATTCCAACCCAACCTTTGGCGACTGGGATTCGCTGACAACAATTGGCGACGAGGAAATTCAACGACATAAAAGTGGACGGGTTTGTCAATTTTATGTGGTTGTGTCTGAGTTTGTGTTTTATGTGCGAGTCTGAGGTTCGACTCATTTAGCTTCAGTGTGTTTATGTGTTAAAATGTTCCTACACTAACAATGTGCGTGGGTGTGTGTATTCAAATTTGTTTGTTCATTTCTGCCAAAGAAGAAAACGCATGTGTATTCACTTGCGTCAGCCTCTCTGTCCACACCATATCTCCGATATTTCTCAATGATATTCTATGACATTTTGTTGAAGGCTGGGCTATGTGCTAAGAAAGTATTGATTAAATTTTGGGACGGATCCAAGAATTTTTCCCAGTTACCCTCCCCCTTCATCATAACTATGTATGGATTCATTTTCATTCAGCTTGTAGTGAAAATAGCCTTGAAATTGATACAGTCACTCTAAGGGAATTCGGTTTTATATGAGTACGGACAAATGAAGTACATAAAATGCTTGCCAATGTACTGTTATGTCCCTTAAAATCATGTACCATTTGTAGACAAGAAAGAGGGGAAAATCGTGAGTGTGTTTCAATCTACGCCTTTTCTGAGTAATTGCTATGCGCGAAGGAAAAGTCATGGTTCAATATGTGCACTCTCATTATCTGAATGTGCGACTTTACGGTTAATTGAATAATGAAGAGAGATAGCTGAAGTACGCAAAATGAAAAAAAAACACCCATCTGATATTATAATGCTGAAAGTTTTTAATGAAAGCCACCTGCAGTTCAATGTTTTCCCACGCATCAGCTCGATGTTGCTAAGTCTGTTTTGTTATTTATAGCCAAGACTGTCTTCGAAAATGGCTACAATCGGCTAAAAATGTTTATTCCCAGCCAACTTTATTGTCAAAAATGTTATATACATATACGTACATATATATATACATATGAGTATATATATATATATATATATATATATATATATATATATATATATATATGTGTGTGTGTGTGTGTGTGTGTGTATTCATTTGAAGCTCACAAAATAAAACTACTTTGTATTAAATCTTCAGAAAAAATTATACATTTCTTTCCATTAATCTAAAGTGATTTAATCATCAAAAGATTGGATATCATCTTCCAATGTAGATGTAGAAGACAAGAGACATTTTTGTTCAGGTATGGAGTCATTGCATCTATAGTGTGTGACGACTTTTCTCGTATTTCATAGACACTGCAACATTCATCGTGTCTTCTTAATCTAAATGTAACTACCAACTGTGTTTTTGTCATTTTTACTTCAATTCTATTGATTAATTTTGATTAAGTTATGTTAATCTTATTGTATGTTTTTTTTTTCATCTTCAACATTTGAGCTAGTCTTTGTAGATATTTATAAGCTAGATCCGAAAAGAAATCGGCCAGATCAAGCCAAAAAATGGCTAATTTGCCAATACTACATCGGTTGTCATCCACTGAAATCTTGACACCTTCGCCACGGTATGCTTTAGATAAATGAATAACACCAGCCGACGCCTTATTCAGCATTCATGATTCTGATATTGAAAAATATACTTTTTGGATTTCCCTGTCATCTCAGTGCATAGACTTTTTTAGTTCATCCAAGTCTATTTTTGAGAACATTTGTTAGAAAGGGTCTAATAATCATTATATATGATATGTTCGAACTATTTTTTTCGTTTATGTGTACATCTTTTCAAAACGTTCCGGCCTCTATCGGGTGTTGTTGGTTCTAGGGTGTGGAATCGCATACTTTCTTCAGCAGAACCAATTAGCCGACCTAGCATTGACATCAATAGCATCTGGGAGCCTCTCATTATGAGAGATTTCTCAAAAAAGACAAATGCAAGGGAGAAAACTCGTTCTACCCCGATATCACAACTCTAATACACAAAAGACGACTATGGCGTACACAGTCGAACTGGGCATGCGCTCTGAGTTGTGATTCCACATTCTAGAACCAAAATATTCGATGAAAGGCGGAGGGTATACGGCCAAAACTTTGTGAACAAATGAATACATAGACGAGGAAAATAGTCTGACCATATCATGTATAATGATAACAGCATAGCTTTCTCACGCTATTCAAAAGTAGTGTATTCATATGAAAAGCCGAAATGGTGTAAAACAAAGTAATAGTTACAATTAATTCATATAGGGAAACTTTTAGAGTGTTCTCCAGACGCCAAAAATGATGATAAGATGTAAGGCTAAAACGTTAGAAGTAGGGGTGGAGAAGGATTACAGGAGACTGGAAAGCAGGAGAGAGTGAAAAAGAGGGTGCGCACTACCTCTATAACGGTTTGCTGCTAAACAAACGCTGAACGCTATTTTTGCAAAAGGCGGCGTAAAACGAAATTTCGAAAAGAGGAGGATACCTGTATCTTGCATCAGATTATACTGATTAAGTTTCCACCCGGCAATTCTATCTACCCTTCTTCTTTCTAGCTTTCCCTCTCCATTCCATGTCTATTCTCTCTCTCTCTCTCTCTCTCTGTTTCTGTCTTTCTCTCTTCCTCTCTCTTATACACACACAAACACAAGCTCACACACTCAACACTTATTGATGCAATATATGCCTCTGTGTGTATATATGCAGCAGCCCCATTCTTTAAAAATATTCATTCTGTTTACGCTGCCCAGGCCAAATGATATACTCACCATGTAATAACTGGAGATCATTTCAAATAGAGTTTCAAAGTAATATAAGACAATTATATATATATATATATATATATATATATATATATATATATATATAGTCTGGAAAACTTTACTGCTTCAAACACCAAACATAAAAAAAACCTCTTCAAAAATCTATTGAGTCACTTGAGTCAATTATTTCTCAATAACTGTCAATGCAATTCATGAAATTTTCTCCAGTGTTTTTCCCAGTTTCACATATACTTGTTCATTATGGTACAATGTATAATTTTCCTTTTGTTTGGATCATCAGTTTTTTTACCGGGAATTTTAAAAACAAAAAAGTTTTAATAATATGGTACCCCAGCAGTGTTGATCAAATATCACCTCCCTTTCTTATTATACAGCTTATGGCATACATGTAGTCTGTCATTTTATATAAGGTACTATGTGTATTGTATATTGATTTTATTTTATACTACATATCATTCATTTTTTTAAACAGGGCTTTCTTTTGAAGGTTACCCAAAAAAACGTATTTAATGATGAGGGTTCAGTAAGTAGACAAGATATGACTTGCTTTTTGTATCATTTCTGTTGAATGTTCAGTCATGTGAATATTAAAGCCATTGTGTCGGTTTTAACCTCAGACTGTATGCAAACCAATTTATGATATCATCTTTAAGATTACAAACAACCTTGTGTCGATTCACTTCCTACATTTTCAACCGAAGAATTTGACAATTTTTTCCACCAACCATTGGGTTATTTTTCCATGTCGTATACCATCAAGCTTCAATCAATTGTTTTTCTAACACTTTCAATTATCAAATGAAATATCCTTAAATGCACTGTTGAAACGAAGCGGAAGCACTTTTTAGCGGGTAGTAACACCTCTATGGGCGATTCCATCAATATCCTAAAACAATTTGTTACATGATATTCCATGTTCGATCTCCCAACCCGCCCAACTACCTATCAGACAGACAAATGGGCCAGAGCCAAATGTTTCCACCTTTCCCCTAGTTCCAGTCGATACAATGATCTTTCACTCTGACAAAGATTCGCCCATCTCTTTTGGTTACCTAATACACCAACATTAATACGAATTGATTCATTTCAATATACTCTATTCATTTATCCTATTTTTATTCTCTCGTTTACATATTCTTTGATTTTTGCAATTTCACTATCGTCAAGCCGATAAGTTTTAAAGAGATCAGGATGTCTAATCACGGTTTTATTCAATTATCTAAAATCTTATTAATTTCATATCCTTGATTGGCTATCCTTACAACTAAAGAAATGATTTTCGGTATAAAATCAATAAATCTTTGAGTTTTTGAAGCGATTCTCAAATATTCTAAAGTATTGTTCCATAAATTATTCAATATGGAATACTATTTGTTGTAAAAGGCATTCGCACTATGCCGAACAGGAAGCTATACTATTTATCAAACAATTTGTAAATGGAATATTTATCTACCAATTGTTTGATAAACGAGATAGTTTCCTATTCTGTATAGTTGGAATGCTATTAGAACAAGTAGTATACCAGGTTGTATATCTCACGGGCAATATTATTGAAATATTTGAGAATTGCAAGAGCAACTCTCGGATTTATTGATTTTATACCGAAAATTGTTTCTTTGGCTGTAAGAATGGCTAATCAAGGGGTGAAATTAGTAAGATTCTTAGACAATCTAATGAAGCTATGATTAGATGTCCTGACTTTCTTGCTTTCTCCGTTTAGTTCATTTAGCATTAGTTGGAGGTCGTTTGGGTTTTCTCCTACCAGGGCGATATCGTCTGCAAATCTGAGGTTGCTCAGATATTCGCCGTCTATTCTGATTCCTCTATTTTCCCAGTCTAGGTTTTGGAATATCATCTCGAGGCAGGCTGTGAGGAGTTTGGATGAACTGGTATCACTTTGTCTTACACCTTTTTGGAGTTGGAAGGGTTTTATGTAGACTGATAAAGGAGTTGCTTTAATTGAATATATGTTGCAGTACTTTGACGTATATAGGGTCTACACCTCGTAGAGTGATGGTCTTCATGACCATAGGAATTACCATCGAGTCGAAAGCCTTCTTGAAGTCTATAAATGCTACAGCAAGTGGCATATTGTATTTTACTGTTTTTTCTTTCAGCTGATTAATTGAATAGAAATAGTTCATGGTCGAGTAGCTTCTTCTAAAGCCAGTTTGTTCCTGTGGTTGTTTTTTATCGAGTGTTTTTGTGATCCAGTTGGTGATGATATTTGTGAAAAGTTTGTAGATTCAGTTGAGTAGGCTTATAGGCCTGTTGTTGTTGAGGTCTCTGGGGGCTTTTTTATGTAGAAGAATTATGATTGCCGTGTTCCAGTCTTTCGCTACTTTACTGTTTCAGACACAATTTGAATAGAGTAGGTAGTTTCGTATTGAAAATCTAACCATCTCTTTTGAGTAAAGCGATGGTGATTTTATCTGGTCCAGGGGCTTTTCCTTTTTTTAAATTTGTTTGATGGCTTGTTTTACCTCCCATGATGTGACTTCTAGGGAGTCCTCGAACTGATCGTTCGCGTCTTGTGCATCCTGGTCGTTGTTTTATTATCTATGTCTTGAAGAGTAGAGTTTTTGCAAGAATTCTTGCGCTCGTTCGACAATTCTATCTCTGTCTGTAGTTATGTCTCCGTTTTTGTTTCGTTGTTTGGGGATGGTTTAAGGTATGCTAGTTACTTATTTCTGTCCTATACTGAAAGCTTGGTTCATAGTTTTGAAGCCCCAGCGTTTTTTCGAGAGTGGTTTCGATGATTGCTGTCGTGTTCCTTCTTTTATCTTTTCTTAGTGTTTTTTTTTTTTTTTTAGATTATTTTGTTCTGTTGGGTCACCTCGATTTCTTCTCTTGTTGTTGTCGCTGGTTGGTTTGGGGTTTCTACGCTTCTTAATGTTTCCTGGTTTCGTCTGAGATTTAACTATTGGTTTGTGTGTTCCCCAGTTTAAACATAGTGGCAGCTTCTATTAGAGAAGTTGTTATTTTGCTGCGGAGTTCGTTGATGTTGGTGTTATTGTTGTTCTATTTGGTAAGAATTTTATATCTGTTTTCTATTCTAGCTTGAAGGATCGGGTGGGTTCATTTGGTTCGTTCAGCGGTTGCGGTTAGGTGTGGAACATTTTTCTGCATTCTTTATTGGCATTTAATTGCATCTCACATCTTACCATTCTGTGGTGGCTTCCTATGTTTACTTGGCTTAGGACTTGAATGTCTTTGATGATGCCGCTTTTGTCCGTTAGAATGTACTCTATTTCATTTTTGGTTTCGTGGTTGGGGCTTTTCCAAATCCATTTTCTATTGGGTTTCTTTTTGGAGAATGTATTCATGATTTCGAAGTAGTTTGCAGTTTCAAAGTTTACGAAATCTTCATCTCTTTCGTTCTGTATTTTGTATCCGAACTCGCCGACGCAACGTTCATTCCCTTGTCCTACCTGAGCGTTGAAGTCTCCCATGATGACACGGAAGTATTTTTTTAATATATATCTTGCAGTAGAGAGTTCAGGTTATCATTGAGTGATGCAGCTGGGCCTTTTGAGACCGCTGACCCAGCAGGAACTGGTAGAGGAATTTTCATCGTGCGAATCCTTGGGAGGGTTGGGCCATGCCTTGCCGCGCTGGCCCATGACATGTTGACAAGGGGTCTGGTGGATTGGTCACTGCTGGTGTCATTTGGAGTGACCTTAGAGCTCCACCAGCTCCTAGCTTCCATTCTATCTGCTCTTGGTGGGTAGGTAGGCATACATGGTTGTTCGCAGCGCTATAGAGAATGAAGAGGTAAAAAGGTTTAAAAGGATATAAGATAAGGTATATGGATGACATTTTGTATAGCTTTGTTATTCAGATTGTCGATGTGTTAAAGTATTGGGACAGGAGATAAGCTAAGCTGGTCTATCTTAGTCTATTTAAGTTTACAACTGGACCGAGTTTTGTGCGAGTGGATTACCAACCATATTATATTTATATTATCATTTTTGGCTCAATCAGATGGGTAGTTCATACTTGAGCATACCTATCTTTTATACTTTAATTTGGTCAAAGTTCAAAGAAGTGTCAATCGAAAATCGAAAGTTTTACCCCTGAAAACTCTCCTGGTGTGCGTTGGGGTGAGTTGGAAGTAGAGAGTAAGATTAAAGATGAGGGGAGAAGTGAAGTAAAGTCGGACTGCACATGGACTTCATCAAAACAAAAGTCATGAGCAACAATCACATCGAGAATAAAGAAATAACTGTCAAAATTGAAGATGCAAAACTGAGGAAAGTAGACTACAACATCTACCTTGGGCAACGAGTTTCCATGAAACTCACAGAATGAGAAGAAATCAAGCGAAGAATGGCAAACTTTCGGCAAAGCAAGCTCAACCTTCAATGATAAGACGATCCCATTAGTCCTAAAAAAGAAGAGTATACAACCAATGCATTCTCCCGATAGTCACCTACGGAGCTGAAACGTGGAACCTAACCAAGAGACAGACCCACTGACAGACATCACGAGTCACAACATGGATCCCCAGAGATCACATGCGCAACCAAGGCCGGCAAAATACAGGATGGAGAGACGAACTCGATCTATTCAGGAAGTACTGGCTCCGCAATACCCACGATGGAGGGATGTGACGAATCCTGGGTGGGGTGTATGTTCAACAACGGACGATTAAAGACTGATGATGATGAGACATTCTGATCCTTTTAAAACTTATCAGCTTAATCATTGTGAAATAAAAACGAAAATTAAAGGATATGTTAACGAGAGTAAAGAAAAATAGAATGAATGAATAGTATATATTGAAATAAATAAATTTGTATTAATGTTAGGGTGATTAGGTAACCAAAAACCGAAAAAAAGCAAGAAAGGTCATCATTCGAAAACTAGACATCCTATTCAACTTACGCCTCAAACAAAGTAAAGTCTCAGAAGAGTGGAATACCGCAATCATAATGGTGTTATACAAAAAAAGGAAACCCGTAAGACTTAAAAAACTACAGGCCAATATTCCTATTCAACTGCATCTGCAGGCTCCCCACAACAGTGATCACCGACCGAATCACCAAAACGCTTGATGGAAACCAACCACTGGAACAAACTGGCTTCAGAAATAGCTACTCAAACGTCGAACCTCTCCATTCAATAAACAAACCATAAGAGGATGCAGCAGGATACAAAACGCCACCAGCTGTAGCATTTGTTGACTATAAGAAGGCCTTCGATCCAGTGGAAATCTCCAAAGTCGTTGACGCAATAATACAACAAGGTGTAAACCCTGTATACATCAGAGTACTGCAACATATCTATCGATGCAGCAATGCTTTAATCATCCTACGTAAAGACTCTGAGCTGTTTCAACTAAAAAAAGGAGTGTGACAAGTGACACCTACTCAAACAAACTCTTCATGGTCCGCCTTGAGATGATCTTCCAGAACTTAGAATGGGAATACAAAAGAATCGGGATAGATGGAGATTACCTAAGTAACCTCAGATTCACTGACGACATCGTCTTCTTTGCCGAAAACTTTCACAATTTCCAAATAATGTTAGACGAACTAAATGAAGCAAGCCAAAAAGTTGACCACTACACGAATTTCAGCAAAACAAATGTCATGTGCAACAAACATGATGGGACAAAGACACAATGATCGAAATCAAGAAGGCAGAGCTGAAAAAAGTAGACCACTACATCTACCTAGGACAAAGAATCTCCACGGATTCATCAAATAAAAGTAAGGTAAGCTTTCGGTAGAGCAAACTCAGCTTTCAGGAACAAGAAAATCCTACTGGTCCTAAAAAAAGAAGTATACAACCATCCATCCTACCGCTGTTCACATATTGAATAGAAAAGTGGAAGCTAACCAAAAGATTGATCGTCAAACTGAGAACCATGCAACGTGCATACGAGAGATTTGTGGAGAGATCATAAGATAGCGCAGTATATCAGAGAAAAGATAGAAGTTTGAGACGTCATAGAAACTGTTAGAAAACTTAAATGGCAATGGTCTGGACATGTTGCAAGAATGGCAGACAACTGCCGGACATCACATTTCACAAAGTGGATGACCAGAGATCAGGTGCAAAGTAGCTGACAGAGGGTGAGATGGCGTGAGGAGCTCGATAAATTTAGTAAGTGCTGGCTCTGTGATGCCCATGAGAGAGGTGCCTGGCAAATCTTGGAGAAGGCCTATGCCCAACAACGGACGCTAACATACTGATCAAAAGGTTTCTTAATGTTTAGTGTTTAAAGTTGTTAATCTTTGTAGAATATATGTGTGTGCGCACGCGCGCGCGCGTGTGTGTGTGTGTGTGTGTGTGTATGAAAGTAAATAAAAAAAAGTATCACTACCAGCGTTTCAGTTTATGCACAGATTTGTGTATTTCAAACAAAATGGGTTTTTTAATGTCTGCAGGATAAGTGAGTGGCTGCAGACAGATTTTCTCATTCTCTATCATTAGGATGCATTCATAAAAATGATGATTTTTAGTACAGTGGGAAAAACGATTTCGAGGTCTTATTCGAAAATAATTTTTTTAACAAATCTTGAATGAAGATTTAAATCATTGAAGCTTAGTAACAGGTTTACGAAGATTTCGCTCCCTATAAAAAAATAGATTTTAGATGGATCAAGCGTTTTCAGGAAGACCGGAAAGACCTGAAAGATAAACTAAGAGAGGGGAGAGTGTCAACGTCGACGAAGGAAGAAGCTGTGGCTGAAGTCTAGAAACCGTTCGAGGGAGACCGCTGAATTAACATTGATGCGATACGGAAGATGAGATTCGACATGTCTGGGCATATTCAATTTTATGCAAACATCTTGGCTTCAGCAAGCTCTTAGTTCGATGGGTGCCATAAGAGTTTAGCAAAGATCAGCTAGCTCAAAGATTTCATCTTTACATCAGTCTGATAGAGAGGATTGAAGCAGATGGGGACGATTCATGAAATGAATGGAAAAACAGTGACTTACTGATTCACTAGGCCAGTCTGATTCAATGCAGAGAGGTCAACTCAGAAGGCGATAGTGACTTGACAGGGTAATTTTGATAGATTTTCCCAAAAGACACAGGGTGGGTAATCACAGGAGTTTATTATGAAGAAATTTTGATAAAATTGGCGAGAAAACGTCTGGATAAATTCCACCGAAGATTTTTTTCATCGTGATATGCACCAGCTCAGGCTATCCTACGAGAATTTGATCGGCGCGCAAGCAGAAGGGCCAAACGGGTTCAGGATTCGAGATTTTATATGCAACTATCTTGAAAGTCTTCTTCTGGGGCAATTAGGGAGCTGATGCAAAGACCAACTTGTCATGGCCCAGGAAGAAGACACTAGCATTCAAACAGAAAGTGGCATTTATGTATGACATAGCATAAGTTCATACTGCCATTGCATCCGTTGAATACTTTTTTTTCAAATAGCCGACTTATTCAGATGACCTGTGTGTTAGCCAAATCAGAATTCTGTCGAAAAGATTTGGGGCATCATCAACGAGCACATTTGTTCGGACGACAATCGATTTTCAACCTAGAATGAACTTCAAGGAGCAATATGAAATGTCTGTGGAACCGTCACGTGTTATTCGACCGAACTTGTGATAGTTTGCTCTGAATGTCATTTCATTGTTGTAATTGGTCATTGTCGTTCATGTTTTATCCCTCTATCACTTCAAATAGGTTCCTTTATATGGTTGTTTATGATTTGGAAGCTTTTAAATGATTATATTTTGTACATGAATTGAATTCAAAGTTGCATCTACAATGTGCGGAGCAGTTTGTCATAATTGTCATGTCTGTTGTTCGAAACTACGGCTTCAAAATATTTTTTTATTCATTGGTTCTGTGGTAGTTTTCTTTTGATTAATTTTATTCATTTCACTCTCATGTCGATTCTAAAAAGCTACGGCTCAAATGTGAGAAAAAATGCTGGATTACATTCTTATTTTTGATGTTTGAAATTTGTTCTCTTTTTCTCGTATTTATTGAAAAAAAAAATACATTTTCCCATTTGTCACTCCCACATCTGCTCAAAATCAGGGATGCGTTTGTCTTTTGTCCGTCTTTTGCCAACGACCAAGAAAATTTCCGTATTTTTCACGCGATTCAGAGAAATTCTCATTGAAATTCAGTTCGCTTTGAGTTTAGAGATTTTTTGTGTATTTCACTCTCAGGTACGTTGAGGTGAACACCTCGATACATTTTTATATATTCGCCCATTGTAATTGCCAAAGTCCATAAGAAGGTGAACATACATTGAAAGGAATTGGTGTGTTTGTGTGTGCGCCAAAACGCTTTACCTCTTAAGCCTATGAAATGTATCAACTCGTAATCTATCCGTCAAGAATGATTATAGCCGTAGGTGCTATGCTGCGACTGCCATGACTCAAAGATCTTGTCAGATGACAGATCATCAGATATCGTAGATCACGAGAGTCAGGGGGTTAGATTACACAGTAACAACTCAACAAAACACTTCTGACCCAATGATACCGGGTCCTTCAAGTGCTATGGATGGGCAGAAACACAAGCAAATGGTAAACGTGAATAAAAACGTTTCCGTCAAATGTTGGTTGGATTGAAAGAAAACTAACTTACTTGACTTGAACCCGTAGAATGAATCGATAGAAACGAACATGCATAGTCATCATCATCACCATCATCATCATAATCATCATCATCATCATCATCAGAAGAAGAAGAAGAAGAAGAAGAAGAAGAAGAAGAAGAAGAAGAAGAAGAAGAAGAAGACTTATAACGTCTGTCGTTGGACATAGACCTTCCCCAGGATTCACCACACTTCTCTATCACGGGCGTTGCGGAGCCAGTACTTCCAGAATGTGTCTAGCTCGTCTCTCTATCTAATATTCTGCCAGCCTCAGTTTCGCATGTGATCTCGGGGGATCAAATGTTGGTCGGATTAAAAGAAGTATCGACTACAGGACTTGCATCTGAACGTTCATTTCTCTGTGTGTGCGCTAGCACGCATGCGCAGATAGCTTTGCATAGCTGGTCAGTCAGACATATAGTTATGATTTTTGCAGTATTTAATTAATGTCACTATCATTTCCAGCAATTATCCTTCGAATCTTTCTCACCTGAGTTTAAACCTCTCTCAGATATTTCTTACAACTATTTTTTTTCTCTAATGGTTGATCTGAAGATATTGAAAACTAACTAATTCAAAGCAGTCAAATGTCGTTCATTTATATATGTCGTCAAATTATTCAGATTTATTCATTCGAATAATAAATTTATGATAATGAGTGCTTCTCATATTTCAACAACAATGTTTACTAATGTCAAATTTCAGATTAGCTGAATTCTTCTTTCTGACAACCTATCGTTCCTCACTATTATCAATGTTACAAAATCAGTGGTTCTTAGTCCCAGGTCACATTACTCCCCTTGTGATTCTAGTAATTTTTCCATTATACGTTCCATACCAAATTCCTCCCAAATTCCACTTCTGGCTAAAATGTCTCTCCTTTGAAAATGCCACTTCTGGGAGCCAAGTGCCTCCCGTTTGAGAACTATTCCCCTGGACGAAATGATAAATCCCCTCAAAGTGTCAATTGTACTGTGAATATTTAATTTGCAAGGGACACAACTCAAAAATAATTGAAATTTTGGTTACATCCCCTAAATTCAAAATGTTTAGTTTGTTTTCTCAAGTTCTGAAATTAAGGCTTTCATTATTACTTATTGTTTTCGAACTCATTAACAATGACCCCCAACGCTTACAACAAAAATTAACGTTACTGATCTCTATCGCCAGTGGGAATTACGTAACTATTGTTGCAACTTGACAGGCTTTTAGAAGAGTACAGCTCAAGGATAGAATTGAGGATCCCTTTAATAGTATTAACAGCATGGGGAACTAACTTCGTAAACGTTGCTCCACTTTGTAATGTCCCCTAGAGATATCTTTCTCTTTGCTATCTCCTTATTTTCAATGTTTAAGCTGTTCCCCCAAACATGAATATGTACATCAATGTAAATATACATGACTTTATATACATTATACACTTTCAAAAACATTTGCTCAACAATATAGATACTTGATCATCCAGAAATCGAAAACACTTTCATGATACTTTTTGTGTCTGTAATTTAATCATATACTTTATAATATTGTATGAAGTACATTGAATGTAGCACAAAGATATGAATTGTCCCACCTAACTCAACGTCACTATTAAACAAAGTATAGGTTTGGGGATAACAAGGCCAGGGGGTCCACCAGTCTAGCGACCCAGATGATCTTTGACAGTATTTCTACCCTATATGGGAGAGATGACGGAAGGATGCAATAATTTCAGGGTAGCCTTTTGTAGTAAAGTTACACCGTACAATCTCTTTACGAACGGCAATACACCACGTTCGATACAACAAAGATGAAGTATCACATGTAACGAAAAAATGGATCGTTTACGATTATCATAAACGCATATTTTGACTAAAAGTATGTTTTATCATTTGTATAAAATCAATCACCTTTTATCCTCAACGATCATACGGTGGAAGTTTCTTTTAACTGTCGGGCCAGATTCAGCCAACACACGCGACGTTGTTCCAACAAGTCCAACATGATAATATCTTCTGAGTGTCACCCTTATGGAGTCGGGGGGTGGGTTCTTTGTCCTCTTCGGGATCACTTCCTGCTGCAATCAGGTCTCCAACCTGGATTTGGGTTGACCACAATTTTGACCCTTTTACGATTAAAAGATCACGTTAGAAAGGGCACAATATTAAAATGACCCGGTGTCAAAGTTCGAAGGTCCCACATTTCCTTCCTTGGATATGTGGTCAGGTGTTGACAAAGAAATAATTGCACATCAATTCACCATATGGTCTAAATTAATCAGGTTATCGACAAAATCAACAATGAAGCTTATCAAGTGAACTCAAATAATTCTCGATTGAAATTCTAACCAGTAATAAGAGTGGTAAATCTTTATGATAATCTTACTGTTCCCTGTCCTCTTTCATTTTCTAGATGAACTCGTAAATCATTATATTGTCTAGGGAAATTTTACAACGACTGAATACCGAAAAAAATTCCAAAGAATTTTTTCTCTGGCTTTCTAACGAAATAGAGACTCATATTTCTAATAAAACAACGCGAGAAATCGGAAATGTTCCAAATCTCAATTAATTCAAAATACCATTCCTTTTTTTAAACTAAGATCATCTTTGATGATTAGAAAGTAAAAAATATACTGATCTATTCATCGGAATCGATAGATTACTGAATAATTTTAATATGTTTTCAATTTTAAATTACATTGACAAGTAAAAAAAAAAATCCAAGCGACATAACCTCGAAACTAAGTCAACCACAGTTATTTCCCCTGATGCATGTCGTCACATTTTCTGTTTTTTCTGCTAAAAACATGAGATATTTTCATTAATCTTCAACACGTTATGAATCAAATGATAACAATAATTATTTTTTCGGATATATCTCAACTTATTTACAATGCGAATAATTCTAATCTGGTCACGATCCAAGAATTTGCTTTTACTGTTGGTAAAATTTGCTATTTTCCGTATCATTCCAAAATCAATTTAGTTTCAACAATGATGAAAGTTTAAATCAATTTTGAAAAATTGTGCAACTGGCATACGCTGAATACACTGAAAACTTCCCAAAAGAAGACACACACTGGATTTTTTTTTTTTTTTTTTTTGTTTTTTTTTTTGAAAATGTTAGTTTTCTTGAATGGAAATATTTTTTTATAAGTAGAATCTAAGAAAGTATCAACTTAGTTATCAAAATTGATAAATCAATAAATAAATTTAGTATTTTCAATCTTGAATTACGCTTAATTGGTGTAAATTCATTGCTTACTTGAAATATAATTAATCAATTATTTTTTTAAAAAATACCAAGCATCGTACTTGCAAAACCAAGTCAATCGCAGTTACTTCCCTTGAAATATGTATTATCGCATTTGGAGATGATTGCCTCATCATCATCAGTCTTTTATCGTGAGCTATTGGACACAAACCTTCCCCAGGATCCGCCACATTTCTCTATCATGGGCTTTGCAGAGCCAATACTTTCTGAATTTGTCAAATTCGTCTCTCTTGTATTCTGTCGGCCTCGGCTTAGCATGTGATCTCTGAGGATCTATTGGTTGTCTGCCATTTTTGTAACCTGACCGGCCCATGGCCATTCAAGTTTTCTTGTAGATTCATTTTCCTCCAGATAAACTGTGAGGTTGATCATCTATTTATTTGCACTTCTACCGGAGAAAAATGCGACACAAGATCAAGCTTAACGTGGTAAAATGGAGCATCCCATCGAAAAATAGCTCCAGTTGACGTAACTCAGATTACAAAAGCAACCGTGTTTGCTAAAGCAACCGAGGTCGTGAAGCGTCGAGACGAGCCCGACCTGTCCCTCTTAGTACAATGTGACAGCGCTGCTCCGGGGCGAACTGCGTCTGGGTCGAGTTATAAAAGAGAACTCAAGGACGAATCCAAAGGTTCCCAATGCGCTTAGAAATTTGCAGCTTCAGAGTCCCCTCATTAGCTGATGCATTTCACCTGCGAACTCGGTCTTTGATGGTCACCACCACTCTATCTCCGGTACATTCGGCAGGCAAGCGTCTGTACCGGTGCCTTGGGCTATGCCGTGGAACAGATACTACACTTTAAGCCATGCTTCGTTTAGTTCATTTAGCATTAGTTGGAGGTCGTGTAGGTTCTCTGCGAAAAGAATGATGACGTCTGTGAATTTGAGATTGCTCAGATATTCGCCATCTTTTTTGATTCCTCTAATTCTCTCAGTCTAGGATATCATCTCGAAGCAGGCTGTAAAGGGTTTGGATGAGCTGGTATCATCTTGTCTTACTATTTTTTAGAGCTGAAAGTCTTTATGTACCCTGATAAAATAGTTACTGTCGCTGAAAATATGTTGCAATACTCTGGCATATACAGGGTCTACACCTTGTAGAGTGATGGCCTTCATGACTATAGGAATTTCCACCGAGTCAAAAGCCTTCTTGAAGTCTATGCAAGGGGCATATTGTATTCTGCTGCTTTTTCTTTCAACTGATTTATCGAATGGAGATGGTTCATGGTCGAGTAGCTTCTTCTAAATTCAGCCTATTCCTGTGGTTGGATCCAGTTGGTGATGATTTTTGTGAAAAGTTTGTAGATACAGTTGAGTAAGCTTATAGGCCTGTAGTTAATGAGGTTTCTGGGGGTTCTTTTTCTATCTAGAAGAATTATGATTGCCGTGTTCCAGTCTTACGTGACTTTTCAGTCTGTTTCAGACATAAGTTGAATATAATTGCTAGTTTTGTATTGACGATCTTACCAGCTCTTTTGAGTAGATCGATGGTGATGTTATCTGGTCCAGGGTCTTTTCCCCCTTTTTTTTTTTTTATTTTTGCCTGTTTGATGGCTTGCTTTACCTCCCATGGTGTAACTTTTTGGAAGTCCTCGAACTGATTGTCAGCGTCTTGCGTATTCTGGTCGTTGTTTAGTTGTCTAGGCCTCAAAGAGTAGAATTCTTGGGCTCGTTCGACAATTCTGTCTGTCAGTTGTTATGCCTCTGTTTACTTCGAATAGGCTAGTTATTTGTTTCTGTCCTATACTGAGAGCTTGGTTCCAAGAGTGGTTTCGATGCCTGCTGTCTCTTATTTTCTCTTCGTGTCTTTCAGATTGTTTTGTTCAATTGGGTCATCTCAATTTCTTCCCGTTTTGTTGTCGTTGGTTTGAGGTTTCTGCACTTGTTAATGAGTTTCCTGGTTTCGTCTGTGATTTTACTATTGGTTTGTGTGTTCCCTGGTTTAACCATAGCGACAGCTTCTATTAGAGAGATTGTTATTTTGCTGCGGAGTTCGTTGATGTTAGTGTCGTTTTTCATCGGTAAGGATTTTATATCTGTTGTTCAATTCTTCCCGAGTTGAGGAGTTTGTTTATAGCTTTGAAGCCCCGACCTTTTTCAAGAGTTGATTCAATGACTGCCGTTGTGTATCTCCTTCTGTCTTCTCTTCGTTTCTTCTTGATTAATTTGTTTAGTTCAGCCTCATCAATTTTCTCCCTCGTTGTTGTCGGTGGCTTGAGGTTTCTGCGTTTTTCCATGAGATTTTTAGTCTCATCCGAGATTTTGCTAATGGGTTGTTTGCTCATTGGCTTGAATGTAGAGGCTACTTCAATTATTGACGTTGTCATTTTGCTGCTTAGTTCGTTGATGTTGGTGCTGTCTTGTTCAGTAAGAATTCTGAATCTGTTCTTCAATTCGAGCTTGAAAGATTGAAGGTGCTCTTTTGGTATGTTTAGAGGCTGCGGTTTTGTATGGAACATTTTCCTGCGTTCTTTATTGGTGTTTATTTGTACTTTACATCGTACCATTATGGAAACCTAACAACAGACAGAGACAGGATTGTCGAACGTGCCAAAGAATTCTACCAAAAACTTTATTCGTCCAAACAAGGACTGCAAAACAATGAGCAAGATACGCAAGACACGGGCAAACAACTAGAGGACTTCCCAAAAGTAACCCCGTGGGAGGTAAAGGAAGCCATTAAACTGACAAAGAAAGGAACTGCCCCTGGACCAGACAACATCACCATCGACCTACTCCGAAAAGCAGGTAAAATCATCAATAGGAAACTGGCCGTCCTCTTCAACCTGTGTCTAAAACACAGTAAAGTCCCAGACGATTGGAATACTGCTATCATAATGCTTTTATATAAAAAAAGGAAACCCGAAAGACCTCAACAACTATAGGCCTATAAGCCTACTCAACTGTGTATATAAACTTTTCACAAAGATCATCACCAACCGAATCACAAAAACACTCGATGAAAACCAGCCACGTGAACAGGCTGGCTTTAGAAGAAGCTACTCGACCATGGACCACCTGCACTCGATAAATCAACTGAAAGAAAAAGCAGCAGAGTATAGACTACCACTTGCCGTAGCATTTATCGACTTCAAAAAGGCGTTCGACTCAGTAGAAATCCCTAAGGTCATGGAGGCCATCAGTCGGCAAGGTGTAGATCCAGTATATGTTGAAGTGTTGAAACATATATACAATCACGGCAGCTCATTTATCAGGCTACATAAAGACTCGGACCCCTTCCAGCTCCAGAAAGGAGTAAGACAAGGTGATACCAGCTCACCTAAACTCTTCACAGCCTGCCTCGAGATGATCTTCAGAAGGCTAGACTGGGAGAGTAAAGGAATTAAAATAGACGGCGAGTATCTGAGCAACCTCAGATTCGCAGACGACATAGCCCTTTTCGCAGAGAACCTACACGACCTCCAACTAATGATAGATGAACTAAATGAGGAGAGCAAGAAAGTCGGCCTACACATGAACTTCAGCAAGACGAAGATCATGTGCAACAACCACATTGGAGATAAGAACACTAAGATCGAAATCGAGGACACAGAACTCGAGAAAGTAGACCACTACATCTACCTAGGGCAACGAATCTCCATGAGACCCTCAAAAGAAGAAGAAATCAAGCGAAGAATCACACTAGGATGGCAAGCCTTTGGCAGAGCTAGCTCAACCTTCAAAAATAATAAGATCCCATTAATCCTAAAGAGAAGGGTGTATAACCAATGCATCCTCCCAATAGTCACTTATGGAGCTGAAACATGGAACTTAACCAAGAAACAGACCCGTAAGCTGAGAACCATGCAACGTGCACATGAAAGAATAATGCTGGGCCTCACATGGAGAGACCACAAAACAGTACAACACATCCGGGAAAAGACAAGAGTTAGAGACATCATAGAATCCATAAAAAATCTCAAATGGCGGTGGGCTGGCCATGTTGCAAGAATGGCTGACAATCGATGGACATCACGACTCACAACATGGATTCCCCGAGACCATATGCGCAACCGAGGCCGGCAAAATATTAGATGGAGAGATGAACTAGACAAGTTCAGGAAGTACTGGCTCCGTGACGCCCATGATAGAGAAGTGTGGCAAATCCTGGGGAAGGTCTATGTCCAACGACGGACGCTAAAAGACTGATGATGATGAATGATGATGATGTTCAATTCTTGCTTGAAAGGTTAGGTGAAATCATTTGGTATGTTCAGCAGTTGCAGTTTGGTATGGAACATTTTTCTGCGTTCTTTATTGGCGTTTACTTGCATCCTATATCTTACCATTCTGTGGTCGCTTCCTATCTTCACTTGGTTTAGAATTTGAATGTCGTTGATGGTGTCGCTTTTGTATGTTAAGATGAAGTCTATTTCGTTTTTGGTTTCGTCTTTGGAGTTCTTCCAAGTCCATTTTCTATTTGGTTTCTTCTTGAAGGATGTATTCATGATTTTGAAGGCGTTTGCTGTTGCAAAGTTCACAAAATCTTCACCTCTTTCGTTCCGTTTTTTGTATCCGAACTTGCCAACGCGGCGCTCGTTTCTCTGTCCTACCTATGCGTTGAAATCTCCCATGATGACATTGAAGTCATTTTAGTATCTTGTTATAGGGAGTTCAAGTCATCATAGAAGTTGTTTTTTTTTTCTTTGGTTGATTGCAAAATGGGAGCGTAGACTTGGATGACATTTAGCGTGTACCTCTTTGAGAGTTGTTGATGACGCTGACTATGCGGTCTGGGATAGCTTTGAAACCTGCCTCGTTGTCTTCAAGGTCTCTATTGATGAGAAAGCGTACTCTACTTTGTTTTACATTCTCTCTTCCATAGTTAGTTTTTCTCCTGGTCTTCTCATTTCGCTAATACCAATGATTTTCCATTTGATGTTTTCGATTCCGTTTTCTAGATGGATTAGGTGAGAGTCTTAAAAGTTTCCTGACGTTATCGGCGCTAATGTATAATGTTGTTCTCTCGTTGAGGGTTTTGGGGTCTGGGATTCGATTGGGTCGTCGCTGTTGAACCACATCACCCCAACCCAAGGCAAGTGATGCGGCTGGGGCTTTTGGGATCGATGACCTAGTAGGAACAGCTTGTATAACTTTCATTGTGCGAATCATGGGGAGTGTTGGTCCATGCCTTGCCGTGCTGGCCCATGACGTGTTGACAGGGGGATCAGGTAGATTTGTCGCTGCTGGTGTCGTTCGGAGTGGCCTTAAAGGTTTACCGGCGCTAAGCACCAAGTCTATCTACTCTTGGTGGGTAAGCAAACAGGCCTAGGTGTACACGGCGCTTGCTAAAAATAAGTGATGTGTTTGAATATATCTTCACTAGTATACGACCTGAAAAAATATCCAACTAGTAACTATATGAGAAATTACTTTAGGCCGGTGGTAAAATTTGACTTTTTCCGTATTATGTGACCTTTTACTTCCAACTGTGATAAAAGTTAAAACTCATTAGGTGAATTATTCAACTGGCATCTGCTGGATACTTGAAATACTTACAAAAAGAAGCTTTTCCCCGATTCTGTAACAAAATAGGGACTCACAAGTCAGCGCAAATTCCGTTCTTATGAAAGGAAATATGATATTGAATCAAAAAAAATTTATAACAATGTGTGCAATCTGAATTTGTATAATTATTAAAGGCCTATTTTCTAATGTATCTTTAAATGATCGAATATTTATTTATTCCGTTATAATGTTTAAGCTTGGTATGATTCTTATTAAAACAATGCACATTCACTAGAACTTACCCCTGGACATTTTTTATAGAAAATGCATCCCTTTAAGAATTCATTGTTTTTTTGTTTTTTGTCTGTTTGTTTGTTGTTGTTGTTGTTGTTGTTTGGGGGAAGTGAAGGGACAGGGGTTCCCACAATATATAAGTTACTTTTCAATAGTTCGTGGAATTTGGACATCAGATAGAATTACTTACCCTAAGACATAATTTCCACTGCTTTCTTCGAAGTAACCCTTTTGAGTATCTACATACTAACTCACAGTTTGTTAGTTCGTTTTGCTTTTTTTTGTTTTTGTTTTTTTTGTTTTTTGTTTCTAGCTTTGTTCATTTTTTGGTTGTTGTTTGTTTTTTGTTTTTTTAATCGGGGGTGTATATTTTTTTTAGATAACGTGAGAGATCATTTTTAAAATATCGTTTTCCTTGAATGAAAATGATTATTAATTATTAGAATGTAAGAAAATATAAATCTATTCAATGAAATCGATCAAATCAATGGAAAAATTTAGTATTTTTAAATCAAGTTTGGCTTGATTTGCGTAATTACATCCTTCAGTCGAACTGTAGAAATGCTAAGCAACATAACTGTCAAACCAAGTCAACTGCAGTTACCTCCCTTGAAACATGTGTTTCCTATTTGAAGAATACTATTGTATGATTTTTTTCCTTTTTCTCTCTCTCTCTCTCTCTCTTGCTTTTCTGCTTTAACATGATACTTTGATTGATCTTCAATTAATTACCAACTAAATAATCTATGTTTTCAAAGATATCTTCACTTGTTCACGATGTAAAAAAATTCAAATAAGTTGCGATGTAAGAATTTACTTTGAACCCGAAGTAAAATTTGATTTTTCCCATGTCATGTGACCTTTTAGTTCCAACAGTAAAAAAAATAGATTGGGAAAATTAAACAACGAGAATCCCCTGAATACTTGACAAAACTTTTTAAAATGACGCATATTACCAGATTTTCTGGAAAAAAAATAGGGACTCACTAGTCAGTGCAAATTTCGTTTTAATTAAAGGAAATATCATATTGAATTAAAAATGATTATCTATATAAGAACGTCAGCAATTTGATTTCATACAATTTTCAAAGGTTTGATTTTATGTTTTTTTTTTCTTTCAAATGATATTTTTTTTTTATAACGTCAAAACTTGTTATCTTAGATTAAAATTACTAACTGTAAGACATAATTTCCACTGCTTTCTTCGAGGTAAGCCTCTTGGGCGTCTATGCTCTGGTTCACGTTTTGTTTGTCTTTTTGTTTTGGTTTTGTCTTTTTCTTTTTGTTGTTGTTGAGGATGTATTTTTCATTTTAAATAATGTGAGAAATAAGATGTTCAAAGAATCATTTCTTTCAAAATGTCAGTTTTCTTGGATGAAAATAATTTTCGATAAGTATCAATGCATTTATGGACATTGATGAAATTACAGGTAAACTTGGTATTTTTCTTCAAATACATTTAATTCGTAATTACATCGCTTACTTGGAATGTAAATAAAAAAGATACTAAGAAACATAAACGCTAAATGAAGTCAATTGCAGTTACCTCCCTCGGTTTATGTCTTTTACCATTTGAAGAAGTTTACTGTGTGATAATTTTGTTTGTTTCTAGCTTTTCGGCGGAGACAAAAGATGTTTTGATTAATCTTTAATCATTTACGTACTGAATAAACATGATTTTAAAATTTATGTTTTCCATACCATGTGATCTCGTAGTTTCTACGAAAATTAAAGTGTAAACCTATCCGGAGAATTCTACATCGGACATCAGCTAAATATATCAGAAACTTCCCGAAAAGACACACTTCCTCCAATATTCTGAAAAAAAAAGAGACTCACCAGTGAGCAAAATTCCGTTGAAATGAAAGGATATATTATTTTAAAATAAAAACAAAATCTTTAATACAACGTTAGCAAACTAAATTCATATATATTTTTGAAAGCCTTTCTAAATGTTTTTTCTTTGTTTTGTTTTTTTTGTTTATTTTGTTTTTGTTTTTATTTTTGCAATTGAATAATCTTTTATTTTTTATCATAATGATCAAATTTGTTATCATTAAAAAGAAAACCAGACTGGTTGCCTGAGAGTCGAACTGCACACAGAACACAATTACATCAGCCACCAAGACGAATTTTCAGAAAACAAAAATAAATGTTCCCCTACTAAGTGAGAGGAGCGTGTGGGCAAATTTTCAAGTTTCCACTATGGATGGCCTAGGTTGAGAAAAGTAGACAAGGAAGAAAATGGGAAAAGAATATTAGTAATAGATTAAAAATCTCTCTCTCTCTCTCTCTCTCTCTCTCTCTCTCTCTCTCTCTCTCTCTCTCTCTCTCTCTCTCTCTCTCTCTCTCTCTCTCTCTCTCTCTCTCTCTCTCTCTCTCTCTCTCTCTCTCATTTTAATCTTAACTGGAAGTTCGAACTTGCCCTTGTTTTTACCTTCGGAAAATATAGTCAGCTCAGTCAGAGTTTGAGAAAAATGTGCATTTGCTAGAATATATCACTCACCACTTTTTATAGAAAGTGCATTCTAATTAGAATGTACCGTTTTCTTTCCTTTTTTTTTTTTTTTTTTTTTTCCAGCAATATACGAAGTGCTGCTCAATAGTTCGGGGAATTTGAATATGAAATAGAAATTACTAACCGTGAGATATAATTTCCACCACCTTCTTCGAAGTAACCTTCTTGGATTTCTATACATTTGCTCACTGTCCCTTCGAGTTTGGGGGAGAGGTTTCGTTTTTGCTTTTGTACCTTTTTTTTATTCTTCAAATAACATGAGAGACCAGATAAATTACTTTTTCTCTTTTCAAAAGTCATTTTTCGGGTGGAATAATTTTTGATAATCTGAATGTAAAAATATATAAGTTCATTCATCGAAATTGATAAATTCCTGGATAAATTTTGAATTTTTTTCAAGTCCTATATTGTCTTCTATTTAGGTAACTACATCGCTTACTGAAAATGTACAATAAATACTAAGAAACATAACTGCAAAACCAAGTCAACTGCAGTTACCTCCCTTGAGTTATGTTTTTTTCAAAACCGTCAGTGAAGTTCGCTGTTTTCTTTATCCTGTGATGTTTTAGTTTCAACGATTGTAAAAGTTTAAATTGATTAGGAGAATTATTCATTCAGCCTCCTGCTGAATACATGAAGAACATCAAGAAAGAAATATCTTATCCGATTTTCCAACAAAATAGGGGACCATTCAGCGCAATTTCTGTTCTAATGAAAGGAAATAATAAAAAATGAATACCTTTATTACAATGCTATCAATCTGATTTCATATAATTTCCCAGAGACCTAGTTTTTTTGTTTGTTTTGTTTTTTTTTCAATGATTAATTTTTTTCATTTCATTTAATTTTAATGCCAACATTTGGTATTATTATAGTGTAAACAAGCCTGATTGCTGCTGGCTCCTACTTCTATTCCAACTAAAAAGGATTTCTGCAACTTTCGTATATATATATATATATATATATATATATATATATATATATATATATATATATATATATATATATATATATATATATATATATATATATATATATTGTATAAATGTATTTATTTGTTAGAATAAAATAAGCCCTTACGTTTCTCTAAAATAGATTTCGATGATATGAAAGACTTGTCAGTTAGGTTCAGTTGGTATAAGAGCCGGTCACTAATCGTGATTCCAAAGTGTGGTAGAGAAATGTTATTTTTACATATCAGTTTGGTTTAACATGATGAGACAGATAAACAGTGCAGAGTTTACTCCTCTAAATTTTATGAGGATTGTTCTTGTTCTTGTTATTGTTCTTGTCCGTGTTATGATTGAAAAACAAATTCAACTCCAGACTTGAGTAGGAATTTGACAACAATGAGCTTTTGCAATGATATACCACGTATCACTCTTTACCGAAACTTCGTTCCTATAAGAATCCACTGTTTTCTTTCTCTTTCCCCTTTTTTTTTTAACGATATCATTATCAGCCTGTTAGCGTCCGTTGTTGGACAGAGACCTTTCCCAAGATTTGCCAGACCTTTCTACCATGGGCATCATAGAGCCAGTACTTTCTGAATTTATCCAGCTCGTCATACCATCTTCAATATACGTACCACAATCGTGTCCAAGTATGAATTCCAAAAACAGTATTTATGACCCATTGTGGATTGTGTTTCCTCCTTTGGGATTTTTCTGCATTTTTTATTCATTTAACTCAGTTGTGTGTGCGAATTATTTCTATTACGAGGAAGAATAATGATGACAAATATCTTTCTTTTTTTTTCACTCTTAAAGGAATTCATATTTTTCGATATGATGGTTGCTTGGATTAGTGTATTCATCAGAGTGGTCACTCTGGCATCCATTTTATACCCCCTGAGCCCTATTGCTTCCTACCCTTGTTGTTTGCAGCTATGTCCCGTGTACGATACGAGGCGTTTTTGTCAGAATTTTGTCTGACAGGACGTTTTATTATTGTGTATGGTTTATTAGGATTAATTTCCTCGGGGATATACGATTGAAACGTTGTGGAAAATAAACCGCGAAGACGAGGAAATAAGTCAGAATAAACAGCATACAATGAATAATCCAGAAGTCTAAGGAGCTTGACCATGAAATAAAATTACTTGCCCTAATATTTAATTACCACCAACTTAGTCGAAGCAATCCCCTTGGGTTTATATTCTCTAGCTCACGAATGGTACTGCTCACAAGTAGCAGCAAAAGTGTGTACTACGTTCGATTAGGGCAGGCTGTTCTTTTGCGTAGCATCTTATGTTACAGTTGATTTTTTAAACATTTCATTTGGAATGCAAGCTCAGATCTGGAATCCTGTTTTCATATATACAGGTATCTCCACTTATCAAAAGTTAGCTCTATGCCGCTTTTACCTAAAAAAAATTGAAAAGCGAAAATAATATTCAACATTTGTTTTGCAGCGAACTGTTATAAAAGCAGCACATACGCAACTCTCTCTCTCTCTCTCTCTCTCTCTATCTATCTATCTATCTATCTATCTCTTCCTCTAGTCCCCTGAACCCTCCATGACCCCAACATCCGGAAAATCAGCCTAACATACCATCACCGCCATTTTATAAGTCCTGGAACGCTCAGAAACCATCCTATTTAAATTAATGATAATTGCTTCCTAGCTTTACGCCATTTCGGTTCACGGAAGATTTCTTTAGGAACGCTCTATATTTTCGGATAGCGGGGGAAACCTGTGAGCACTTTTAAATTTAAAATTTATATCATACGCTTGTTGTAATTAGTCTTACAGATTATTCACTTCAGTGCCGTGGGTTTGGGCTAGTTTTACTTACTATTTGTAACTCATCGTTTGCTGGGGTCTTTGTTGTATAGAGCTCGTATAAAACTAATCTGATGGCTCTGAGGACATTATCCTCGACCTGCCGTGCCTGTGTGTTATGAGATATTAGTTTTAGTAAAATATGCATTTTGATGGCCAAATAATATTATCTCTAGCATCTTTTTCCCTTTCAGATCAAATTCTTTTTGGGCACTGATCCTCTTTATTCGTTCTTGTGGACAATGCTGTGAATTATAGCCAATGGATTATCAAAATTGATTTATTTCAGTCCTTTCTTGGATTACCCTGAAGCTAGAACCATCTCGATAAAATAAGATGACCCTACCCATCTTGGGGAGTGACGACTGCTTACTTCCTTAAGTTGGGACTATCAAGCCTAAAATAAGTAGATAACTTCTTACATTATCTTGTTAGCAAATGTAATTCGACAAACATGGAAAAACAAAAAGAAAACAAAAAAATTGATCAGAGTAGATATTTTTTCGAAAAAAAAAACAAAGAAGAAATAAAACACAGTGAAATGACTACAAAAATTTGATTTAAACAAAAAACCCCGTGCAATTAATTTTTCCAAGAGGGGAAAAAAATTGTCTTCCGATTTTTTATCACGGTATATTCAAATAAATTCAGAATTGTTCTGAAACTCAATTTTGCTCAAAAAACATTTTTCTTCAAAAAAAAAATAATGTGTTGATAAAAAGAATGTAAAATTTGTATGTCTATACATTAGAATAATTAATTACTGGATGAATTTAGTATTTCAATGTTTAATTAGCGTAATTAATCGCTTACATGAAATGTGAAAATGCCAGGCGACATAACCTCAATACTAAGGTAATTACAGTTACCTCCCTTGAGATGTGTGAATTCAGTCAAGTGAATTATAATTTTCTTCTTCCACAAGTATTTTTGCTGAAACATAAGATATTTTGATAAACCTTTTATCAGTTACCAACTTAATAACCGATATGTTCAAGGATTCTTCGGCTTATTTACGATGTAAATACAGCAAATCTAGTCATGATTTAAGTAAGAACTTTAAAGCATCGGTAATATTTGCTTTTCTTCCATACCATGTGAATTTTTTTATTTCAACACTACATCAAATAAATACAGACCATTTAATTATATTACGTCTATTACTACTACAGAGTGTTAATAAGCGATAAAAATCAAATCAAGGAAAGTACCAGTCAAAAATATTCATATGAGATATTCAAACAACTTGAGACTATCCATTTAAGAGTTTTTCGGGCGCCTGAACTTCTAGTTGGTTGTACTGTAAATACGACGTTTCGGCCGGTCAAGTCTACGGCGTTCTTCAGTTGTAATATCCAAATGTATCTAACACACTCATCAGCAACTGGCATTATAAGAATAAAACACATTGCCGGTGGCTGATGAGTGTGCTATGCACGAAATGTTCATATTCACCTGGTATATATCCTTTTAATTCTTATTTTTATGTACTAATGGCTCTATTTACTGTCTTGGATATTGAGCACTGTGATTAAATATAATCAACGACGGATAAAAAATGAACTATATATATATATATATATATATATATATATATATATATATATATATATATATACTAGAATGTGGATTCACTACACAAACTAGTTCATATATCTTTGTGTAGCGAATTCACATTCTACTATCTATTTCCAGCTCTACTCTAAAACAACTTGACTTTCATTGTATATAGCTGAATGCATCAAGCACTCTATGAAATAAATCCATCTCACATATCAGACGTTGCTTTATATTATCAATATATTATTATATAATGCTATACCGCTAACCTGATCTTTACCATATATATATATATATATATATATATATATATATATATATATATATATATATATATATATATATATATATATATGTATATATATATATATATAAAGAGAGGGAGATAGGGGGAGAGAGAGAGAGAGGCAAACATACAGAATCATAATGTATTTATTTTCAATTTGTAAGAATTCAAAAAGAAAGAAATAAAGAACAGATTTTATCGGTTGTTGAATTTTCAATCACGGTGTTCAATATTTAAGACAGTGAATAGAGCTAATTTTTTCCTCTCTAGTAAGAATTACAAGGATTATTACTCAATGAATGTCAATATTTTGTGCCTGACGCACTCATCAATGACCGGCAATATATTTTGTTCTTGTAATAATGAAAACAAGAAAATTCCGCAATTGGATCGTCATGTAGACACCAAACCCTGAAAGAAAGTCTAACTGAACAGAGATATTGAATAACGAGACGGGACCGAATTTATCCAAATGTATTTTACAGAACTCGTCGATGGGTTCTTTTTCTCTTTTTTTATAAATGAAAGGAAGAAAGAGAGAGAAAAAGAAAGGGGGGGTAAGAAAGGAAGAGGAACGAAAGAGAGAGAGAGAGAGAATCGCGACTAACACGGAATAAAAACTTGACACATCCACAAATATATACGGTATTTTACAAATTGGTTAAAAAGTAGTCTTATACTGTATTAAACATAATTTGGTACATTTGTTTATATTTTTATGACAAGTAAATACAGTGTGATACGTAATTTCCATTAAAAATGAAATCCTTGAAATAGTTCAATTTATTGCTTTATCATATAAGTTTGAAAAGTTATCAGCCTGTCCGTCCGTCTATTATATTATTTACTGTTACTACTGGAACATCGGATCATGTTTTCTACCATATTAGTTTGTAAAAATTGGCGAAAAACAATAATAAAATTATGTTGTTTACGTTTGCACTATCAATTTGTCTATATAGCAGTGAAATTTTATTCTGTTTATCTCTATGCGACCTCTAAGTGGCTGAAACGGTGCATTGTAGCCAGATATAATGAATTCAAGTATCCCTTGAATGCACTAACTTGAAAAATTCAAAATAAAAGTCCGGGTGATTTACATGTGAATATTAGGAGTTAGGGTCCTGCGTTGGTACATCCAATAATAACATTCAAAGTTGGTTTGCTTTGGGTTTTAGTTGTTTGTGTTTTTTGGTGTTATTTTGTTGTTGTTGTTTTTTTTTTGTTTTGTTTTTGTGTGTGTGTGTGTGTGTGTGTGTATGTGTGTGTGTCTGTGTGTGTGTCTGTGTCTGTGTGTCTGTGTCTGTGTGTGTGTGTGTTTAATTCAAGCGATTTTTAGAAATCAATGCCCAATACAAGATTTGAGTAAATTATTTATTGCTCACACCTTATCCCGATTTTTTAATTGATCACCCCAACATAGCATGCAGCCAAAATACATTGTATCTACAGAGTGACTAACCAGACCTATCTATCTATCTATCTATCTAATACCAAAAGGCTTATTCCGTTTGACTGAATGTGACCAATAAGTAGCCTAAACAGTTCATTGTAGCTCACGGTATTGAATTAAGGAATTCTTTAAAATGGTCTTGATTCCTCATTGGGGCCAAAGGCTGCTTTTAAATTTTCAACAGAAACTATCGGAAAACTCCACCCCTGAGACTGGTTTCAGCTCGTTTATTTCATTTTAGAATAATCATTTTTCAATTCAGTAAATAAGAATGCGGTGCGAAAGCTAGTCAAAATTGAAAAGACTATGGGAGGCAACTCCTGTTTGACAATACACGGAGAAAGATTTTCCATTCATTGATTTTAATAAATTTTAATTTGTAACATTTGAGTAAAATCCTGCATCTTGCTAATATAATTTGTTAGATGCATTTGATACATCTTTAATAGTTCCAAAAGATATATTGGTAATTTTGAATGAATAGAAACTTTGGTCCGGTAATTTCTGAAAACGTGAGACGCGGTACTGTTATTAATCCGTCATTATTTTGGATAAACATCTTCGTCTGCAAAGATAAAAAGATTTTTTAAAATCCTATTTATATTCCGAGGTTTTAAGAAGGCTTTCATTTTTATTTCTTGTATTTCTCGTATCATAATCATATAAAATGTGTCTCGTAAAACAGACAACTATTCAATATCTAATAATGAATGTATTACACTTCCAATAAATGATAGATACATTTTGATGTTGTATCATAATATAACCCTATAAAACATCGTATGAAACAGACTGCCATTAACTATGTATAAATAAATATGTTTGTTTTATAATACAGGTGTCCCTAGGTTTCTGAAATTTTTCCTTACGACACTTTTTCGCTTTTACTAAAAAAGGGGAGGAGCAAAAAGTGAAAACAGCAGTCACTGTTTCTTTAGCAGCGAACCATAATGGAGGCAGCGTGCACCCCTTTCCAGTCTCTCGCACACGCTAGTTTCCTGTATCTACCATCATCTCAGCTTCTGACGACTCATCATTAACATTTTGGAAGGATGAGACACTTTAGATAGATTTTTTCTTCCTATGTATTTGAAAAGTCAATTATTTAATTTTGAATTAAATAGTTATTTTAGTTCTGTAAAAAACGAATGTGAAATTTCAACAGAATTGAATGGACCATGGGAAGTAACTCCTGTTTACAATACACGGAGAAAGTCTTCTCGTTTGATGACTTGACATTAAAAGTTATGAATTAAATTCCAGATCTTACTAAAATAACTTGTTTAGTGCATTTGATACAACATCTTTAATAGTTCCAAGTGCCATATTTGCAGTTTTGAGTAAAGGGAAATTTTAGTCTGCTAATTTATATGAATTTCTGAGAAGATAATTTTACTAATCCGTGATCCATTTTTGTCTGCAAAGATTTGATTTTTTATTCTTCCACATCTTTGAATGAAAGTTCTTTTGAGAATCCGAAGTTTTAAGGAGGCTTTACTTATGCTTTTGCTTCTCGTAATATAATCATATAAAAATCAAAGTACAACACAGAAAACTATCTAATATACAGAAATGAATGTATTTCGCTTTTAGTGTTTTCTCATAATACAACTTTATAAAACATCGGACAAAGCAGACAACCATTTACTTCAGGAATACAATCACTCATCAGGAAATATGAAAATCTCCGGAAACTAAACGTTTTTTCCATGAAAAAAAAATTCTTTTTTCATTCTTAGAATTAAAAGGTGTGCCAGTAAGTTTATGGTTTCTCTATCTCTTTCACCACACTACAAATAAACTATGATATTATCTCTAGTCTTAACCCACTCAATATTAACATTTACACGGTTCACCGCAGATCAAATCCATTGTCTACTCTATATACTTGTATCATTCCAAAATCCAAAACTTTTCGAATTCTATAAAGTGTCCAGTCCCAAGAGTTTCAGATAGAAGATCTTTTTAAGAAAATCAATAATTCGCCTATTTGTGAGATATGATTGGTTCATTCTTTTCTCTCAGTACATGTTTGTAGAAAACATTATTAATACAGACGATAAAACAATAGATCTCATTTAGACGAGCAAGATATACGATTGTATTTCTCGGGCGCCTCTCTATAGAATATGAATGGCAAGCTAGTCTTACCAAGCATTACTACTATGCATGCAGTTTGGTCTAGATTGGGTACCCTAAAATTGTGTCAGACTAGATTAAGCTTGATAAATACCTACGCATTGTTTCTTAGTAAGACGTATCTTTGATCAAAATTTTGCTTCAAGAATCATCCTGTGTATTACACAACAAAAGTCAATGTATAATACAACTACCTAAATATCAGCTGCAAAATATAATCTTCTCGACATATCCACAAGTATACATGCCATTTTATCAATTGTGTTCTCTAGATAAAAAAAAGGTGAGCTTATACTGTGTTAGATATAATTCAATATAATTGTTTCAAATTTTTTACAACATCAATAACAATGTCGTATTAAATGAAATATTTTCAATGGTTTAATTTTTCCTATCCCCTATAAATTTGAGAAGTCATCTATTTAATTTTCATCAATCAATTTTCAAACTTGGTAAAAATTAACGTAGGTGTGAAAGCAAGCCAAAATTGAATAGATCTTTGGAGATAAATCCTGTTTGACTATTCATAGAGAAAGTTTTCTCATTCAATGATTTAATAAATTTAGATTTGTCACATTAAAGCTTTAGGTCAAGTTCCTGATCTTACTAATATAATTCGTTGGATCCATTTGATATAACATTCCAAAGGTTTCAAGCGGTATGTTGATGGCTTTTAAGAAAAGTTTGTTTTTTTTGTAACATACGACCGATACGTTCATTTCCCTAGTAAAATCATATATATTAAGTAGCAGTTGATAATAAGAGCTGTTTATAGTTTAATAGTCACCGAATCTTAAATTGAGCAGAAATGGTTGCTGAGAAAATCTCAATTGAGTTCCATCTTCCATCAAAACGGAGAGATAAAAAAAAAGCATGACTCATTGTCATTGAGAACGATAATGAACCAGAGGAGAAGATCCGAGAAAAAACTTTGCGAAGGCTCAGATGAGCCTGAATCTGAATTCAAACGGAATGCCTTCTTTGTCCTCATTGAGTCGATGTTTTATAGAGTGTCGAAGCGCTCTGGTACGGCACACAAAATCATTAGATTGTTCTGCCTTTTGTGACAATATCGAAGTATCACAAAAGTCCAGTTATCGTACGCATACAAGATTATTAGACTAATACACAGGCTATCTTTCAGAATCTATGCAATACGGATGCTCTTGGTCTGCCATATAAACCGAAATTGTGTCACATTCTACATGCGTGGGTGGTAGTTGAATAACAACGTACATCATACCAAGAAATCAGCAGGGCAGAACCAAATTTCTAATTTGACCGACTAAATGTGTTTTACAACATACATATGTATATGAATATTTTTACTTGACTAAGGTTCCTCCTTATACATGACCTCTTTTGACGTGAGCATCTGTAGAGAAATTCATGTCCTAACTTCTGACTCCAAATTTGAAAGATCGCAAATTCTGTCACATTTTTCAGGTATGATTAAGAAAAGTCAAAATAAGAACAGGTGTATTTTACAACCTTTCCTTAAAGCTCAATCGTGTTTGATATCTTTTTTCGTGTGATTTGTAAGCTGATATGATTGAGTGACAAAAACTGGTGAAATAAAACATACATTTTGAGTGCCAAGAAGTATTGTAAGCAGTTTAGTTCGTCGCTTGGTCATTGGTGAGATGTATGTTTGAGTGGCTGGATCTTACAGTCAATTGAGTTCATTGCTTATCCTCGAGCGATGTGTCCAGGTTGAGCCGACCGCTTGGTCACTTTGCGACTTACGAAGTGTCTGAAAATTAAGGGTTTTGTACTTGATGGGAGGAGGGTCACCGTGAGCCTGTTTGAATAAAATTTTCATCTTATAAATTATTGACGCTCAAACCTTTTGCTGGTGAAAGGGGCCATTTTGAACGATCCTAAATAACAAAAACGATTTTGTCATTTGGGATAGAGACGTCCAAGTGTAGAAATTCTGAATTAAATTGTAATATTTATCATTCATTAAACTTCGCTACTTACGGCTCACGGCTAAATGAGGGGATTTGATGGGGTAAGAAAATATGTGACACGAATCCTACAAGTACCCAACTAGAAAATTTGCACCGAAAATATTGGCCTCTCACCAGGATCTGAACACCAACCACTGGTGCCCGTGGCAAATACACAACAATCTTATTAGTCTTGATATTTACGATGCTCGACTTAATACGGTGCAAAGCTAAAAATGGAGGAAATTTGGGGTAGGATGAATGTGTTGTGCAAATCTTCCAAATTGGAAATCACCATTAAAATCCTGTCTTTTTACTCGGGCTCTCACACCACTTGTGTCAGTGGGCAAAACACAACTATATCATCCACTGAAGCAAAGAATACAGCAGCCCTCTTAGAGAGGCAACCAGAAGTTGTCACTTAAAAGTTGTAAATCACACCGAGAAAAAATCGGGCAGTTTCGATACAACTCATATTATTTCCCTTTTCAAACGGCTAAACTATTTTTGACAAAGAGTAAACTAGCGCTAGATCCCCACGCGTATTTACAACATCATGACTCCAATACCTAAACACATTTTTAGACCAATGGCAAGCTATGAAACAAGGAGAGAAGATTAGGCTCTGGTGAGCTGATTTTAAAAACCTTTTTCTCCGCTACAGTTTTTCGGCATTCAACCGCAGAAGTCCTCCATGGCTGTCCAGACTCTTGCTGGGCGACACGCGTGTATTTCCAACTAATACAATTCTTAAACAGTCACTAACAGAAATCATGACAGTCGAAACTCTCGATTCATCCACTTTAGGTTAGTACGGCACAAAGTCAAATGAAGGGGAAAATGTTGGTAGGGAGATTCGGTTGTTCCACTGTAACTAGTGAGAAGGGCTTTCTCGTTTTGAAAATTAGCATTTAGTATTGTTTTTTTTACCTGAGCTTGAACATTAACCACAGGAGTTGATAGCATCATCAGCAGCAGCAGCGGCAGCAGCAACCTCCTAGCGTCTGTCATTGGACATAGACCTTCTCCAGGATTCACCAGACCTTTCTATCATGGCATTGCGGAGACAATATTTTCTGAACTTGTGTAGTTCGTCGTGCCATTTTATTTTCTGTAGCCCACAGTTTCGCACATGATTTCTGGGGATCCTCGTTGTTAGTCGCGATGTCTAGTTGTTGTCTGCCATTCTCGCAACATGACCAGCCCGTTGCTATTTCAGTTTTATAATGAATTCTATGATGTCGCAGACTATTCTTCTCTAATATACTGTGCTGTCTTGTAATATCACCATGTGATGATGAGCATGATTCTTCCCTGCGCTCATTGCGTGGTTCTCAGTTTGAGGGTCGATCTTTTGGTTAGATTCTATGCTTCAGCTCCATAGGTGACTATCTGGAAGTTGGTTGTATACCCTTCTTTTTAGGACTAATAGGATTTTCTTAAAAAGCTAACAAGCCTATAGCGACACAAAGCCAAAAATTTGGATCACCCAGTGAACAATGAATTCACTACAGCCATAACAACCTGTAAGAGTAGCTTGCTAAACATTGCTCCTCTGTAAAATATTTGACATCTAATTAAGATCAAAATCGAGGACACAGAACTTGAGAAAGTAGACCACTTCATCTACCTAAGACAATGAATCTCCATTAGACCCTCAAAAGAAGAAGAAATAAAGCGAAGAATCACCCTAGGATGGCAAGTCTTTGGCAGAGCAAGCCCAACCTTCAAAAACAAGAAGATCCCATTAATCCTAAAAAGAAGGGTGTACAATCAATGCATCCTCTCAATAGTCACTTAAAACGTGGAACCATACCAAGAGACAGACCCACCAACATGGAAGAATCATGCTCAACCTCAAATGAGGAGACCACAAGACAGCACAATACATCCGAGAGAAGTTGGGAGTCAAGGACATAATAGAATCCATTAAAAAAACTCAAATGGCAATGGGATGGCCATGTTGCAAAAATGACAAGCAACCGATGGAGATCACAACTCACAACATGGATCCCAAGAGATCACACGCGCAACTAAGGCCGGCAGAGTATTAGACGGAAAGACGAGCTCGATAAATTTAGAAATTACTAGCTCTGCGACGCCCATGATAGAGAAGTGTGGCGAATCCTGAGGATGGTCTGTGTCCAACTATGGATGTTAAGAGACTGATGATGATGAAAGTTGAAAAAAACCTGTCAGTGTGTATGAACTGGGATTACTCAACAACTGGCCATTGTACGAAGTTGACATTCACCTGATATATTAATCAGCACACAAGGAAGTGCCGTGTAGAGTTTGAGGTTGATCTTGAATGGTTCATCTCTAGGATCTATCTAATAAGAAATAAATAAGATTTAAAGATTTGCATGCACCTTTGGGACGGGGACGGCTATAGTATTGATTTTTTTTTTAAATTTACACTTAACTTGTTTACAGTAAATATTGACTATCTACAAATCACTTTCTTCGTGTGAAAATGAATTTTATCAAATTCTTCTTCAAAAATTCGTCTTATTTTAATTCATTAGTTATTTAGGTTTTCCCCCAAAAGTTCACAATTCCAATCAAATCTTTCGTAAACCGAAGTAGCGAAAAGTGAAGGAGCAATTAGCATTAATTCATATGGATTTTTGAGCGTTCCCAGACCCAAAATAAGTTTATTCTATTTTTCATTAAGCGTAGCTCCCTTACATTTCCCATTGGCTCTTCGATTTCCTTGGAACACATCTTGCAAATGGAGGCACAACATCGAGGTGAAGCACAGATGCTCATAGATACATCAAAGCTATGACAGATGATAGGTCTTTCGTGGAAGCAAAGTGGTGTAAAGGGATTTTTCGTAAAGCGGGTCATCAAGCAGCTGCTACAATGTTTATTGAGAGGATTTACACGACACCTGTACCACCCTACCAAAGGCACATACTTCCAATAGTATTTAAAAAGAGTAAAGATTAGCGAACTAGTAAACTAGCTCTCTGATCTTGTCTATGATTGCTAAGAAGTGGGGACATCACTGAGTACTCCACTATCCAGGCCTTGTGTCTGATCTGGATAAACTTGATATATAAACATATACTCATCTTATATAAGTATCTTTATTTGCCATCCCAAGGCAAAACGTGACTCAATATTTTCTTTTTATAATGTTGGGTTATCTCTACAATAGAAATATTGGCAATGTTGAAGTATTAGTGTGGGGCAATTCTCACATATCATGCTTCCATATGATTGTGCTGTTAAAAGCATTTTTATAGCATTTTCAGATATTTTTTTAGCCTAAATTCAAGAAAAAAAGTATACTCTAATTGTTCTGTTGCACTATTTCTACTCAAGGACCAGAATTGTTTGCCGGACCGAAGTTTCATGAAACAGCCGATTTCTCTCCATTGTACCTCAGTTTGGGAAAAAAGTACAATTTTATTTTCATTTTGACATTTGAAAAGGTTAAGCTGATAAAAATTTGTTTATCACATGCCATATTTACTGCTTGTTAGGTGTTACCAAACAATTTACGGACCTGGTCGACTGCCTCCAACTGCAAATAATGGTCTGACAATTGTTGTACACATCCTAAACTTGTTATTGCAAAAGCCATCTGATTTTAAGAAAGCAAAGACATTTTTGGTGATAAAATCTATTCCAGTAAAATCACTACATCAGCTTAATTTTTTTTTAAATCTACAAATCAGGTAAGAGCCACCAAAACAAATTATAATTCACAGATCGAATGGACACAAAGTACAATAGGATCAATATACATATATCCAAGTCCTAGGAAGTACATTTTAGTCAAATATTTCAACATCAGTGTCCAAAAATTGTCCACTGTCAATTTGACCTTCGTTTGCGTTTCAGTGCAAACTAGATCATCTTTTAAATAAATACAATAATCAGTTCAGCAACTCTTTTGCATTTGCATATACATTTCAATGGATGCTCTTAGAGCAAATAGTTCATCTGTTATCTAATATCATTCACATCTTACTAATCCAAACTATATGGATCTGGTAAATCGGCATTCGGTTTGTCGACTCTTTTTCATATCATTGCTACGTAGGGTGCTCGAATAATCTTGTATTTTAATCCCCTTTTGTGGCTGGCAGTTTCTCAGCCTCTGTTAGTTTCTTGTTTAACAGATAGCATCGGAGATCACTTGGTGGTTTTGCCGACGGCAGGACATTTTGATCGTAGAGTCTCACTGCGAATGTTTCAAGACCCTGAATGATGTAATTTCATAAAACAAACCAATGCAAATTTCTCTGAACCCCACAATCAGTTTTGGAAACAATACTTCTACATAAACGAAGCTACACATCGATAAAAAGAAGGAAGATATCTGTATTTGGCGATACAACACATAATTTACTGCAGAGCATACAGAACCATCAAAGTATCAGCCATTTCTTGGGAATGTTGCTTGAGCTCTTCAAAACCATGTATGTACGTTTCACCACCGCAGTATCATAGGCGTAGACGTAATTCATATTCTTTTCTTTGACATACTTAATCAACAACCATACAAAATAAACCGTCAATGTTTACCAACAACTTTACAAGGTCGACTGACAAGACTTATTTTTGTTCGATTGTGAAAAAGAACTTCCTGAATGTTATCTATGCGAAGGTTTTTAGTAATTTTGTACTGGATGCTCTGCCCTCCTGCGCGTTTGTGCCTTGTCCTTTCTCTTGAAGAGCCTTCAATGTATCGATCAAAATTCAAGTACATCTCATCGTGTTGTTCGCTTTCGAGTTTCACACATTTAATGGATAAATCTGTAAGATCTAAGATGTTTTTGTATCCTTAGCTTTTTTAAAGCTTTTGTCCAATAGCTATGCCATTTGAAATTATGACCTTATGAGATTCTGCACTTGCATCTGGGCTTGATTCCTCATCTGAACAGGATGTATTTAACTCCTGTGGCGGCTTTGACTTCACTAGATTCTCGACAGCATGCATCAGATTCCCTTTGACTGTACAATGAAACAATCTGCCATCAGAGGTTTATATAGATATCAGTAACACTGAAAATTCATACTTTCTAAGTACGGATGGTTAGTCAGTTTCTCCTGTCATTGTACTGGCAATGAATAATCTTATCATCTAATTCCGTTCCCTTTTAAGTTGGATGATATTATCCTTCAACTTTATCTCCATGGTTTTTGAAAAAGACTGGAATATCGAAAGATTTCTCTTGGACATTTTATTCCAAATACTCTTGGCTTTCGCCTGTCTCTTTGCAGAACATTTTGAAAACATTACTTGAGAATCTTCATTCCTTTGTAGCACGTCTGTTTCATACTTCTCTGGAGGACTGCTTTAATAACCAGATTGAAGACGTTATCACTTCCTTCAAAACTCACAGAAAATTTATCAAATGTTTGGCTTGGTTTCTTAGTATTTTCTATCAGTGCTTCAATCGAAGATCCATCCAATCAGCTGGTAATGATCCTCCCTGTATTTATTCATTCAAAGTCATAAAGTTTGCAGAATCCTCTTACAATAAAATTTATCTCTGGTATAACGTCTTCAAAGTGATGTAAAGCTTCTTTGTTGTTGATGATACTTTTTGTGCCACCTTTAACTTTCATCGTACAATTTTCATGATTAGTACCAGGCGCTGCTCCTATGACAGATATCCTAGTTTTGTTCACTGAAGAATTTCCTTGTTTCAAAAACTCTCACAGTTCCTGATCTTCCTTGAGTGCAGACATTTCAGAAGGATAGTCAGGTACGACTCTTGCAAGATTCAAAAATCTTGCTAGAGCTAAAACGTTCTTTACTAAGTCATTCAAATGAACTATGTACATGTGTTGACTGAAACAGTATCATCAATTCTTCCTTCTGCTTTTCGCTTTGGAGCTCCATATTTCAGAAAGATAGACGGGCACCCTTCTTGCAAGATTCAAAAACCTTTCAGGAACAAAAAAAGAACTTAATTAAATCATTAAAGGAAGTCATGTATTTGTATTGACTCAGACAATATTGTCAATTCTTCCTTCTGGCATTTCGGTTTACGTGGGCCAACAATTATCCACTTGATCAATAAAGGAGTTTCAACATTGGAAGTTATCAAAGGTACCTTGAAAACTCAACGTTTCTTCCTTTGAAAGTTCTATTTTAACTAGTTTATCTGCTTGAAATAATCAATTGTGGTCAAATTGGGAAACAGTTGTTTTCGGTAAATAAAATAACCCAAAATATTGCTTTTAACAAATCAGTCACACAGGAGTACAACCCGTCCCCCATGATATGTGAAAATAAACTCTGGTGGAGGGTGCACTCCTTCTTGGAGATAGCACTATTCAAGTTGTACCAAGAAATGATATTTAAAATAAGATTTCTTCTGTACAAGAGCCTGTTTCGGCCAGGTATTATAGAAATTAATTCACGCTGACATTTATCATAAGTGCACGATAACAGGTCCGGTTGATGGCTGCTACAGATATTTTGAATGAAGCAGACACGGTAGGAAACGAAGAGGGAAAAAGAAGGTTTGGTAGTTTGATAAGAGGGTACAAAGAGAGAGGGGGGAAAGTTGGATTGTTTATTACAGGTGTAGGACGGGGAAGGGTAGAAAAGAAAGTTAGGTAGTTTAATAAGAGGGTAGGAAGAGATAGATAGATAGATAGATAGATAGATAGATAGATAGATAGATAGATAGATAGATAGATAGATAGATGGAGAGAGAGGGGGGAGAAAATGCTAGATGGTTTAATATGTAGGTAGGACATGAAAAGGTAGAAGGAAAATTAGGTATTTTAATGAGACGGTAGGAAGAGAGAAGGGAGGTAATAAAGGCAAGACAGTTTTTTTTAAAGGGTAGTCGGGAGGGGAGAAAAATCGAAGTTTGGTAGTTTGATAAGAGAGCACAAGGGAGATTGGTTGATGGCTGCTACTGATTCTATGTGTGGCAAAGGTAAATTGTTTGTAGAGCCCTTACACTGGCTACGGCAACAGTTGTCCTTGCTTTGGCATCACCTGTCACTTACTTGGTCTGTTCGAAAAATGAAATACACTTAGTGACGTAAAACACCCGAAGTGGTGTCTCTATTTTACCAATAGCTGGGGAGAGTGGTGGATTCATGCAATACGAAAAGTCATTCACGGCGCTGTTATCAGCTCGGTTGAATGTGACGAACACCGCTCTTATAGTTGTAATTTCATTGCAGCAATGTTGCCAAGTATGGTTTGTTGTTTATAGTTGAAACTCCCCTTAAAATGGCTAAAATCAGCCATTTTCCCTCCATTTACAACTGACTTAATTGCTATGTTATATCAACTCTCTTAAAGCCCACTTATCAAATAAAATAATTATTCATTAAAAGTTCTGTACGAATTGAAAATTAAATTAATACAATTATTTTTATTCAATTTACTAATTCTTTTTTCTTAAATATCAGATTCTCAGCTATTGTTGATTTTTTATCGGCTAGATTGGAAAAAATCAGCCAGATCTAGCTAATTTGGCAACCCTATCGGCCGTATCGATGAGTTATGTCTAGACAATGCCAGCCTCATTCTGGCCTATTGCTTTATCGAGCACTCACGCCTAACAATTCCATGTGCTTACATCAGCCGACAACATGGCAGCAGGAAAAGGTGACAATATTGAGAGTCTGAGACTTCGAGCTCAACAGGCCGTAAGTTTCGTTGATTTCTGACCAGATATTATGTGTCCGTCCATCTCGAAGGTTTGGACTACATGACTGATTCATTATTCAACATGGATGTCCCGTTAAGAAATTAGAAAACATGACGTTTTCTTGTTAGTGTCGATGTCACCGGGAAAATCTTTACTTTTCTTTTTTGTAGTTCTGAACTTTTGATTTCGAAAATCTTTGTGAAGTTTTCACTAAAAGTTTTGATTTTGTTATTTAACTTCATTTATGTTACTATTGTGATCCTAAAATCAATCTGTCTGTTTGTGAATTGTCAGCTCTTAACGTAAACTGAAGAGATTTTCTTGCTAAAGATCAAACTTTTTCTAAAAAATCCCGGTTAATTCAACACTGGGTTACTGAATTTTCACTTTTGTTTGTCATAAAAAATTTTAAGAATTATCCATTTCTCGGAAAATGACTGATATTTTTTTTCACTTTCATCATAAGTTGTGACCTGTAAATATTCTTTCCAAAGCTATGAACGATTTGAAAAAATACAAAAAAACAATCTGCAGATCTATTAAAATGGGCAAACTAAAGAAAATAACTAAACTTTTATTTTTAAAAATAAGGAAGAAAAACTTTTTCATGTTTTTATCAATGTTTTGATGTTTTAAAAATCAAAATATTTTTTCCGTTGATATGACTTGAGAGTATTTGAATCAATAAGGATTTCAGGTATTTTTTCCTGCTTAAAATTCGTGACTTTTTCGTAAATAGACCTCTTCAAAATCATAATTTATTTTTAAAAATTGCCTCAAGTTTATTTCATTTTATATTATTTTTTTTCCTAAATTTATATTCATTCTTAGTACCTTTTGATGTTGTCAAAATAGATATATCTAAATTATTCACATGAACAATATGTAATTTTGTGTGTTATACGTTTCAATGGGTGCACAGGTACTAAACTTTGATTCCTGGCGGATGTGCCCATCCTTGCATAAATAATCAATACAAAGAGAGAACCATGCAACGTACATATGAAAGAATCATGCTCAGCATCACATGGAGAGACCACAAGACAGCAAAGTATATCTAGTCAGAGACATAATGGAGACCATTAGGAAACTCGATTACCTCTCCCAAATTGTACCAGGGGAAAATCTGCCACAACCCTAGTCAGCTTGGATGGTGTAACAGTTTGCACATCTGCCTCTCATGAAGGAGATTGCGGGTTTGATCTTGGTGTGAGCGAACAGTGTGGAAAACTCTTCATAGGACAAATTTCCCTGTGCAGCTAATTGAGTACACTCTAAGTTATGTGATTAGGGTGGTGATATCCCATCCATGGTACCTAGAGGCAATGCTCATAGAACGGAATACTGCACAAATATTATCTCTCCCAAACTGCATCCTCCTCCTACCCCATCAAGAAGCAGGTTGAAGTTTATTCAATCAATAATAATCTTGAGGACCTCAAAACACCAGGGAAATTATTTGGTACTCAGTCACTATGTTTATATATCTAAGAAATCAATTATCAACAATTAATTAAGTAATAATGGCACAATTGTGATTCTGCGGTCCTGTTGGAAATTTGGCTGAGAGCAAATTGTAGTACCTGTCCTTAACCAATAAATATCTGATACATCCTCCATGTTTACTGACTTGAACCACAGTTGTTGCGTAAAGAGAAAAAAAGCAATGAAATTTGATTTATTTTAGAACCCTAACCTGCACTCGAGTAGATGCCAATTTATTAATACATGTTTAACCAGAAAGCAACTGAGAGTTTAGGGTTGGGAAACAGTCTATGTAGACTATAGTAGTGTCAATCAGTTCAATATCAGAGTCCCTAAACTGGAGACATTTCAGATATCAAGCTCAGTGAAGAGAAGCTTTTTTCCCTCAGCAAGGTGTCAAAAGTGGAGGGAATTTTTTTATTTTTTGCAAGTCAGAAAACTTTTATTTTTTTCTAAAATATTTAACCTGGACTAGATGGGTAGTTCAGCTATCTATAGATATGTTGATGATGGAGCTGTTATCCCCCTATATCTATCAATACTCATTTTGATTTTACAACTTTTCCCTGATTATTGATTCACTTTCAGACAACTTCCAGGTCAAAACCAACTTCTCTATAAGTGATTTTTCCCAGAATGATTTGACATCCCACAAGGTGTTACATTCATAACACAAAACATGTCTGTCTCACGACTTATATAAATATTAAAGGTTTGAGTTTTCAGTTGTGCAAGTCAATCACTGGGCTGGAGTGCCGTTTTTTTCTTTTTGAAGACTGCGTGAAGTTTTAAACTATACATTATACAATTTATATCATGAAAATTAGGGAAGTGATGATAAATGAAAACGCTGCTTATGGCATAAAAGGTAGGGATAATTGTCTTATTGGAAACCACCCATTAAAATTTCTGGGTTGTCTATCTATCATGTGTACAGGTAGCACTAATAGAGGTAAAGGGCTGACAATATAAACATACTTATAATGTTAAGAAAAAAAACTTTTTTTCCTTTTCCTGATTCATCCTCAAAGTAACTTTTTAGTGACGGATGGGGGGGGGGGCGTCAATTTACTATGTAAGATTCCTCTAAATTGGTCCCTTAATCTATGCTTGTTCTTGGGAAGTTCAACCTTATTAGTCATTACTGCCCAGCAAAAGTTAAGAGGAGTAACTTATTCATTGATCACCCCTTTTTTCATTTTATTAATCACCCCAAACCTGGCATGCTGTAAACAGATGTTAGTTGAGTGATGGTCTCTATTGAATTTTGACCTGACCTGTAATTATAATTATTTATCTTTATTGACGCTTCTCTTAATCTAATGCAAGAAGATAAAAATTGCAGACAAGCTCAATGATTGATTGGCTTAATTGAAGACTTCCCCCATCTTATTTTTGATAAGTAATCTTTTTCTGCCTCCTCTTACTTTGTGATGTCATGAACAGAAACTGTTCCTGACATCCTTTCATGTTGGTTTTTTTTTTTCTTTGACTTGGATACATTGTCTCATTTTACCTATTTTTATGTATCTGAAATTAGTGCAAAAAAAAATTATTTCATGGCTGGAGAACAATATGAGAACATTCAAAGATGCTTTGGTAAAAAGGATGTGAGTTAGTCTTACCTGGAGACTATTTATTCCTGATCCATGTTGTTCACTCACTGTCATGGATGAGAGAAATACTGATAACAAAAATTGATGATGGTTGTCACTGAATTTTTTCAACAAACCAATACTTAGAAAAGGAAATTTTGCTATGATTCATTCTCACAACAAAACTTGGAAAATCTGCAACCCTTCATCATCAACATCATCAGCCATTTAAAACCCATTGCGAGACAAAGACCTTTCTCTACTTTTGGAAGATAGCGCTTAATTGAGCTTACCTGTTGCCACTATTTTCTGGTGAGCTGGTTTGAGTCTCACCTATTCTTCGTTGCTCGCTCACTGCTGTAGACTTTTTGAGTGATTGTGATGAACAGCAACTGAAATTTAGTTGAAAGAAACACTAGTCAAAAATTGATGAATGGTGTATGGATACTTTTCATCCCCAATCACTTAATCACTAGATTTGTCATTTTTATATTGTTTATTTAGTAAAACTCCAGCTAGTCATATGTGGATTACTGCCTTTTGTGACACCGTAGTTCAATTTGTATATTTCACAGAAGTATTTCAAAATTTAAATGGTCAACATGACTGCATTGTATATAAACTTTTGATCTTTTTTCTATTAAAGAAATGTATATTTATGTAAGATTGTAGTGTGTGAGTTTTTATATATATATGTTTGATTCTTACAGCCACCCCATTTTCTTTAATTGTTTATTCTATTAACATTGTCTAGGTTGAGTGATACATTAACCGTGTAATGACGGTTGATCATTTCCAACAAGTTTCTATACAATATAATGCAATTTATAATTCACACACACATATATATATATATATATATATATATATATATATATTGAAAGAAAGGGAAAGAAAGATTGTTTCTTGGAAAGATTTCCAGGAAAAATAAAAGCAGGATATCCACTCTATGTCATCATCTGACAGATTATTTTAAATGTTAGTTCTGATAAGATGGGATGGTCAATGGAAGGGAAAATAACATTGCCAAACTTTTTGTTTGATAAAATTCCAAACTACCTGATAACCTTAATTCAAACAGTTGACCCTCCATGAATATCTGCGTTGACTAGATATTATTCAGATTCCTTTGTGAAGTTTGTGAGGAATCATTATGATCCCAAGAGAGAGGGTATCTCCCCTCCTTCCCTGGAGTGTCTATCAATTGTCTATTTTAACCTTTGAAGTAAAGAGTATTTTTTATCATTTTACAGTTCTCAGTTGAAAGAGTGACGACTTGCATTCTTAATCATTAATTGAACAATCATAACATCAAAATATAAAATCATGTAAAAAGAAAAGAAAAAAAAATTTCCATCAAAAAATAAAAATGCTCAAAAAAGAATCTATTTATAATATCACAGACATTTTTCACAGAAAATAAAATCCAACATAGAGAACTGGAGAGTCTAAATGTTATTATTAAACTCATCAAAATAAAGCCCCCAAAGGTCACAAAAGCTTTTTTACCAAAATTTTCAGAAGGGGTCTAGTGGAATACTGATGCTAATTTTCAATTTTTTTGATAAAACAGTATGGCCTGGAGCTCACACATGCAAATATAAAAAAAGATAGAACCCTTTGCCATCGTTGATGGCTATGGTTGTTTGGTTGATAGACATCAAGAAAAAGAAAAAAAATGCCTGACCTTCTTGAAGGGGAGGCTACCGAGCAGGATTTGATCCTCACTTTTGTGGCTGGCCGTTGGACTCTGCTAAGCTTTATTTCTGGATATCTGTCTATGCAATTAATGTCAGATTTTCAAAAGGTTCTATGTTTTACTCAGAATTAGAGATTTTAGTTCTATATTTGAGTTTTTCTTCTAGGGATCATCAGTTGTTTACCAGCTGTTTCAGGGATTTAAAAACATATATATATATATATATGTTCTGTGGATGTGAGGTAATCTGATAAAAGGTAGTGATAGTTTGACAATGTGTAAAGGAAAGATCTAAGAAGCAAGTGTCTTACTACTCAAAAATTTCCATTATCATGAAGATAGGCTTGATGCATTTCACTGGAATGCACCTGCATCTTCAAAAAGCACTTGGCAATGCAGAAAACTGTAGCTCAAAACGTGTAGCTGTTCCAATGTTTGGGTGAAGAAATGAACTGATAGCAAAACGTGGTGTATACAGTAATCTTCTGGTTGCTTTGTAGGGGAGGAAGGGAGGAGAGTTAGTCATGGGTGTGAGTGAGATAGGCCAGCTTTTGGGAAGTTCCTTTTGTTACTGCAGTGGCATGATCGTTTGAGGTGATATGTTTTGGTTTCAAGGAAAGTGGATGGATATGAAGTGGGTGTTTGTTGTTGGGGCAGGCAGGGTTGGTTCTGACTTCATATGGTTCTGTGTTATTGTATGTATGTATGTGGGGTGAACTTGTCTGTATTTTTTTCTTAGCAGAGACCAGTGAATACTCCTACATATGTTTATGTGTGTTCCTCTCTCAAAGGGGTGGTGCATGTTATCTTATACTTGGTCCAATGTGGTGTTTTAATTTGGTTTTCTTATAAATTTGTGCATTTGGAATGTCAGTTATTAGAAAATGTCCATATCTTTGTGTCATCATTAGCTTACAAAATAGGATCCTGGTGTTTTTTTGTTATTTTTTTTTCCCTTCCTTGTTGGTAGCAGAGACTGCATCGGATCGATTGGATTGTGAATCGAGAGAATAAAAAATATTCTTTTATGTTGTCATAAGGTGTTTTTACCATCAAGTTGTTTTTCTGGTTGGTGAGTATGTATATATAGACAAACTTTTGTCGAATTATAATAAGATGTTTGTATGCCTGCTTAATTCTTCAGTCATTGACCTCTTTTTTGTGAATTGAATCGAACAATAATAAATTACCAAAAACTGCAAGGGAAGTATCTTCAATCAAAAGTTACTCCCCTTGATTTATTCATAAGTCAAGTTATAGTGGTAATGGTAAAAAAAAAAACTGGCCCTTTATGAATTAATCTGCTGACTGAAATATGGCTTTATAGCATGAGATTCATAATCAGCAAGATGGTTTAAAAACAGATCAGGCAATCAGGGACAGGATAATATGTTTGAGAAAATTAATGCACAAAAAATAAAATTTCATCTTGGCAACGAAGAAGTTTGATGTTTTGATAGTGAGTGGGCTGAAATGTGTGCCATATCATATTCTGTGAAGACGATCCATCCCTCTAAAGATTGTGGCGGGAATCCTATTCATCTTTTAGGTGGTTTCTCTCAAAAAAGACTTCGAGGTGGAGTCCATTGCTTTGGATAGTCACGTATCAGTAATTGTTTGGATTAGGTCTGCAAAAACAAGGGAGGTAAGTTCAATGGACAATTATTTAAGCTGCTGCTATGCAGCAAATGAAAACAGAATACTCGACCATTCAAAACTGTATTTTATTCAATACAACTACAAAGGATATAATTTAGTGCTGGGTTTGAGGTTCTAATTAAAAACAAAAAAAGGTTAAATATTTTTTTCATATTTGCAAAACTAAAATGAATATACTGTTGAAATTATTATTAAAAAAAATGATTGAATAAATTCTCCTTATTGTTCCCCATGAACTTGTGTAAATAGGAAGTAAGCAGTCGCCTTCAAACACACAACATTATAGCATCTATATTAGTTACCAGGGTTAAAGAAAGTGGCCAAGCAGCGAGCACCACTCGTCGGAACAAAATTTCCGTTTTTGGAGAGGGAGGAGAAGAAGTCTCGGCTTTACATTGTCTCCCTTGCCACTTGAAGAAGAAAAATACGCATATATTGGAAAAAAATTTTTTTAAATATGCATTGTGAGGAGAGTGTAGTCTTACCTTAAAGATAATTTTCCACTCACCACCACAAAGTAATAACAGTAGAGTCTTTCAAGATGTTGACCGAATTCAAAATGTACCCTGAAGATTTGAAATGTAACAATTTTTCTTCGTCCTTGTGCATATGATTCATTTGATTATACTTGTAAAATCTTACATTTTTTTTTCTCTAGGCTATGGCAGTTGTGTATACCATGTATCTTTGGAATTTAAAAAAATTTTAAGTCAAGATAGCTCTTGTTATGCATTGAGAATCTTTCTACCCATAGAAAGGATTGCCAAGAAAACATGGCAAAAGTTAGCACAATTGCAGTCGTCATAGAAGGAAATATCGAAGGCCTTTTTTTCAGCAGTGGATTCATAATGGCTAATACTGATTAACAATTTTGCACTTCAATATTAAAGGGATTCAAAAACCAAGTAGGAGAAAATGGGGATGGTTGCAATAGATCTTTTTCCTCCGATCAGAAACGTGTTAGAGTGATGACACTCATACTGCACGCGTACAGTGAGACACCCCCACCAAGAACTGAAAAAAAAAAAAAATGTCATTTTCAGTTATGGAAGTAATTTCTTTTATGAGATGTATTTTTGTCATTCTATCCTGACTGAATTAAAACTTATTTCATTGAAATCCTTGTTTGTTGACTTCTAAGGGACATGGTTAGGATGTGTTGAAGTCAGTGTGTCTAAGTAACGCATGATATTCTGTCATCGCTGATAGGGTTGACAGCAGTTGCAACAAGTTTAAAAAAGTTTGTAAGCTGTATCATTTTGGGATATCTGTATTTTCAAAAAGCTTATTAGCTGCGTCATTTTGGGATATCTTTCAGGGAGCCCAAGGTCAAAGTTCACATTGCCTGAAGTGTGACAAAAATCATTTTTTTAATTCACTTGTAGTTTTGTACTATGAATGCATATTCAATAAAAGTTTGTTGCATTGCAAATTGTTTCATTTTTCCTGTCTAAAACTTAAATATGGGAAGTTCAAATAGCATCTGTAACATCTGCACATTGACTCAAGGTAGGCCTGCATGGACGAAACTCAATAATTGTTGTTTGATCAATGAATAAATTGTGTATAAATAAATAATACTATTATAAAACAATACATATTTTCTTGAGACAAAAAGTATTGGTAATTGGTTAAATTTACTGTATTTCCAACATGTTGCAACAATCTCTACTTAGTGCTGCAATTGTCCAAAGGGTTGGGGTCAGTTGCAACAGCTGACTTCTTCTATTCAAAAAAAAATTGTGAATGATATGTCATATGAAATAAGCTTTAATTGGGATGAGTGATTAGCAGACAGGTATAAGTTTAAAATATGTAAATTTGTTTGGTCCTGACTAGTCCAAATAATCCAAATAATTGGGAGAAATGCAAATGTCCCCAGTCTCCTCTACGTATGCACCTGAACAGTTGTGTACATAAGTGCAAAGCGACAAATTCAAAAGTTACTTTAACAAAATAAAAAAAGGAGAAACTACAAAAATCCTCAAACCATTTTTTTTCTCTTTTTAGGAAAATGAGATCTCAAAAATTGAAGTGGAAACATTTTTAGTTTAATCCAATTAGATTGGATTTAGTTATTGTTCCTGATTGATGCAAAATGATATCTTATCATACCTTAATTTTTTTGTAAACAAAAACAAAAAAAAGATGAAATTTAAACACAGTTTTACATTGTTGATAGAAACTCAGTTGTGAAATCTAAGAAAGAAAATTTTTCATAAAATCTAAAAACAAAAGTATTTTGAGATTTAATAAAGATATGTGTCCGGTTTGGATTTGGAGAGGATTGATGGAAATTTTGGCTGTACACACACGCACTTATTAATAAATGGAAACTTGAAACCTTTTTGAGCTCTGCTAATTACCTTCATTGTTTTTGCAAACCTAAGAGATGAATGACAAAATTTGATGCAGGTTTATTGAGTTATCTAAACTTATTAAAAGTATATTCACTTGAAGGTTTGTTTTTTTTTTTAATGTCATTTTCTTCATCTTCTGTGTTAATACAAGGTCTGTCCAGGCCATTTAATATCGACAAAAAATAGCTTACCTAGGGCAATGGTGCCCTTAGTCCCCTTCAATGTACTCACCTAGAATCTTCAGATATTTATCCAAGCATTCCGTCCACTTTTCAAAACAGTCTGCAAAATCTTCTCTCAGGAATGTCATTAGCTGCCTCAAAGCATTCTCCTTAATCTTGTCCATGGTCTAAAACAGCTTTCTTCTGGCATATTAGAATGATTTTAATTGTAGCTTTTAAACTATTTTTTTTCTCTTTTTAGGAAAATGAGATCACAAAAATTGAAGTGGAAATTGACGCCCTGAAAAAAGGTCTAATCGTCCCTGATGATACGGCTGTTTCCCCAGAATTGGATGCCCTACGATCTGAAAATGCTAAGCTCTTGTACCAACTCAATCATTTGAAGAAGGTAAATAAAATTGGAAAAAAAAATATTTGTCCAAGTTATATCGGTGTTTACATTTGAGTGAAAGGTAAGTATTTCTTGTGGTCATCTGCTTCGTAGTATCAGAAAAATGGAATAGAATTCCGGTTGACATTGCTAATGATTACTGAGCTGTACACGTACAGAATCTCCTCTCCAAAACTCTTGGGACCACACATATTTCGGAATGGTATTACAGGTATTGCACTGATAATTACGGCTGCAGCTTTTTTGTAACATTTTCTGTTTTTAATGGGAGAAAAATGAACAAAGTATCCATGATCAGCAAAAGCACAAAGACACAATTGCATGGTACAAGTTGAACCTCCCAGAAATAGTAACTGTAGAATACAACGGAAAGGAACAAGACGATCTTGGTTGAGAGTGAGTCATGTTTAGTGCCAAATGTGAGCTTTAGTTTGTAGATTAGATAACATCCATGGAAAAGAATTTTTGGGTTTCTAAGCTTTTTTTAGTTTTCAGATTTTCAGATAAGATCTCTAATACCTTTGAGAAAGACATGAATCCACACCCCTGCTCTGTTGTCAGATATCTTGACAAAAACATCTTGCACAATGCAAGACAAATTATGGGTAATAAACCACTCTAACTTGATTTCCCTTGCCATAGTAACAGTAAAAAAAACAAAACTGTTACATGGTACACCCATTGTAAATCTTGAGAGGGGTCAGTCTGTCAGTCAGAGCATTTCCATATCTAAGGGAGATAACTCTAAATTACTCTAGATTTGTCATAGAAGTGACCAACTGCTGTATGCTCTTGATGCTTGGATTTTAGTTTCTTGGTGGTAAACTGCATTGATCCACCGAAAACTTCGATCATTTCCTCTGTAGCCTATAGCCCAACCTTCCACAGAATGTCATTGAAATTCATTGAGAACTTTGGAAAATTATCATCATTTTTGAAATTTTATGTCTACTTTTTACCTTCATCTTAATTTTATCAGTTGCTTTTTGCTCGGACTGATTACCATCTGGCAGTGAGTAGGATTCAAACCCACATCCCCTAGCCAAGGAGAAGCTCAGTTTAGCCTTGCCTGCTTTACCAATTAAGCCATGGAGACTTCAACTGGTGGCAGAAGCTTAAATAACACTCTTGAACCCATCCTTCTTTTCACTTGTTTTGTTTCTCTTTCATTTCCATTAAATGAAGAATTATAAGGTAAAAAAGAGTCACAAAAAATTTTAAAATAATGATTTATAATACTTGATCTTATATGAATGAAGAAAAACGTTCACCTTGTGGACAAATAAACACAAATGACTACATATACGTCTTCCAAATTTGGTAAGAGATAAATTGAATTTATTTTCATTGCATTTGGGTTTTTTTCCCCTTCAGAATTCTTTTTGTTCATCTCCTTGTTATATTTCTTCCCCAGAATTTGGAACTTGAGAAAAGGAAACAACCTGAGCATATGTTAAGTGTGAACACTATCATAGAGCAAGTCTTTGCCTTGGCCATCCAGGCTGCCTTTCCCCAGCTTGGGTCTGAGGCTCCTGTTATGGTAGTCCCAAGCACTAACCCTAAATTTGGAGACTATCAGTGCAACAGTGCAATGGCTATTAGTCAGGTGAGTGTAAAATTTGTTTTTCACTTAACTAACCAGTTTGCTACTAAATATGATTTTTAATGCTCTAACTCTTATGCCAGGATTTTCTCCTGAAAAATAATGAAAATATTTATATCTGCACCTTGCAGAGATGAATCACCATAGACCACACATGTGCCAGAACTAATCTTAAATCATATATAAGAATAGCTAAAATTATGTAAAAGTAGTTTTTTATCTAAAATTATGTAAAAGTTTTTTATCTAAAATTATGTAAAAATAGTTTTTTTTTCCAAAATTATGGAAAAAAAGATCTCTTATCAAAGATAATGCAAAATATACTTCTTTTATCTAAAATTATGCAAAAAATGGTTCTTTCAATTTAAAATTATGCAAAAGAAAAGCTTCTTCAATTCAAAATCATGTTGAAAAATCTTTCATCTAAAATCATCTATGAAAAATGAATTTTCTATCTAAAACTATGCAAAAAAAAAATACTAGCACAAGATTCTGGCATAAAGACTCAAAAAAGCCCTTTCCAAAAAATGCTTTTAGATGGTGCCCACTGCCACAAATTTTCAAAGTTGTAGCCCCAGAAAAGTGATAAGGAGTACTTGGAGACAGACCCATAGATAGATTGATAGACACAGACTCTCATCGAGAGGAGAATCTGTAGCCAACTTGGCTGGTTGGTGGTGCCTCATTTGTGGATTTAAAAAAATCTTTTTGAAAAGCAAATCAACTATGTGAGTAAGTATGTTGAAGATTTCCCATGCCAAGTGCAAGTGAAAATAAAAAGATTTCATAAGCTGATCTTCAAAGTTAGCAGGCCCTACATATTTGGGAGACTGACGCAACACAATCTTTTTGATTTAACTAGAATAAGTAAATATCAAAATCTAGATGAAAGGTTTTCTCACTAATGACAGTCGAGACAGAGTAACTTCCCCTACTTCGAATTTTGGCTTCAGTTAGTTGAACAATTTTAACTTATAGCCTCATCATCGTTATGTGGCAAATAATTTTAGGCCATGCTCTTAAACAACCTGATTTTAACATATTTTGCGTTTCTTTCTTTTTTTTTTTTTTCAAATGTTTTAGTTGCTGAAACCTCTTGGGACCAAAATGAATCCACGTGAAGTTGCTGACCAGATTCTACAAAACCTGCCAAGCACTCCTTATATTGAGAAGGTGAGTAACTGTTTTCTGTTATATATATATGTATATACGTACTGTATTTTTACCTAATTGGTGAGTGATGATTCTTTTAGGTGCATTGAGTGAGTACAAAAGTACAGTAAATCCTCAATTTAACAGACCTTTTTTCATGAATATTCTATCATATTGATACAATATTTTGCATTATCTTCCATGTTTTTATTTATTCATGATAACCAATATGTTTTTTATTATGCCCAAGATAAGTTGTATCAAAAAATGGTTCTCCAAGATAGATTTTTGATAAGATTTTAGTCAAAGATAAGTCAAGGACCACTGAACTACACTATCAAAAAGGTGAAAAAATATTATATATTATTTATCATAATTTGATAATTTTGTATTTTACAGTACTAGCCTGATTTTACATTAAAAAATGGTAAAGGGTGATTTCCTCATTTATATTTAAATTTAACAGACTTTTTGCATTAAGAGTGTTTACTTTACAATTAAAAATCTTAAAAATCAAATTAACATTTATTACTTCAGTGTATGTTTTTGTGGAGTTATGTATTGTTAAAGTTTCAGCTTTTTATTTTATCTCATTTTTTATTTTTCCTATTTATCAACTTGTCATCACAGACAATCATCTAGTCAGAATTTGGAGACATAAAAAAAAATTCCATTGAAGAATGAATATGGTCAGAATGAATTCTATTTATGACATCACTTGCATTTTCTACTGGAAGACATCTAAGATAGAAACTAGATGTTAAATCCCAAAAGTTTTTAAAAATCTTTTTTCCCCAAAATCAAAACAAATATTCTTAGAATGGGGTCTAGTGGAGTACTGATGCCAGTTTTCAAATCAATATATAAATAGTCACTAACACACATCTCCAAAAAGATGGAACCTTCATTCAACTCTAAATACAACAAGGTTTGTCAAAATATGGATAGTTATAAATTTATAATTTATTTTAATATCAGATTAGTCTGTCTTTTACAACTCTTAAGGAACATAGAATATAGATATTGCCACCTGTGTCAAAAAATGAATCACCCTAGCTAAGTTGCTTAATTTTTCTTTCAATACTCTCTCTCTCTCTGTCAGCCAAGACTCCAGTATTCTACTTTTTTACTCCATGCTGACACTGGACAGTGATACAAAATTACATAGAGCAATACCTGACTAGTCGAGATCTAATGCGCCAATCAACTGGAGTTGTCAATTTTGAGGGAAACAAGTATAACAGAACCAGTAGGACGAAAAGCAATGTAATTTTTATTTAAAAAAAATTTAAATTCAACCATATATTCTCATAATAATTCTCTTTCATTCCAACCAAACTTTTTCACAAGTGCGTATATGTTATAAGACCACATAGGGTGGCTCTAGCAAAATATGTGTCTATTTCACAAAGAATTATTATTGTAAATCAAGCTAGCATAAAAACAAGTGGAAAAGGATGTATTCAAAGAAAATGAAAAACCCATTTTTAGAAGGTTGCTTCTGGACTATACATGTAAATTTTCAAGACCAAAATATGTGACCAGGAGTTCTGAGATGGATGGGCAATTGAGTGAAAATAAAAGAATACCAAGTCAGTGGTTGATCTCTGTGAACTTTTTTAGGCCTGAAATACTAAAAAGGAAGGTTATCAGAAATCATCTTGGGGTATTGTGATAGAAAACAGAAAATGGCATTAGTAACAAAAACATCCCTGCCTTCTAATAATGCAGCATTTAAAAATTTTTTTTTTTAAAAATATTATGAAAAACTTCCACTAATCAACTACTGAGGGTATAAGTATGGCAGAGAAAAGAAAATTACTATGGACGAAAACGTGAATCCTTGTTGTAATTTTTTTTCTTCTAACCCTACTGGAATAAAAATGCATATTGTTACTCTTGGTCTTATTGTCTGAGTCAAGAGGGAAATCTTGAAGACATGAATAGTTTTTGGATAAAAAAGCATTATAGGAAGGAAAGGTTATGGAGTCTTTTTAGCCTTTCTTTATCTTGAAACATTCCAGACGCCTCGAAAAGTCATCAGCGATGCTTTATCTTGTAACATACAATAGATGCCAATATTGCCATTTACTTTGCTTACTTGAGTCAAGCACAAGGGATTTGGGAACTATTCAGGTTATTACCCAAAGTCTATTTGCATTATCCTCTCAGACTTTTAAGTGAGAAAAAAACAAGCCAATTCTTTTTAAAATGAAGAATTTTTTTTTTTTTAAGACTTTGTTACTGAAAAAATTTCCATTTTCATCCTGTTTAGGGTAATCTACTATTGTCCCCTAACCCCTTGTCTTGCCCAAGATCACAGTAGTGATGCCTCTGATGATCTAACTTACACTACATAGGTGAATGGATCTGTGACACTTGCTAACCATTATGGTACAGTGGGAGACCTTAGTCCTTAAACTAACCCTTTCAAGACTAATCTATTAAGATGCTTAATGCCTGAATTAAAATGTTCCAGTAGACTTCTAAAAGTGATCTACAGGATGTATGCATCCCAGCTGTATAGAAACATCTCAAGATATATATATATATACATACATATATGTGTGTGTGTGTAATATATACATATATATTCTAAGTGTTTCGAAAGTATTAATGAATTTGGTTCCAGTCTGCATTGGATTTATTTATTTACTTATTTTTTTCCCCTTTTATATCTATTCAACAGGTTGAAATTGCAGGTCCTGGATTCATCAACACATTCTTGGGTCGTGATTTCATTTCCAAACAGATCAGTGACTTACTCTGCCAAGGTGTTCGCCCTCCCTTTGTTTCCAAGAAACAACGTGTAGTCATTGATTTCTCTTCACCAAACATTGCCAAGGAGATGCACGTTGGTCATCTGAGGTAAAAATACCTATTTGCTTCACAAACATTGTTTTTTCTTTATGATGACATCATTATTATTAGTATTTTTTCTTTCTCATAGTCTGCCATCAGGATGTATGTCATACATCCTCTAAACTAAGCTTGCAATGCTGTATAGATGTATCTTATATGTCCAAAACAAACTCTCTCTTTTATTTGTCCAGCATAGTGGAAAATAAAAGCAAATAATAACACGAGTGGCTTCCCTTGCATATTTTCCTTTTTTTTTTTCAATTTATTTTCCAATACTTACTATACTACTTGTTAAATTTTTGTTCATTTTTCATTCATTTGATATATACTTTTATGGGATTAACTTATATAGATTGGGAATTATGTGTATAAGAAAATAGTAGGCGTGAATTTTTGGATAAGATCATGAATTTCTTTCATGATTTGTATCAAAATGATACGCATTGGTGTTTTTTCTTTGCTTCACTTTCTCCAACATTTTCAACAGCATATTTTTCATTTTTTAAATTATTTTTCAGTATTAAGTATACTAAATGTGAAATTTCTGTTTGTTTTTCTCTCAATGGATGTATATTTTTATGAGTTTAGTTCAAATAGATTAGGAATTATGGGGATAAGAAAATTGTAGGCGTCAAAATTTTCCAGGTAGGCAACATGGAAAAGTTTAGCAGGAAGCTAAAAGTCAAGAAATCGTCTTTGTAAATGTTCATCTTTTTGTGGCTTCATAGAACAATAATTGACATCTAATTTTGCCAAAGTTGTCTCCCTTCATTTGTTATTTTTCTTTTCTTTTTTTATCAATTTATGACTAGTGCTTTTCATAATTTTTTTGATTGCTTTTAATCTCAACTTACTCGGCCAGTCAGTCAGTGTCAGTGAGTAAACAGCACAGATTGGGAATAAAGAATAAGTTCTAGGAGTCAAACTCACATCCCTTTCACCTACATATGGCACATCTCTACCTACTGAGCTACCAGTTCTTTTACAGCTGGTAGAAGATCAAATCCAACCCTTGAATTCACCCTCCCTCCATTGTTGGGTACCATATTTGTTATTGTTTTTATGAATGGTAGTAGTAGTGATATTATCCTGATTCATTTTTCAATCAGGTAAAGTATTGTCAACCCTGAGTTGATGGTATGAATAAGTTGCAATAAAAAACAAGTAAAAAATTCTAGATGAAAGAAAACACTAGTCTAAAATTAAATAGGTTTTTTTACAATGCTTTTTGTGATAAAAAAATAAATCAGTAAAAGCTTCATTCATTATTCATTGATAACCATTTTTTTTCTTTTCATCATTATTGTTGCTTTTTATTGCAACATTGATCATTTTGCATTCTATGACTGTTGGGTAGCATAGATTAGAAAATAAAGAAGTAACCTTCAATTAGATTTGAACTCTCATCCCTTATCCTTCAGTTCAGTAAGCGAGAAAAATGGATGGTGAAGAATGTAGCTATATAACTAAATTTGAATTTTGCTTATTGATGGGTCCCCATGGACACATCAGTCAACCACTGTCCATGTCAGGATACAGGATGCTAATTGTTCTTTTTTTTTTTTTCTTTTTTTTCCTGCCTTTCTCTGACATTTGAATCTCTTAACTCTTTCTATGTTTTCCTTTTGTCTAGGTCCACAATTATTGGTGATGCTATTTCCAGATTGCTTGAGTGGGTGGGTCACAGTGTACTGCGTTTAAGTCACCTTGGCGACTGGGGCACTCAGTTTGGCATGCTGATTGCCCACCTGCAAGATAGATTTCCATCCTATGAGACAGAGACGCCACCCATTTCAGACCTGCAGGCTTTCTACAAGGTAAAACTTGGTTTCCTTTTTTTCTTTCTTTCTTCCAAACACAGAACCTTGAAAGTATCGCTAAACATTTAATCGATTCAAATTTATATCCTCATCTCATTTGGTAAAGTCACAATGTTTCAGCCATTGTGCCCTTTGGTTTTCTTCAGTTATGTCAGACACAACTATTCTGGTTATATTAATTATTTACTAAGCTTAGCTCAGTTTTGGCACAAGGCTTGATGTATGGGTTACCCAGTGAGGATCAAACTGACTAGTGAGTAATAATGCTCTCTGAGATTATCTTCCTAACTATTACACTCCGACGAAGCACCTTGGGTATTTATTCTTTCCCCCAAAAGGACTAATTTGACACTTGCGTAGGTTTAATGTTAGGCCCCACAAGCGTACATGTGGGTAGTGATAAAAAGAATTATATATTTCCCTCGGCACTTGTCTTTTGGCATACTTCAGGCCTCCTGGATTAACCCTGACCCTACTCCTCTTAATGCAATGGAGAGGTGCAACTTGGCAGAACAGGTCATGTGGAATGAGACAGTTTACTCTTGGCCGGAGATGGAGGGAAAAGATGCATCCTAGATGTATTTATAACCATAATGCCCAAAGCATTATTTTAAGTCATCCATATATTATGAGCTATGAGCTAACATTCTATGGACAATACCTGGACTTCAATTCCCACCATCTATACAGTGAAGAGATTCTGTTACTTTTAATATCTAGCAAAACTCATGAGTGTTAACCCAGATGTGTACCAATAGGAGATGATCAGTATATAGAGCACCCCTCTGAGTAACAACTACCCTGCAAGTATAACATGGCTTCCACTAGTTAGAGGTACAAGGTCGGAGGACAATAGTCTTAAGATTACCGTGATATGTCTACCTTGCATCAGAGGAGCAATCCATTCAATATGAAGATAGTATTAGAAAGCATCCTCCGGAGGCACCTCACAGGAACCAAGCTTCTATAGTGAGAAAAGGAATTATATTAATATCTTTTCCATTAATGGTTTTAACATTCAGTTGGCTTCGTTGGCTTTAACTACTAGAGTGTAGCTAATGAGAAATTTCTTTGTTTCTAGGTCTCCTTACACAGGCAGTGAATCTGATAGTTTTTCAAGAGATTTCATAGATGGTGATAAAAGCAATCAATATGATGACTCACATAAATATTCCGGTCCTTAGTGATTAAAATCAAATCTATGATAAATACTGTCACGAGCAATTAGCTTTTGTTGCTCTCACTATTATTCTAAGAAAAATAGCTACAGGAAAAAGTAGGTGATGAGAATAATTGAAATTAGACAAAAATAAAAGTTATAAATTAAAGAGCCGAAAAGTTTTTATATTGATAATGAACTCACAAACCCCAATGAATCGGCTAATGGAGGAAATTCCATAAACAGATACCTGAAGAAGGCTGGGCTTTACAACAGCCGAAACATTGTAACTATAACACCAAAGTGAGGACAACAGATCAAATGAATACATAATGTGTAAATATGATAAGTAAACTCTATTACAATACCTGTTGGATATGAATCTTATATATATCACTACTCTCCACTATTCTCTACCTAGCTCTAGTCATTTTGTTCACTATCAGAACTGTGGTATAAAAAAATTTGATTGTGAATATAGAATTTTGCAATTTTCAGCAGCTGGTCTATATATTGTGCATTATAAATCGGGGGAAAAAAGAAATTATTTCAAGTGGTCAGGAATGAATGCTATTGTTTATTGACAAGGAAGCTATCATATATGTAATGTAAATGCATTACTATTGATTTTACTATAGAAACGCACTGTAAAACAGGATGAAAGGCATTGTTAGGGATCAAGAATTGATGCAATCATTACTTGAAGAATAGGGCTATTATATGTATAATGTAGATGATTTTGCTGTAAAAATTCTTTGAAAATAATTTTTTTTCATGAACTTTATAAGCAACATATCATTTTTTTTCGTCTGTTTTGCATTTCATTTTTTAGGTATGTCTTAGCCTTAATTAGTTTATTTAACTCTTTATTTTTTATTTTTTCTGAACAGGAATCCAAAGTCCGTTTTGACAATGACCCAGACTTTAAGAAACGTGCATATGATGGTGTTGTGAAGCTTCAAAGTTATGATCCCAAGTACATCAAAGCCTGGGAACAAATTTGTACAGTGTCTCGAGCTGGTCAGTATTTATGAACTGCCTTTGTTTTAGGAAATTTACAATACAGTTTTTGGCATAGAATTAAATATCTCAGACTATCTGTTGATTGAAATAAGTTATACTATTGCAAAAATACTGATTACAAAAATCTTCTTTACTATCAAAAGGAAAAAAAACCTTTTTCTTCAGAAACTGTCAACCATAACTGGTACCATAGGTGTCTTCAGTTCATGAATTTCAATGAAATTTCATTCGAGGGGTGGCCAATAGGTAATGAAAGAAGTCATGATATTTTGTGGGTAGGTCATGGACAAACTACCCTGAACTAGCAAGTGCTTCCTACTTTTTTATGATCCTTAGTCCATGTACTAACAAAATGTGCAGTCAAACTTTGGTGACTTGTAGGTACATACAGGACCTAACTCAGCTTCTAGTGTAAAGTGATACATATATATATATATATATATATATATATATATATATATATATATATATATATATATATATATTCAATCACTAGTTGATTTTTATGTATATACTAGCTATGGCACCTGGTAATGTCTTGGAAAAAAAAAGAGCTTCTGGTTGGACCTGCATGCATTTGTGAGCAGACCTACACAGGTCTCTGCCAACCCTTGCACAGGCTCACATAGCCTCTCCTAAAATATTGAAGAATTAATTTTTTCTCATAACTGAGTATTCATGTGCACACTTTTGGCATTAGTAATTCACACATCAGACCAAACCATCGGATTTTAATAGTGTCCATTTTTCAATGTAGTTTTAAGGTTGGCTTAAGGGATAGGGCTAGGGTTTTGCTCTGAGAAAAATTTTTTATTGTCAGGTTAGGATTTGAAACCTCAAAAAAAATACTATTAAACTGGCATAAGCAATGAGAGAAACAAAAATTCACATTCCAAAGACTTCCTTCAACAAATGAAAAGTAAAGGTTTAGTACAGCGTTATAGTTAGACACCCACGCCACATCTTGAACGTTTGAAAATATTTTTTTTTCACAACTGATGAATTTTCTGAAGGTTTGCAGATCTAATAGACCCAAAGCACTGAAAATTGAAAGAAAAAAAAACAAAACATTTGGATTTCATCCATGTTTGGACTCAGTCCACTGATTCCATTTTCTGCAACTCTAAACAATGAACCATTTTGCCACCAATGAATCTTCAAATAGGAACTTGAAAATTAGGGCTGAGTAGTTTTGAGTCTTCTGACCTATGAGGACCTCGGAGGTCAGCGCCACCTTTCCTAACACTAGTTGATTATATATGCAATATTTTAACAGAAATTTGTTAAATCCACTTTTGAAAAGTGTCATATTTGTAGTTTCATCTCACATGATACTGTTAGAGAGTTTGATTCTGAGCACTTCATTATGCCACACTAGCTATGTAATATATATATATATATATATATATATATATATATTACATGTGAAACTTGTGTGAGGATTCATTTGTAATTTTCAAGTGTTCAACTTCAGACATTGATCCTACTTGCTGACCAATAAAATATACTGTTCTCTCCCTAAAGCAGAAAATTCTCCAAATATTACTCTATGTCCAATGTGCTGGTGTTATGAATGAGAAGTTGATCACCAAAAATACAATATTGTTGTAAGAAGAAATGAGTTGATGTTAAAAGTAATAAAAGAAATGATATTCATTGAATCTGACAAAAACTGCATTTAGACAGAAATAGCTTTCATTTTTTTTTCTTTTTGTAAACCATATTTGTTTATTCTTTTCTTTCAGATTTTGAGAAAATCTACAAGCGCCTTAATGTTAAAGTGATTGACCGTGGAGAATCGTTTTACCAAGAAAGAATGGTGAAAATTTTGCAAGAATTAGAAGTGACAGGTTGGTAGCTGTCTGTTTTGTTTTTGTCCAACAGCAGTACGAAGTCAGGAGTTGATTTTAATTTTTTACCATGATATTAGGAACAATCCTCACCAAAATCAAGAGTGTAAGCCAATATATAAAGTGCATATTCTCCTACTGTGATTTGAACTCATGACCAAGTGATTTCCAGCAGGCTGTCTTAATGACTGAGCTAAATTGATAAGTCTTAGATAATAATGAAAATTTATCACACAGATAAGCCCCAGCTTATTCCATTCTAATACATTTTTACAAAACAATTTATTCATAGGATTTTCCATTTGATATATATACAACAGGAAAATAGATCCTGCTGTATCTAAATAACAGAAAACTGAGCCTTTTTCTAATGTAAAGTACAAAATGTTAAGGTGACAGAAATAGAGTAAATACTCTTGGGAGTCTTCAAACTAATTTGCAATAGGAATGATGCTCAGTCATTTACTCTTTAGCTGTTGTTGAATGATAAGGACTAATTGATTATAAAAACTTGGCTTAATCTTTATAAATGTATGATTGCACATGGCTCTCTCTCTCTCTCTCTCTCTCTCTTGTGTGTGTGGATATATATATATATATATATATATATATATATATATATATATATATATACACCCGTGTCATTCAACTTATAGTTTTTTGTTTATAACTCTTTTCAGTGAGAGCATAGGTACTACACTTTGATGCTAGGTTGAAGTGCTAGTGTGCAATATTTTGATCTTTGGCAAGTGTATTGGTACTACACTCTGTTCCTAGGCGGATGGCTGGTGTGGGACATTCTGATCCCAGGTAGAACATGCAAATACTCTGATCCTAGCAGATGTACCACTACATACATAAATCATCCTGTCATTTTTCACTGGTAATATGCTAGTACATACATGAACAAGAATATTTTTTAAATATTTATAGATGAAGGATTTCCACTTGAATTACTCTATTGTTAGTTTTATTCCATCTTTAATCTTAATCACCTTAGCCCCACAAATAGCTTGCCTAATCAACCAGCCAAGAGGTCTACCGATTCTTCTATTTTTTGAGTGTGTGGATATCTGTGTCTGCCTCACCAGGCACTCCTGGTAACATTGATGGGGGGGGGGGGGCTACAACCTTGAAAATTTGCATGAGTACACCACTAGGCACCATCTAAAAACAAGTGCTTTTTTTGGCCTCTATGATCATTTTGGGACCAACAATGCCCAAATCTTGTGCTGGTATTCCTTTAAGATAATTTCAGAGAGAAGAATTTGTTTTTGTTTTTTTAAGATAGTCCTGATACACATGCAGGCTATGATGATTCACTTATGTGAGGCATGGATATTATTGTTAGTTATCTTTAATTATTGTTTTACTCCATCTTTCAATATTGTTAGTTTTACTCTTTCATAAATTACCCACAACAGACTGGTTTAATCACTGTTGCTGGCATTTATATGTGTCTATCAATCTAGGCTTCACCCAGCCCTAACTGTTCACACTCCTTTCAATGAGAAAGGAAATTGTTTTTTGTTTTTCGTTTAAAATCACACACCCCTAAATAGGTTTTCATTTGGTGGGGGGTTTCAATTTACTATAAAAGTTCATGACAAGTTGGTTCCTTAGTTTGTGTCCAGCAATATTCATGCTTGTTTGTTTTTAAATTTGGATGTTTTAGTATTTACCCCCAAAAGTTAAAAGAAGTAAATTATTTATTGATCACCCCTTTTTCCAATTTGCTGATTGATCTACTCTTATAGAGTGACTGACTGTACTTATTTTTTTTGTTTTTTTTTAATCACACCACCACCACTGCTTAATTTACAAAATGGATAACGGAGACTCATAATTTCCTTTGGAATGCTAGTTATTATTAATTTTTCTCCAGTATTTATTATTGGTGGTGTTTCTCCATATTTTATTATAGGTGGTTTTACTCTATTATTTAATGTTATAGTTTACCCCATCTTTTTGCTTTTTATTATTACTATCAGTGTTGATGGATGCTTTAACCACAAGAGTAAAGAGCACTAAATCAGTAATAACGAAGTGGATTTTAGTTAGACTTGAACTTGCATCCAAGACCTCAAGAACCCATCTTTCTCTCACAATATCAGCCATCTTTCTGTCTCATCAGAATTTATTTCATCATTTCTGATTTTGCGCTGTTTGCTCAAATACTACCCAGGCAAAATTATTGAAAGATAATCATGTAGCTTTTTAACTTCACAGGAATAAACAAATGAATGATATGACACAAAACAGACACTGAACATTCTGGCTTAATGAAATATACCTGACATAAATTGGTCAAATTATTTAAATCAGTGACGTATTTTTGTCCAGATTGAATAGAGGAAAAAATGGAATCACTTTGTAATTTGCATTTAATTAGTCAGAGCGTTTTTGCAGACCTTAACAAGCTGTTGGACTTGGTTAATACAAAGGAAACATGGTTCCAACAAGAGAGCTGTCAATCGAAAAAATGGAGAGGAGTATGAAACTCTTTTGATAAGGAAATCTACAATGGAGTGTGGTGGAAAATGCTAGTTGTTCCCTGTCAACTGTATCTGAAATTTGATGCAAGTATGAACAAAATGGTTTGGTTATGAAAGGAAAACATGGGTAATGGACAGAAGACATCAAAGTGAGAGGATAGAAGCCTTGAGATTAGTGAATGCACTACAAAACAAAGAAATACAAATGGGCAGAAATAGGAGTCAATATTTATGACAGTGCTGTGAGAAATCAGCTGAATAAAATAGGATTTACATATTTTTTTCATCAACATTGAGTAATTCCATAATTTTTTTCATTCAATGTTGAAAAAATATCCCATTAGTCAAAATAACTGCATTCAATTTGTTTGAGGTATGTAAAAAGAAAAAAATTGTTTTGTGTCATATCTCTGATTTATTCATTTGCTATGAAGTAAAAAAAAGCTGGATGAACATTCTCTGAGTATGTTGATTCTATAATTGCTGCCAGGACTTATAGTTTTTTTATTTATATATATATATATATATATATATATATATATATATATATATGTAAACATAAGTACAACCCCTTCTGTTCATTCTATTTATGTTGTCTCAGTCAAATGATATATCCACTGTGTAATAACAGGAGAACATTTCAAATAGTTTCAATATAACAGAATTCATAATGTGTCAGATTATATATCCATTTCTTGATAATATAAGTGTCTGTGTCGAAAGAAACAAATGTACATACACGCAATATATACTTTGTTTTTATCATGTTATTTTGGATTTGTTTCTGAACAGGACATCTGAAAAGTGAAGAAGGCATGAAAGTGATGTTCTGTCCTGATTTCAAAGTTCCACTCATCATGGTCAAATCAGATGGCGGATACACTTACGATACCTCTGATGTTGCCACCATACATCAAAGGTTGTTTGATGAGCAGGGCACTTGGTTAATCTATGTCACTGATGCTGGACAGGTGAGAATGTTGCCAAGATTTTTTTATTTCTTTTAAAATTTTATTTTTACTTATGATTTTGGTGCTGCTTTAGGCAGTAAAGGTTGCACAAGTGCAAAGTTTAATCAAATGCTGGTTCTTATATTTTGGTGCAACGAGGCACAGAAATAGTCAGAAGGTCGAGTGAAGAAAGAGGGAGAATGATGTAAGTAGTTGTTTTTTTATAGGCTGGGGTCAAGAGGAAGTGACAGACTCTATTTTTAAGGAACAGAGGAAGTGATGTCACCAGGGTCTTCCAAATTTTTGAAAGTCTATAAAAAAAAGCCTAAAACTTGTTAATTTTTAAAAAGTGGTTAAAGGGAACTATTCTTTTATTAATTCCATTTTTTTGCATATTTTGTAGAACCAAAATCACGATGGGATACATTTGTACCGTTAGATATAAATCCCAGGACTAATGTATGACAAATATGTCCTTGTTATTTTATAATGTCAGTAGAAATGCAGTTGGTGAACTTCTATTTAGTAGTAATATTAGCATTAAAAAATGATTTGATCATCAAATTTTACTTACAGTCTCCAGTTTACACTAAGAACATTACATTATTACCTACCTTTTTCACAACTGACAACTAAGGGAACTGAAGTATGCATATATAAAAACTGTGTTTCTTGTTTACACTTCAAAGAGTCAGTACAGTGATCCTACCCTTTTAGCTGTAGTTTACCTTTCCTGTCGTCGACCCCAGAAATAAACTGTTCATAAGTTTTTCTTAATGATAGTCCTGTACTGCAAGAGTATTGATGCTATCAGTTTGGATATAATAAAGACTATCTATAATGGTGAAAGTTCTTGACTTGAATACAGAAAGACAAAAATTGTACACTGAGGTTGCAAAGATTTATGGTAAGAATGAATCTTCTATTTGTCACAACTCTTTTCAATAAGTTGTTAGAATTGTTTTATTCTATCAGTTATTTCTTAATCTATTAGTGTTCCTAATTCATTAATCAAACTTTATGATAGTTATGTATGTACTGGAGAAAAAAAATTCAGTTTGTATCGGGGTTGGTACTATCCATGGTTCCATGTTGAGGTTCTTGGAACATATCCTCTGCAGGTAAGGGAGGAGTACTGTATTCTTATTTTTTCTTAACTGAATTGTATCTTCAGCTTATCAAAATCTGTTTTTTCCTTTTTCCAGTCAACCCACTTTCATACAATTTTTTCTGCCGCAACAATGCTTGGCTGGCTAGATAACAACATCATCCGATGTGAACATGTTGGGTTTGGTGTTGTCCTAGGAGAAGACAAGTAAGATTCTTTCAGTATTTTTATTCCCTTGATTCTCAAATCCAAAACATATTGAGGGCCTGAATAAATACCTTTCTTGTCTGCAGATTTTGAAAAGGCAACATATAAAAAAAAAATATTCATGTCAATCTTGTCTGTAAGTCTCTGTGAGATGGACAATTGCTATGATGCTTGAAGCTTTATGGACAATGCATGGAACTGAAGATGATTGAAGGAGAATTTCAAAGTGAACTACTGTACATGCCAGTATATGACGGATGCTTAATTTAGAAAAAAAAATGCATATAGTATATTGCATCTAAACGCTAGTATTATGACTAGGAAGCCTCTACTGATATAGGCAGTTATTAGGCTTGGATGAGTTTCTATAGGTTGTAGTCTTTGAAATACCCTTGTAAACCATTCTTCTTATAGTCCAGGCAAAAATGATAATATCAAAATTCTTTTCATATTTCTATAACTGTACAAGTGGTAGAAATGTAGCTGAGTTGTTTTTTTGTTTTTTTTACGGGGTGGGTAGTGTTGCTTAAGAAATTATCTGATGTAGAATAATCACCTTTTTTATTTGATCACTACATTTTGGCTGTCCAGGCTTTATTTCGCATCTAATAATCTCGATTTATTTTTCTTCGGTCTCAAACTTCTCACTGGTCGAATGACAAGGATGTACCTTACTTGATATTTTTTTTCACCTTATTTCTCTCTCTCTCATCTGTCTTCCTGGGTGTTCACTCAGCTAATTCTTCTTGGGCAAATATATACAACCTTTTAATCACCAACTCTTAAACTTGGGTCTAAAATATTTTTTTGTGACATATCATACAAAATTATCAAATCATCTTGAATCCAGAGTAAAATGACCCAGAACAAAAAACATTTTTCACTAGGTATCTTGTCGGCCACTCCAAGACAATCAATGTTTTCACTGGCTTCATTACCATCTATAAATTGTCTTGAATCGCCATCCAATTCAATGCCAGAGGAATTGCAAAGTGTAAGTGAGCACTCAGGCAAACCACTATCCCATAGTTACCACCAAGATAGTAATGATTGTAAGAAGTTATCACAAGAGTCAGCTTATCAGCTTTTCTACCCTTTATATTGCATTGTTTTCTCAGCTGAGGATTGATGAGTTTCAAATGATTCATTTTTTATTTGTTCATAGGCAAAAATGTACAATGGAAACTGCTTAAATCCAAGTTCCACATGCCTTGGAAAATAGGGCTAATTTTCATTCAGGATGATTTTAACATTCAAATGGTAGTTTATGGACATGAGCATTGAATAGGCTTCTCTCAGTTATATTTTAGAAATACAGTGAACACACCAAGAAGTCAAATCACTTGTATATGCAGGTGGGATGACATTACAACTCAAGTAGCTGAAATTTCAAATAGTCTGATACATTATCCAGAAATTGTTGCGTACAAGATAAAACCACTTACAGATTCACCTACCCCTGTGAATCACTGTTTCCAATTATGAATATCATGAAATCAAAATATAAGTCTTGTCTTACCGATGAACATCTTGTTAGGAATTGCAACCTCATCCAACTTTTCATACAATGAAACATAAGTCAATGAAGTTCAGTGTCAAAAATCACACTGACTGAGATTTTTGGGAAGTTTTGTTGCATGGTAATGTAAATTTCAAAATTTCATATTGGAAAAAAAATGTTCTATTTGTAAGATACAATTATTCTATATAGGAATTAATTTTTTCGTGTTACTTTCTTTATCAAGTTCATGTATAATTTTGCCTAGAGATTACCAAAGACATTTGCATGAGAAAAGAAAGATATTATAATTATTTAGACTGGCATTACTTTTCAATCAGAGTTGTAATGAATGACTAAAAGTATATTTACTTTTTCATCTAAGACTGCTACAGTGCAAGGTATTTGGGTCCGAGATGCCTGGAAATTCAAAATTTTCCAGGGCTTTACTCTTGGACCCCATTGGGGGTGCTTACTACTGCATTTGGTTTGGTTACCTCTTGATTCCCCTCCTAAGGGCTGTAAGAAGGGGGTTTTTTCAACCTTTTTAAAGTATTATTTCACATAGCGATTTTTAAAAATTTTGTTTTGTGTTAGTTAGTTTTGCTTTTAGTGTATTTCATTTAGTATATTATGTTGATTATTTTACACAGGGACTACATATTTTGCTCATTATGTCCATTAAAGTCAAACTATAAACTCACCTTGATTTTCTTTCATAATATAAACAATTCATATAAAAAAAATGAATGGTGCTCATCACACCACTGGTAGTCATAAAAGTACTCTTCGGCACAAAAAAGGTGGATACCCCTACATCATCCTATGATCAAGTTGTCATAAAATCTAAGCATGTAAGTGATGATTTCATAGATGAGTCATAACCATAGACTGCACATCTTTTAAATCGGACTTTCACAGAGACGAATATATTAGTGTATGGTGCATTCCTTATCTGTCATACCAGCTAGATTATCACTGGAAAAGTCTTGGAAAATGATCTGCGTACCCTCTTAATTTTTTATTTATGTAGTATTTGCTATGTAATTATGGATTTGATTGCGAGAATGAATGAAAGTTTTTACATATTTGTTTAATGAATCCTATCTGTGATATTCAATTTTGGTTGTGAAGCCATTAAGAATTTTAAAAAGAATTTAGATTTGAGGGAATTTTTATTGAGTTTAAAAGATTAAAGGGGAAACAACCAATGTTAACAAAACATCAATGAAACTGATGAAAAAAAATGGTATCCATTTGGATGAAAAAGAAATGATGAACCTATTGCTATGTATCTCTCTGGAATATGTAATTAATTGTTGTATAAAAAGAAAATAGTGTCTCTTGCATTCTAGAGTGTGGTGTAGAGATTGGTATTCTCCTTAAAAGGATTAACAGGATCATCATGGGAGGCTCTCTACAGCTGCTTATGGCAATCGGGATTCCCAATTGGTCTCTCATCTAGCCACTGACCAGGCTCTACATTGCTTAACTGCAGTGTTCTTATGAGAACCAGTGTGTCCCACGCCATTTGGCTGTAACTATCTCTTGAGATTGAAAAAAAAAAATCATATCTCTTCAGACAATGACATTTCTTTTATTACCTCCATTGGTACTGTTCTCTTGATGGATGGGGATATTTAGCTTGTTCTTTTTCAGCTAATGACCATGTGGTCGTCCTTTAATTAATGGACTCTTGTTAAATGCAGTGATTTAGTGTAATTAAGATGATCCATCGATTTTATTGGCCAGGATATTTCACATCCACTGCTTTATAAATGGATATTTTCTTTTTAATTTCCTGTTCTCTTGTTCCGGTCGCTCTCTCAACATGAGTGTCTGATTCTGTATGCCCAGCTCTGTTTGATTTTACATTGCTTATCTTGTCTTGTGATTTCATTCTTGGGTGTCTGTGTGTGCTGTATTTACTGATCTACAATGTGATCTCAAATATAATAAGACCCTCACTTATAGTAGCTAAAAATCAGAAATATTTTTCATCCTCTAAAATATTATGACCCCCGAGTACAGCATTTCAAATAGTTTTGTTAAAATTCAGTTTAAATTTAGTTTGAATTCACCTAACCTTCTATATAAGAAGGTCAAAATCCTGTACAATTGTTGGTTTATTACCATGATGAGCTTAGAATGTAATTTTTTCTTAGAGTCTAGTAAAATGCTACCACCTAATTTTTTATATTAAATTTCTTGCATTATACACGAATATATTATGTGTTGTTGTTCCCTACCTGTAATTATTTATGATATCATTCTGCCTTTGAATGTTATGCTCTAAAGTATATAAGTCTATATCAGTATGAATATGAGGGAGAGGTTAGGTAATTTAATGAAGGAGTTGAAAAGAAAAGAGAAAGTCAAGTGGTTTAATAACAGGATGAGAAGAGAGAGGATAGAAAGTTAGTTTAATAAAAATGTTTGAAGGGAGAGAAGAAAGTTTGGAAGACTTTTGCATATGTAACTAATCTATGTTTGCATAACATTTGGATTGAAACCTGGACAGGCAACAAAGATTGCAATGGATAAGGGAGGAAAGGAAAAGATACAGGCGAAGGTAGAGAGAAGAGCAGAGGCATGAGATAATGGATTATCTTAGTTGTCAACACCTGTTGAAATTCTATGGGTTCAGCTAGTTCGTATGAATATTGGGGTACGTGGGTTCATATAACTCTTCTGTGTATTTATATTCGGTATTCATCTCTTTCTCCTGAATAAGAGTCAACTGATAAAGTGTTTAGTCTTTTCGGCACTACTGTGACACCACCTACCACTTATTCCACCATTCCAAGTTGTGCCTTCAGCCTATCTTGCTTTAGTGTGACAGATATATTGTGAGAGAGCCTCGTACTGGAAGCAGAAGTCAAAGCCATTGTAAGACGCAGCGTGAAACACTAGTTGCTTTTGAGTGACACTGGAGTTATGGTTAAAAAAAAAAACAGAAGTTATTTATTACTTTATGCAACCAGAGACAACCGACCCACAAATATAAGAATCAGCCTGCTATGATTGAACTGAGATGAAATTGGCTACAATGGAAATCAAGAGTTACAACATAAAGTCTGGTGATATTGTGAGATACTTGTGGGACAGCCTGGTTTAGTAATAATGCCTGATCACTGGTTCTGTATATAATAAATACTACTTTTGGAGTACAACAATAAATTTCAGCAGTGTATATGTGTGTGTGTGTGTTTATTTATATATATATATATATATACATATATATATACACACACACCTCTTGCAGCAAAAAAAACAAAAACATCTTGAGCTAAACTGGAGGCTACAAAGGTGCAGCTCATAAGATGGAAGATAGAGAACTCCCTTGGTTGAGGAATGGAAAAAAACCACTGGCTGTTGTGTTCTACTGGTTGGGTTAACCATTTAAAATCTCATACGAGGTAGGCGGACCTCTTGTCATGCCCAGTGTGTAATAAAGTCTGCTGGTCGCAGGTGTAAGCAGGCATATTAAAACAGCACATGTCGGTTACAATGCAATTAATCAAGGAGAATGATTTGCAATAAAATCTGCAATTCAGCTGCAGGGCTCGGAGTTCCCCAGGGGAAGACACCTTGTCTATGAAAAAATAGAATAATAAAATAAATCAAATTGAATTAAAATCATAAAAAGAAGAGGAAGAATAAACAGAAATGGAATGTGAAGTGTGGTCTTGCTCGTTACTGAGTTGACTGATACCACTTACATATGTATGCTAATATCTAAGCTTTTTTTTTTCTTTGTCCATGCCTCTCCTTTGCTAAAACTACAAGACCCATTGACCTAATATTTGGCATGGAGAATCAATAAAAATCAATTTCTCTCATCAGCTAACCTTGTAGGTCATCAAGATCATTCTCTGACCAATCATTGGTTATAAACATTGGAAACTAATAATTTTTATACCGGGATTTTTTTTTCTTTTTTTCTTAATCATACTTATTTTTTTTTTGTTTTTCCTTATATTCCTGGAAAATCTTCAACAATATATGCAGTAGCATTTTCAAATGTTCCAGCTGAATAAATCAGGTCATTTAAAAATAAAAAAGCCCTCAGACAACTAAAAATACTGATCAGTTTCGTAAAGCGTAAAAGCATGAGGTATTATGTGTACATTACTGGACTAAATAATATTTAAGTTGGAAATTT
>OY735200.1:21033394-21098394 GCA_963457665.1 Thysanoteuthis rhombus
ATGCATATATATACAGAGAGAGAGGGAGAATAATTATAAACTTATACATATGTATATATATAGAGAGAGAAATAACTATAAACATGTATATATATATATAGAGAGAGAGGGAGAATAAATATAAGTATCTATATATATATATAGAGAGAGAGAGAGAGTGAGAGTAAGGGGCAATAAATACAAACATATTTATAATGAGAGAGAGAGGAAATTATATATATATATATATATATATGTATATAGGAAATAACTAAATATTTATATATTAGTGAGAGAGAGAGGAAATAACTCTGTGTGTATACATACATATATATATATATATATATGTATATATATATATATATATATAGGAAATGACTAATGTATAAATGAAATAACTAAAAATCATTGCTGAAAGGGAGTTCGATCAACATTGCTGGGGTGCTATGTAAATATAAATGTCTTATTTTTATAATCCTTGCAATGGTTACATGATTAACAACTGATGATTCCAAAAAAGAAAATTCACACATAGTATCATAACAACAAAATATTTGTGAAAACCAAAAACAAGAATACTGAAAACCATTTACATGAATTGCCTCAACAGATAATGGAAAATTAGTGACTGAAGAGACATAACTATCTTTAAAAAAAGTTTTCTAATGTTTATTGCTTAAAGCTGTAAAGCCTTCTCGACATATATATATATATATATATATATATATATATATGAACCATTGGAGAAAAGTTCAAAGACCAAAGAACTTTCAGGGAAGATACAGTTGCAGAAAAATGAAAGGTGAATAAGTCAACTTGTTTGATACATTATAACAGATGAGTGCTTTTTCCATGCAAGGAATTTGACCTGTGCCTTTGCTGCCTGCAGTGATTTTTCCATAACTGTCACTTTCAGACAATCGTTTGTTTTGTTCAATGCTGCACTCCTTATTTGGTTAGCAGTTCCTGCAATTTTGAAACTATTGAAGAATTCCTTGCAGAATCCATGGAATCTATACTAGAATCATTCTTTCTAGTCTTTATTCAGTTTATTCGGAAGGTTGTGTTAGATCTTAGAAAGCCAGGTAAAACAATGATGCTATGAATTTAAGAGTAAAAAGATATTGCAAAAAAATGTTCAAAATTTTTGCATTAACCTTATATTTACTTATGTAATATGCAAAATAATCAAGACCAAATCTTGTTAGGTATGCTTGTACGATCACTGAAGTTGAGCAAGGTTGAGTATCCAGATGAATGACCATGTGGGAATACCAGGTGCCATCTGCAATAATAATATTTTTTTACCTCCATCTCAGCTATGCTGTGCCGCTAAATAATAGAATTCCTTGCCAAGCAAAGCTATCTTACATCATGTAGCATCATTATCTCTGGTGCAACCTCACCTATAAATCTTCTAGGTAGCAAATAACTTGATGTCTAAATGTTAAACTGAGTCATACTCGTTCTGGGTTCACGATATGTATTTGATCGAATATAACATTTGTTAAGGGAGATTACTATCAAATGCTAATTACAGAGTAATATCCTTTCCCTTCCCCCCCTTTTTTTTCTTGCAAATGCTCAAAAATTGCCAGTGTATTCTGGTTAAACATAAACAAAAAGAAATGCTGAACAACATGTTTTAGATATTTTCCCAAGTACAATGGAATTGCAAAATTATTCAAATATTGCAGTCATTTCTTAACACCATAAGTAAACTTATGTATATATATATATATATATATATATATATATATATATATATATATATATATATATATATGTGGCAAAGGGTTCTATCATATTTTTTATGCTTGTGTGTTCGTTCATATGATTGTGCTTTTCAGTGCTCCTTGCCATACTGTTTTATCCACAGACTTGAAAATTGGCATTAGTACACTACTAGATCCCTTCTGAAAATGTTTTTATTTTTGGAAAAAAAAAGCCCCATTGACCTTTTGGAGCCTTGTTTTGTTGGGTTTAATGATAGATATTTCTAGATGTCTTTTTTTTTTTAAATTTTTAACTCTATTTTAGATGTTTTCTTGTAGAAAGTGCCAGAGGTGTCATAAATAGAATTTATTCTGACCATATTTAGTCTTTGTTGGATTTTTTTTTTACATGACTCCAAATTTTGCCATTAAAGTTGTTCAATTGTTGACTGTTAATTATGTAATATTATCAATCCAGTATGAGTTGGGGGGGGCTTTTTTTTCTTTGTGTGTGAACTCTTGATTTTGGAGGTATGAATCTATATCTAACATGCCTGGTCATTTATATATATATATATATATATATATATATATATATATATATTTCAGTCTCTGATGACCTGTAAGGCTTTGGGGATAGATTTGGAGGGTCAAAGAATATTCTATGCATTGTCAGTCAATTGAAATATACCAATTCCAGCTTGGAAATGAAACCTAACAAAATCATAACTTGATTACCTTCGTTTATTTAGTTTTCAGATAATCATGATAACAGTTTGAAGCCGTGGATGTTGACAACTAAGATTATCAATTATCTCCTGCCTCTGCTCTTCTCTCTCCTTTAGCCCTTTCCATCTTCATTGCTCTGCCAAGTTTCTATCAAAAGGTTATCCAAACAATGATTGGTTTCATAGGCTAAAACCTTCCTACACTCTTGGTTGAACTACCTAACCCTTCCCTTATGTTATTACTGGAAGCATAACATTTGCTGCAGGTAGGAACAAGCAGAATAACATTATAGATAATGATAATCACTGTGATTATTTAAGTTTAATGGTAGTGATGCTATCAGTCGATGACTGGGTTGATGTCCAGTATCTATATATCTATATAGATATATTATGAAATGGATACATAATCTGATAGAATCATTATAATTGCATGAATGCATTTGTAATTATATTTATATATATGTATGTATATATATATGTATGTATATATATATATATATATATATATATATATATATATATATATATATATATATATATATATATCCAGCATAACATTATATATATAATCCAACAGAATAATTATCAATGCATTTGGAACAATATCCCGTTTCTCTCACTGAATATGCCAGTTGGCCCAGACAGCATGAATAGAATAAACAGTTTGAAGAATGGGTAATTGAACTCACATCTAATTCGGGGCGGTTCCAATCCAATGCTGCTCTTACCATTTGAGCTAAGCAGCTGCTATTTGGGTCTTTGACTCACCAGCTGGCTGCTCACCTCAGATGGTAAGAGCGTCATCACGTTAAGACAGCCTCTTGTGGAATGTAGGTTTGATTATTGCTGCTGCGCATTTCCTCATTTGTTTATTCTATTTATGCTGTCTAAACCAAATGGCATAATCGCTGTGTAAAATGAGATGTTTCTAATGAATATAAAGCATTTATGATGGATATTCAATATATTTGTTGGTACATCAGTTCAGAGACTAACAATGAAAAATAATTCACACAACCAATATTTCTTTTTCAACATGATCTCCTTCCTTGTCAATGCCCTTAACCCAAAGTCATTAAAAGTGTAAATCATGGCTTCCTTAATTGAACTTTTTATCTCGGATACGAAATTCGAGACACTTGAAAAGATGATCTGTATCGGAAATGTCAGGTGAATATGGAAGATGCTGCAAGTCTTCTTATCTCAATTCTCCTAGCTTAAACATATTCAGTTGAGAGGTGTAGGGTGGGATGTATTTTTCCAACTTTTAACCTTTCCTATTGCTTTGAGATTATGTCCTAAAATCTCCAGGAAGTGCTTGAACCATTGTTCTTGGGTCATTGGCTGTTGATAATTCTTCATTGTGATCAAGCTTGGGCCTCTCTTGAGGTATATTATTATCATCATTCATATTTTCAGACATAAACCTTATGAACCAATGTTTAACTGTTTATACTGTAGTAGTGTTTAAAAAGCTATGATATGAAATTATGTATTTCTTGGTATAAGACAATTGAGTGCTTTGTTGATGTTATCAGCAGCTTCAGCTGCATTCTGTCCTAATTTTGGGTTGATGCCAGTAAAGGCTCAAAAATCTCTTATGATTATCATGATTAATTATATCTCTCTTACATTGGATCTGCAAAAACGTACAATTACATTTGTAGATGTTTCAGTTTAGCACTATTCTTTATGATGTGAACATTGCTAAGTCATGATGATTTTCAATGACGCAATGACTTTTTGCAACCTCTTCACTTAGCTGGTCTCTTTCAGGAGACAGGTTTGACTAAAGATTGCAATTGTAACATGTTCAAATGGAAAGAATATTGAAGAAAAAAACAATCATCCTTTTAAAGGAGGGTGAAAAAATACAGAGAAAGCCGCCTATTGTCAATTACCAGCTGATAACATTAAGCAGAGGATATAAAAATTTACATTCATTGTTATGATGAAATTGATATATATCATAAAAAAGATAAAAACCCCACTTTTCCTATGAAATGTCTGTTTTAGCCACTCTCCTCTCACTGCCCTTCTTATCTAAGACAAGCCAAACTCCCACAGGGACAGGAAACAAACACCCCCTGACCCCACCTCTTTCAGACCCAACTTATCTCTTTTCAAACCAAATGTTGCTCTCATCTATGGAGGTACAAACCCTTTCCACTCTTTCGAAACAACCAGATAACACATATTTCTTTCCTCAGCATCAAAACATGCAAAACAGTAAAATTTTCTGTGAACTGCTTCAAATATTCCCCCCGAAAGAGATGACTGGCTTCAGTCAAAATGCATTAAAACATGCCCATGGAATAATGAAAAATTTTGAGGTGTAACTCCAATCTTTTGAGTTTTTCTTTCCACCTTCCAAATGTCATGTTCATCAACATTCATTGTAATAAAAAACTTTACATAATAAAAATATTTGATTAGATGATTTTAAAGGTTTTGGGATTGACCAGTTACTATTTGATAACATTACCCATGATTATGACCAGCAGATATTTGAAAGGTAACAATTTGTATCATGAGATTAATTTGTACTTATTGTTACAAGATTATTAATTGAACACTTTCATTTTGAGTAGAAAAATGCGCCTCTCAGACATTGAGAAAGTTGGTATTTGATAAATAAACTGCTGAATAAGTAAGGAAATCTGGCTAGATTTGCTTTTTCTTTTTCTAATTCATCTTGCAAATAAGAAAATGAAAGTCTGTGGAAGCGGAAATCAATCATGGGATAATTGCTAATCAATAAATTTTCGATGCCTTGTGTCTTTCTCCAGTTTCAAGTTATATCATAGAAAAACCACATACATGAAGATGGGATTATATTCTTATAAAAGTTGTGTGTATTTCATATATATATATTTATATATATATATATATATATATATATATATATATATATATATATATATTGAAAAAATGGATATTTAATCCGACAGACTAATTTTATATGTAGACTCGAACCCCTTTCAGCTCCAGGAAGGAGTAAGACAAGTTGATACTAGCTCACCCAATCTCTTCACAGCCAGCCTCGAAATGATCTTCAGAAGACTAGACTGGGAGAGTAAAAGGATTAAAATAGACGGCGAGTATCTGAGCAACCTCAGATTTGCAGACGGCATTGCCATTTTCACAGAGAACCTGCATGACCTTCAACTAATGCTAGATGAACTAAATGAAGAAAGCAAGAATGAAGATCATGTGCAACAACCACATTGGAGATAAAAGCACTGAGATCAAAATCGAAGACACAGAACTGGAGAAAGTAGATCACTACATCTACCTAGGACAACAAATCTCCATGAGACCCTCAAAAGAAGAAGAAATCCAGCAAAGAATCACTCTAGGGTGGCAAGCCTTTGGCAGAGCAAGCTCAACCTTCAAAAATAAGAAGATCCCATTAATCCTAAAAAGAAGGGTGTATAACCAATGCATCCTCCCAATACTCACTCAAGGAGCTGAAACATGGAAACTAACCAAGAGACAGATCCGCAAGAAATACGAGAAAATTATTCTGGGCCTTACATGGAGAGACCACAAGACTGCACAGAACATCCGGGAATAGACAAGAGTCAAGGACATCATAGAATCCATTAAAAAGCTCAAATGGCAGTGGGCTGGCCATGTTGCGCGAATAGCGGACAACTGATGGAGATCGCGACTCACGTCATGGATCCCCTGAGATCATATATGGGACCGAGGCTGGCAGAATATTAGATGGAGAGATGAGCTAGACAAAATCAGAAATCAGAGAAGTGTGGCGAATCCTTGGGAAGGTCTATGTCCAACGACCAAAGTTGAAAAACTGATGATATATATATATTATTATTATAAATTGTGTTATATTGAAACTCTCATTTGAAATGATTCCCATTATTACACGTGAATATATCATTTAGCCTTGACAATGTAAATAGAATGACCACTCAAAGAAAATGGAGCTGCTTCAGGAATTGATAGGGTAGCTGCTTCAACATAGCGTTACTTTTACCATTCAGCTAAACAGTTGTTGGTAATGCAATTTCAATTTATAATCATTCTGTCAGATCCTATATACATTTTTTATTAATACACACACACACATATATATATATATATATATTAAATATGTGGGTACAAAAATGTATGTGATGAGTATGCATAGAGTTATGAAAATGAGGCATCTATGGGTACATGCAAAGATGTGTGATGAGTATATATATAAGTATAAAAATTGAGTGTTTATGTATGTGTATGGGTATATATATATATATATATATATATATATTATTGTGTGTTAAGCTAAAAACTTCTTCAAATTTCTTCTGGCTAAGTTTGCTTATAATTTAAAAAAAAATTTCTATTATAGACGAACCTTCAGCTTCAAAGCAGATTTTTTCCTCTCTCTGAGATGAATGGAGGAAATTGGGTTTTCCTATTTCTGGTTTACTTTTATTCATTTAAAAAAAAAATTATCCTGTAAGAATCGTGGTTGTCCATAGGATCTCGAGGGGTATTTTCAATGCAATTTAGCCATTTGTTAGCTGCTATAACAAATTGATTTCTTCAGATGTTAGCAATCTTCTCCCTTCTATTATTGAGAATGTTTTCTTAGGAATCGGTGAGCTTTCCTGCCACTACCCTCTTTCTAACGTATTATCAAATTTAACTGACATTGAAAGGGTTAAATTGATTATCTTGATCAGCCTTGATTTGATTTAAGTTTGAAATGGACTTTTTTTTCCGTGTGTCCATGTGTGTATAAGAATGGTTCGGCTTGGTGGACAGAGATTTTGGATGGGTTTTCCATGATATATATATATATATATATATATATATATATATATATATATATACACATATGATAATGAGCAACATGGCCACACATTTCCATCTCTCTCACTCCAATAATGAAAAATTTTACTCTGAGGTTGGTCAAAGGTAGAGGAGAGGTCCTGAGAATGGAATCGCGACACAAATACAACAACAAGGGGCAGTGAGTGAAGCAAAATGGTAGGGGGTGAAACAAAGATATTCACTAAAGGAAAACAGCTGCCAAGAAAAGAAGAAAGATGAAAAAGTAAAATGAAGTAGAATTGAATTCACTTTTCATTTTTTATGTGTAGGGATGGTCTTATAAGGCAACTACCTAAGTTTTTTTAATTTTTTTTCTTCCTATTACAGTGCTTTAGATTTTCACCTTCCGGTATATTGTTAGCAAAGCAAGGGTATTTTACTAGTATATATATATATATATATATATATATATATATATATATATATATATATATATATATATATAATGGCTAGAATAAGGAGATTCAGACTGTCTGCAATTGATAAACTCCTATGTTTAGTCTATTTTTCATCCACCTCTTCCCTTAATGCTGAACTTATGAGAAACTGTATGTGTTCCTGGCTTCTTGAACTTGGGATTTCTTGATGGAAAGAAGAACCCTTGGTCAGGTTGCGCTGTGCTGTGTGGAGCCAGAGTTGCTATTCAACATCTGACACTTACCGATTGTTTTTTCTCTGAGCAGGGAAAATGCTGTAAGCTTGATTGATGTTAGAACTTGGATGATTTGCGGACTTTGCTTTGATTTTTGTATCATAGGCCAACCCACATGCTCCCCACCTTGAAATACAAAGTCAGTTCTGGAAGTATTCGGCCCTTTTGAATGTTACTAGAACTGGTTGCATGCCCTTAATGTAATTTGGCGGTCCCCTTGGTCCCCTCACTGCCCATACATGAACAGACACTCTTCAATGGAGTTGGTCAGCAGTAGGATGCCATTGAGTTAGCTTGTGTATGCATGACTGTCACATTCACAATGATTGAGCCTACCCATTCTTCATATCCTGTGCTTTTTTCTTCTGGCAAAACACAGCCTCACTTGGGTCTGTCTGTCCGATACTTCCACCTAATTTAGAATTGGCTCTGGCTTTCCAGTGTTGAAAGAAGAGAGATTCCAGATTGTGGACAAGAATAAGGAAAACATGATGGTTATAGTAATCCCAAAAGAGGACTTTACAGACCATTTTGAAAAGGTAAAATAGAATAAGTGTATATGGTCTAAAAGGGAGTATTTTGAAGATGATTAGGGTGTCATCATAGTATGTTGGCCTTTTTTTTTTCTTTCTTTTTTCTTTCTTCTTTCTTTTTTCTTTCTTTCATTTTATCTTTTTTTTTTCTTTCTTTCATTTTATCTTTCTTTTTTTCTTTCTTTCATTTTATCTTTCTTTTTTCTTTCTTTCATTTTATCTTTCTTTTTTCTTTCTTTCATTTTATCTTTCTTTTTTCTTTCTTTCATTTTATCTTTCTTTTTTCTTTCTTTCATTTTATCTTTCTTTTTTCTTTCTTTCATTTTATCTTTCTTTTTTCTTTCTTTCATTTTATCTTTCTTTTTTCTTTCTTTCATTTTATCTATCTTTTTTCTTTCTTTCATTTTATCTTTCTTTTTTCTTTCTTTCATTTTATCTTTCTTTTTTCTTTCTTACTTCTTTCTTTTTTTTTTCTTTCTTTTTTCGATATCAAATGGCTGGGTACATTTTAGACAGGTCTTGTATATCAGGAAGTTTTATACTCCTCACAGTCTTGGAAATGAAGCCATTTTTAAACGTAAATACTTTTCCAGTGTATGAGAGCTTTCTTTTCCTGTAAAAAAAATGAAGATCAAAAAGTTAAAAGATGAATATCCCTCCTGATTCCCTTGAGAAATCCTATTTGGCCTGAAACTATATCTCCTCTTCACATACGCAAAAAAAAGAAAGCAGACGGGTCTGGTTGGTCATTCAATAAAAACTGTAACATGACCGACAACTTTTGGCAGCCTGCCATGTTGAGGAGGATCAATGAATGTTACTTTCTTCACCTTTTGTTGAGTAATGATCACTGAAAAAAGTCTGAATTTTTTAAAAACAAATGTGAATAACTGCTAGGCACAAACTGAGTGACCAATTTAGCATAAACTTACATTACAAATTAGACCTGTACTAAAAACTTATTTGGAGAGGGGTATTTTTAAAAAAAAACAATCATTTTGTCTTGACCTAATAAGGAGTAAATGTTGAAAATTTCAGTCCTCTAGCTCCATTGGTGTGGCCTGTATACATAAAATATACATGGATGTCCAGCCAGACCAACTTGAAAACTGAAGAAAGCTACATTGTCAGTTCCTAATGAGAATACAGGTCTGGTCAATGTTCATACTGAATACTTGCAGTGTAGCCAAGTAGCCCCTTACCGTTTGAGATCCAGTGCAGAATGCAGAATGGTATTCTAATTATCTTCTAGATTAGGAATTCCTCTCTGCTACTGCTACCATGTAACTCAGTACTACCTGTCACATAATGCTTAGAGAGAAGGGATTTCCTTTTCCCTCTGAAATGAATAACAATCATCCAGCATGTTACTCCGACAATTACCTGTTTATGGGAATACTTAAGCAACAATTTCAGCTTCCCACCTTTGCAAAATAATAATATATGCCGAGGAACTGTGATCACTTTGAGACATGGTCTTTTAGGTAGCAATAACTGGCTGATGAGGATATGAAAATTGGAACAATTTATATTCATTGTTATAAACAAATTTACATTATAAAAAAATTGAAATGAAATTTATTTTTCAAAAAATTTTAAATAAAGTTTTTTGGAACAACTGATTTTGATAACAATAACTGTTTCATAACATCATCCGTGATTATAATAATTGACTTCCTCTGTACAATGATGCATCAAGCACAGGTATTTTTCAAAGATATGTGATTATATTTTAGCAGTGTTTTGCCAAATAATTTTGTATTTTGTACCAGTCTTCACTTTTGTCTGCTGTGACATTAACAGCTTTTATAAAATTATCTTATTTTTAGCTGGTAGCATTATTCAATATAGTGTCTTGTTCATTTTTGTAAAAGAATTTTCAAAGTGCATATGTCATGCATTTTGATTCAAACTTGTCACCCTTGCATTCAACTCTCCACCTCCCACCCCCCCATTCCATTTTATTCTTAGTCTGAGAGATAGTAAGATGGCCACCTCCTCTTTCTGCATCAAGTGGATGGTTGGATGGTTTGGTTTGGTGTGTTGGCATTTCTTTTATCTCCCATTTGCCAAACCACACAGCCGCAGCCACCATCAACCGAGCTGGTATTTTCTTCCTTCTGTTGTTCATGGTACATTGACTTCAGCTCAGCATTTTAATGTTGTTAACCTTTTAAGCATTGGCTGCTATTCTCTGCCAACCTTCATAGTTTCTAAGTGTGGAACTTCTTGCTTAAGGGCACGGTTAGGTCTATAAATGATTCTACACTTTGACTACAAGGATTTCTGGAGTTTTCTTTTGGAACTTTCACAATTTATTTATCTTTTTTATTTTACCTCTGCCAACAATATTGGAAAAGGCATATATATTCATTGTCTGTCCGTGTGATATCTTCGGAAATTCTCCCTGAAATTTTCTTGGCCATGTGTTACAGAAGAAGTGATTGGACATAAGAATGCATCCCGGAATTAGTTTTCAATTGAGTGTTATTTTTATTCTGCAGGAAAAGGGATTAAAAATGGACAGGTTTATTTCAAATTCAAGGGTAATAACTCAATATTTGTTGATTTGGAGTTCTCTCCCTTGTTTTTTTGTTTGTTTTTTTTTTCCCAGTTTTATATGCAGCGTTGGCAGTAGTATGGGCTCTCTAAGTGCTTTTTAGTTCCTTTTCTTTCATCTCCTCCCTTCTTGTTTTATTTTTGAGCACTTTTATTTCTCTGTCTGTCTCAACCAGAAATATTGATTATTTTTTCCATGTTGTCTAGCATTCTAAAACAAAGCATTGTAATTGTTCCATGCATTATTCTGACTGGTATCTTCATCTTTGTTGTCTTGCCCACAATGAGTCTGCCAATGTGTTGTGGTTTTTCATTCGTATATTGCAGCTGCTGACCTTTGAGTTTGATCCAGTGCGAGTATCTCCAAGTTCGCTTCATGTCACTTTTTTTGCTCTAATGAATAAATATGGAAAATCGTATTCGGTGCTCATTTTGCTGTAAACCATTATAGGGGCAGCGCACACCCTCTTCTCTCTCCTACACCACAGTCTCCTGTAATACATCCAAACCATCATCATTTTGGGGGGTCTGGGGATGTATAGAAATATTTTTCCAAATAAATCAATGCTCCACAACATTTACAATACTCTACATTAAGATTAGCAGAGGAAACCTGTGTATGTTTTTACTGAGCTTAGCTTAATCTGGAATTGATAATGAGTGGTATCTTGGATGGCTCCTTGGGGGTGAGGCAAATGTGGTATCCTCCCCTCCCCCGACTAGGCCTTCTCACCAAGGGTCAGGCATGGTTTGAATTGTGGGACTTTATCGTCAATAAAGGATAACGGTGCAGAACAATTGTTTTATGTAAGCTTAACTTGATGTACCCATATGAAATGATGTATTAATATTCACTGGTAACAGGATTGCCACGATTCCGAATATATCTTTTAACCCCCTCTCCCTCTCCCGGAAAAGCGGCTGTGGATGCCTGTGTGTGATACTGTGATCTATGCAGATGAGTATCCCCATGTTGGTTGTTATAGGCACATCTTTTGAGTCATTCTACCCTCTGGTCTCTTTCAGGTATCTGCTGTATCCGGTAACCCTCTGGAAATCCTTTCATTCAATTTGTGGGCGAAGATTGTTCTTATTTCGATGCAATGCTGAGGGATATCTCGTATCAGTTAATTCTTTTTTTCAGCATGAAAGGATGAATTAGATGAGAAGAATTACCTGATAAAATAGATCCCTCCGCCTGGGCAGCAAAATGAGAACAATCTACTTCTGTGAATTGAATAAAGGGTTTGGTTCAAAATAACCAGAAGGCTACTTGTTACAACAAACACCTGAAAAAGACTGACGTATAGAATCACTCAAACTTTGTAACACTAGCAACCAAGATGTCGACACTAGTCTTAATCAAGCAACTTTGGGACCTGGTCATTGACAAGCCACATAAAATCATAAAATGCTGGAAAACAGAAGTTTATCAATTTTTTTTTTTTTAAATTTTCTTTTTTCCAATCACTTTTCTAATACTATGGAAAATAGAACAATACATTTTTAATATAATACATTTAATATGAATTGTATTATGATAAATGAAAATGATTTGTTTTGTTTATGCTTCTTAATTAGTTATACAGTATTGAAGGTAATTTATAAGATTCAGAAAATAATTCAATGCTTTCAAGTCTGTTTTTATGCTAAAATGAACAGCAAAAGCTGTTGAAAGTAGAGTTCTACATTGGATTGGTTTTACCACAATAGGTTCAACAAGTCGGTTTACATACTGCAAAATTTTGATTCAAATTACAGTCTGGATCTAGGGTGATGAACACTAGTGGTAAATCCTCTAATTAATGAAGGCAGATTCGAAAGCTGCAATACCATGAGAGTTGCTTAACCATAGAGTCCTGTATTTAATGCAATCTGTATTACTCAGCTTAGCTCAGTATGGCACATGAATAAAATGGATTTGAGAAGATTGTGTTGCACCAGATTTCTAAGTGTAGAGGGCTTTTGAAAGTCAGAATTCAAAATTCTTACTTTTATTTTAGGAGGAACGCCAGATTTCTGTTTCTGGTGAAAAAAATATTCTCCACTGTTATTACTATTATTATTCACATTGTTATCATGATTATTATCATTATCACTACTACTACTATTATTATTACTGTTATACTATTACTACTACTATCATTTTACTATTATTACTGTCATTATGCATTTTCACATCAGTTTCCTGGTGGTCACAGCTGGAGTCTGAGCGACAGCAAGTCTCCTCAGGTTTCCAGCCCTCCTCTCCACACTCTCACAGTCCACAGTAGTGCTGTGGTTTACAGTTTCATACTATTTACCCCGTGGCATCGCTGAAATCTGAGTGAGAGTGAGTCTCTTCAGGACTTCAGCCCTTCACTCATGTTTCCCTCAGCTATCACAGCTTCTTCAGCTCTCTTGCCAGGTCCTGGTATTTTCCAAGCTTTTCATTCTCTTTCCTTTTTACTCTGATCTGCAGGCGTGGCCATGTCTATTATTTGACAGGTTTTCCTATTCTTGTCCATGATTACCAGATCCAGTTTTTTCGCCTGGATAGGGTGGTCAGTTTCGATGTTAAAATATCAAAGTAATTTGTGATTTCCCTTCTCCGAGGCTGTCTCCGGTTTGTACTGGTACCACATTTTGGCATGGTTAAAACCCATTCAAGAACTCCCAGGTATTTTTTATCGGTCTTGTATGGTTAATGCTCTAATCATTTTACTGTCCGGGAGTTTGGTTCCTTCTGCTGTTGCAAGCCTTCCTTTGTGCATTACCATTAGTACACATTTTTCTATCTCAAACTCCATCTTAATCACTGTATTTCTTCACTTTGTTGAACAATGTTTCGAGCTCTTCCCTATTCTTTGCAAATAGTTTCATGTTGTCCATATACATTTGGTGGTGGACTTTTTCCTTTGCTTTGGAAAATTGGTATCCTTTGTTATTTTTCAGGATTCTGTTGAGTGGTATCATTGTTAGAACAAAGAGTAATGGAGATAGAGAGTCTCCCAGGAAGATTCCCCTTTTTATACTTATCTCTGCTCAGTTTTCTCCTGTGGCTGTCAAGTTTACTTTCCAGTTATTCATAGACTTAGCTATGAGTATCACCACTGGTTCACTGATTTTGAATATTCTGGGGCATTCAAGTATCCAGTTGTGTGGAATCATGTCATATGCTCTTTATTGTCTATCCATCCCATTGCTACGTTCTTCTTTTTTTTTTTTTTTACTTCTTTCAAGATCATCTAGTCGATGTAGAGCAAGTCATTCGCCGTCTTGATTCCTCTCCTCTATCTTTTCTGATCTTCTGGTAATTGTCCTCTTCTTTCCATGGATATATATATTCTCTCTGCTATCTGTCCGGTCAGAATTTTTGACATGAATGGCAGGCACATGATCGGTCTGTAATTGCTTGCCTGGTTCCCTTTTTCATTCTAGGATCTCGCTTTGATTTAGGCAACTTTGGAGTTGGTGGGTGAGCCTGTCGTGTAGTATGATGAATTTCCTAAACCAATATCTGTGGTCCTGGTGCTTTCCAGTTGGCTATTTTTTATGTTCTCTTTCTCTTTCTCCATTCAGATCATGGTAAAACTTTCACTTGTTGTTTTGGAATATGCGGTTCTTTCTCTATATCTCCTTTGTTCTCTGTCTATACCTCTTCAGTCTTGCCTCTTTGGCTAGTCTTTTCTGGTGTATCTCTTCCACTGCCAAGAGAATACCTTTTTGTCTTATCTTGTATTTGTTCCATAGTCTTCATGTGGTTTGTTCATGTATGGTGCATTTCTCAGTAGTTCTTCATCTCTCTAAAGTTGTGAGATCTGTCTTTCTAATCTTGTTTCCTTGTTGGCTTTTTCCTTCCTATTATTTGGGGTTTTTCCTTGTGTTGTAAAGAGCTCTGTTACCAGCGTGGATTAGGTTGTTGAGCTCTGTTAGGCCGTTTGTTTTGATATACAGTCGGAGGCTGTTGACATGTTAGGTTTCTTCTTTTAGTTTCATCCTGTCCTTGTTCCCAAGACTTGGCAGTATCGTTTTTTTCCTCTTGCATAATTTCTCTCAAGATTAGTATCTGAGCTTTCTCTTCTTCCATTGGGGTGTCAGCATCTCTCTCTGGTATTTGCCTTTGTTTGGGGATTTTCTTTTTGTTTGGATTTGTTTCAATTTTGTTGTTTACTATTTTGGCTGGTTGTTGAGAGGTTCCTCTTTGGGTAAACCACTTTCTTCTTTTTCTATTTTATTGCAGATCTCTTGTAGTTCTATCACTGAGAGCCATTTGCTTTCCAGAGTTTGCTTCACTTGATCAGCCAGACACTGGTTTGATATCTGCATGGTGGATTTTTCCCTCCATATTTTGAGTATGCATTCCCTATAGCACCGCACAGATGGTTTGCTCTTGAAGTAGCAATACATTACTAACCTGTTGTCCTCTCTTGTCCATTTTCTCTTCCTGTTCTGGCTAACTGCCACTCAGTGACGGCTGTACCCCTCCTGGTTGCCAGGAGTAGAGCATGAGCCGGGGTTTTGGCCAACATTAATACTACTATAGTAATAATTCTTGACTAGTATTTTCTTGAATTGCACTATTCTTGACTAGTATTTTCTTCCATTGCAAATTTTCAGTTGCTTCCTATCTTAGCTTACATAGACTGTCAGTTTATGGTAGTGATTAAATATCATGGATCAGAAATTCTTTTTGCCCCTGGGAATCATGTGAACATGACGGTTGCTCTCATCAACTGACCTACAAGAACTCAGTGGTCGGCAGATGATCAAACCTATCCTTCATTTTTCCCAATCTCTCTTGCTGTCATATTTGTTATTGTTCGTACATTCAGTTTTGGTTGACCATTATCATTGATTATTTTACTATCATTAAGATGAATGAATATACTAATAGAAAATGATAATCATTATGGTCCACAGTGCTTCATCTAATAGAAATGAAGATATTCACAGATACGATTGTGAAATCTTTGAGCTGACTGTAAGAAATGGTTGAAACGTGTAAATAAAACAAAAGACCATACTCATCAAAAATGACAGGTCTTGGGTCTTAGGTGTCAAGAACTTTAACCAACACTTTTGGATTCACTTTTGATACTGAAGGCTTCAATAACAATTATTCTCTTCAAGAGAGGTGAAGAATGGGCTTTGTGAATGCTACAGTCACAAAACTGACAAGCTTACTCAGAGGCATCTCACTGGTGAATGAGTAACCCCATAGGAGAATGCCTGTTCACACATGCACAGTAAGATCCTGTCTGATTGGTTGCCAAGTTATAACAAGGCTGCACAGCCAGTTCTCGAGAAATTCAAAAAGGTTTGTTATTTTCCAAACAGACCTTTTAAATATTCTCTGGCACTGTTGAAAATCTTCATGAATGCCAAGGATAGAACTAGAGATGTAAGGGAACATGTTGTCACTTGACCCCAGTGATAACCATTAGATGCATTGAGGAATTCTGTATTTCATGCAATCTGTATTTCTCAGCTTAGCTTGTTATGGCTCATGAGTAAATGGATGTAAGAAAATTGTGTTGCACCAGATTTCTAAGTGTAGAGGGCCTTTGAAAGTCAGAATTCTAAATTCTTGCTTTTATTTTAGGAGGAACACCAGATTTCTGCTACTAGTGTAAAAATATTCTCCACCGTTATTACTATTATTATTCTCATTGTTATCATGATTATTATCATTATCACTACTACTACTAATATTATTACTATTATACTATTACTATTACATTTTTCTATTATTACTGTCATTATGCATTTTCACATCAGTTTCCTGGTGGTCACAGCTGGAGACTGAGTGACAGCAAGTCTCCTCAGGTTTCCAGCCCTCCTGCCCACACTGTCACAGTCCACAGTAGTGCTGTGGTTTACAGTTTCATACCATTTGCCCGTTGGTTTTCACTGAAGTCTAAGTGAGAGTAAGTCTCTTCAGGACTTCAGCCCTCCTCTCACCTCTGCTTCACCTATCACAGCTGTGCTGTGGTTTGTACCTCCACCACCACCCCAGTCCTAATCATTAGATACATCAAAGAAACTATTCGTCAAAATGATATTTGTAGAATAGTAACAACTCCTTATCTCAGAGATTGAGACTGAAGGTCAAAGGAGGCTGACAAAGATGAGGAAACAGATCCAAAAGGATCAATGTAATATATTGATAACAACTCATCTCAGAAATTCAATAAGCTATCATGTCTCTTACATAAATTTCTATTTGTTGTATCTTATTTTTGAAATGTCAAAAGAAGCTTATAATGCTGCTGTGTTTATATTTTCAAACATGCATCTAATGAGAAAAAGATTCCCTATGTGTATACATGCCGATCCCACACAATGTTGTCAGCTGAAACAACAATTTTGCATTAAGCTATTGCTAACATGAACTGATTTTGTAAATATTTAACACTTCACTTGAGGGTTGCCCAGGCACAGAAAGATTAAATGCATTAGGGATTGATCAATTTATTACCCCTTCACCAGTAAAACAGACTCGATTCCAGTTTTAACTTGGCTACAAAGATATGCCCAGTCGTACTCTCATTCCTGACTGGTATTTAACCCATCATCTGCGGAAGATGGTGTAATAGTCATCCATAGCAAAATGAAAGCTCTGGTCCATTGCAAGTTGATCCATTGCATGATAAAAGCCCTGACTCACATGTGAAAGTGAGTTGCCATTAACCACAATGAAATTTCTATTTTATTGAGTTAGCCATAGAACTGCATCAAAAATGTAACTCTCATTTTCCAGTTGGACATTGACCAGAAATTGGTGAATTGGAAAATTGGTCATAAATTTAGGATAATTGTTTTTTCTTTCTCTTTGTATTCCTTGCTGCAAAAAAAAAGAAGAGGTCTTATAGGTCATCAAATAAATTATGTTCATCTTAACAATCTTTTCTATTTTGAAAATTTGTTTCAAAAAATGTTTTTTGCTCACTGACTTGGAACTGTGTGGGAGGTTTGCATTGTTTTGTGGGGAGGAGCTTTTTTAAAAATTTTTGTTTCCTTTAGGTTTTGGAATTCTCTCGTGGTCATTTGAATTAATTAATCATTTGTATTGATTATCTTAATGTTCAATTTTTTTTTTTTTCTTCTTCTTCTTGTCTCCCATACTCTGATGGAGTGTTTTATTACACACTCACAAAAAAAGAAGAAAAAATCCGACCCGTTTTCAATATTGAGTTTTGTGCCCCATTATGAAAATTCACAAAATGGCTTCTGCAGTTGTTTTTATGTGTGTGGTACCAAAATTATTTTAACAAAATAGTTTCAAAGAGAAACTCGTGGCATTTTCAGTGGAATTAAAAGTTACTAATAAAATACCTGTTGCTTTGCTTACAATATACCTAGGTCTGGAAATCTACTTCCTCTCCTCTCCTCCTTACCCTAACTCACCAACCTTCTGAATCTCTAGTGTTTGTTTTGGGGGTGAATGGGATAAATAACAATAAAGAATTAACAGTAGTAGTAGTAGTAGTAGTAGTAGTAGCATTTATATTACCAGCAAACCCTCATACATACTGAGTTGAACTTGCCTAGTACCAGCCAATTGTGTGTTTATGTGTTAACATTTTTCCCTTCCTCTATTTCTGTTTTTTGCGACAGACAGAATGACATGTTGCAAACTATAGTATAGATTAATTGCTTTTTTTATTTTCATTTTTTTCCCTAGATAATTGATACTTTACATTTTAGAAAGAAATATTCAGCCTAGATAGAGAATTTCATTCAGGGCTGATTATTTGGTGCCAATTATTCCAATCCTCTTCAGCAAGAGATGCACTTGGATTCAACAGAACTAATTTACACAATTTGTTTGTATTTACAACGTTTAAGCATTCAACTTATCACATCTTTCATCTTTTTTTTCTTCTCCTTCCACATCCACCCTTGGAATATAATGAACAAGGGTAAGAATGGAAGTGGGTTCTTATGCTTAGATGGGAGCACAAGGAACTAAACTAGAAAATATCTTATATATATATATATATATATGTATATATGTATAATTTTTTTAGCCACTAAATCGATGCTATTTCTCACCATTTAAAACCAAAATTGAAACTTCAAAGATATCTCAATTATTGCAATATATTTTAAAATGGAAAAAAAAAATATATGAGTATATCTACAGTACTATCTCGAGTTCTGAGATGAAGTATACTCATTATTCCTTGGGTTATTTACCAAGCATAGTTTAGTCTGGCAAAAAATTGCAGTCACAGGGCTCCTTGTGAGAATCAAACTCATTAGCAAATCGATCAGTAGGACAATCTTACTAATCATTGAAGTATGGTGATTGTATGTACCCTCAATTATTTGGACTTGTATCATTATCTTTGTTTTGATTGTTATATTCTGGTCAGTGTATTCTCTGGCCACCTCATTGTTGAATGAAATTGAGAAGACACATTACTCCTCCTCTTTGCTCTGATAACAACTACAAAGATGAGGATAAGTACAGGCCTGTCACCAGGGTGCAGCAAGTAGTGAGGGGGGCATCTATTTAGTTGGTGGGGGGCTGTGGAAGTGCACTGTGTTGCTAAGACAAGTGCAGAAAAAAACAAAAATTTCAAAACACCAAAAAATGGTAAAAAAACAAAAACACACTAGAACTGGTCATGGCCAAGTGTATGATGGAAGGTGGAGCAGTTTCAAGTGCTGGAAATGTCATAAAAATGTTTTATGTTTTAAAAATTAGCACGCAAAAATTAATTCACATTACGAACACCAGAGTGATTTCCCGGACGGGGACAGTCCCTGGCAACAAGCCTAAATACTAGTCTGAATTAATTCATAGGATAGGATTTATAATTAGCGTATCTGTATGCAGCATCAGTGGTCCTCTGAGTCACAGGTCATATTTCTCTTCTTGCAATCACACGTTTCTTCCCATTCCACTCTCATTTTGAATTGTAATTTTTTCCCCATTATATTTTACGGTGGTGATCATTGAAACAATTTATTAAACAAAATTGCTTTATTGATTTCAGTCAAAAGAAAAGAACAAAATCCTTATTTCAATGGATCATAAAACCGCTGTTTGATTTATTGCACAGATATGTTGTTGGGAAGGCCAAAACATTTTATTAAGTGTCATAGTCAGAAAGAAAAGAGGGTAATAAGGAAATACTCTAAACGCAACATTACCTTTTGATTTATTGCCCTCTTTAACCTGCATGCAGACAGAGGCCTAGACAATTTTGGAGCCTGAGTAGGGTAGTGTTGCGAGGTGGCTTGGCTCTTTGAGAGCCCCCCCCCTCCAACTTTTGATGAGATTCATCGCTAGAAATGCATTAGGTATACTACTTTCTATAAAGCCTTTGGAGGCCCAGTGGGCTTTTTTTAAGACCCCCCCCCCATCAGCCATGTGTCTGCATGCCAAGGAACTATACCAGAAAAACCAAGGACTAAATCCAGTTAGTTTGGTTCAAAGGTTCCAATGATCATAAACGTTGAAAAGTCCTTATTTCATAGTGAGCATATCCATAACAGTATTGAAGACACATACCTCTTCTTAGATTTTAAATCTCTTCTTTGTGAACCAAGTTACTCCAGCTAGAGAATTACTGCTCTGCAAAAAGGTTTCAATAAGTAACAAGACTGTCCTTTTGTTCTTGCTTATCTATTTCAATTTCATCTTACATCAGCTTACACGGGGGGAGGGGGTTCTTATAACAATGATAAAGTTTTTCATTTTTCACCTTACATTGTTAAAGAATTCATCGGTCACCCCAACTACAAGCAGCAAGAATCTATCACTGGGATGGTTGAAGATGTTCTGTCTTTTGATCTAAGTTTTATGGCCGGTCTACCCCTAGCTGGAGGGGGGGAATGCATATTTCCTTCCTGTCTTTTTTTTTTTTTTTTTTTTTTTTTCAGAGCTATCTGTTTTGGGGTTTAGTGGCATATTCCAATCAAATTTTTTGTACATTTAGAAATATTAAAGCCTTACTCTTGCTTACAGTTTTAGTAGATGTTAGACTGGATTAAAGATGGGGGGGGTGCGGAGTACATTGTATGTTAAGCAATGTGTCCATACACTCCAGTCTGTCACACTTTAGAAATAAAAATTTCAGATTGAAAGAGGCAGGGTTAGAGGAGAAGTTCTGAGAATAGAATTGTGATGCAAAGATGGTAAAGCGGCCTTGGAAAAAGAGAGACAGAAGCAGGGTAGAGCTGTTAAGAAAAGTATGAAAATGAGATGGAATTGAATTTGAGTGTCTTTTGAGCAGGAGATTTGGTCAAGTGCCAGGAATGGTTGCTTTGGAGTTTTCTCAGATACTACAGTACTTGTAATGAGTACTTTACTAATAAACTTGTAGCCCTACAAGAAACGTAATTTTTGGTTTCATTTCCAATTCTAAACGAATGAATTTCAAGTTTGCCATGACCTTGGCATTGTTCTTTCTTTCAATGATAATCTACATTCAGCACAACACGGAAATCAATTAGTTGTCTCCAAATTTAAAATTCAAATCAACATGTTATTAGAAAGCAATTAATAATCCTATTATCGTGGAAACTGGAACAACTGAATACAAGACTAAACTCGAAGCAGTACTCGGTGCCAAGACATTTTCAATTGACAGCACAATTTGAGACTCTGCTGGAAGTATTCTATCAGGAATGCATGCTTCAGTCTAAAAAAGATTGAAGTTTGAAATGCAACACCATAAGCTTCATCAGGTGATGAAGGTACAAACTTTATCAATGTTTTTGCCAGACAAAAAAGCCTCAGACATTGATTTAAAGCAGAACTAATAAAATCCCTGTTGCTTTGTCAACGGTATACCCAGGGGTGAAAATCTAAACTACTGTAGTATCTGAAAAAAAAAATCGTTGGAGTTGCCTGAAGCAAGCATTCCTGGCGCTTGAGCAAATCTTCTGCTCACATGTGCTTGAAAGCGAGTTCAATTCCACCTCCTTTTGCTTTTCAACCGTTCTTTTTCAGAAAATATCCCTGCTGGTCTCGCTCTCTTCTCATCATTGTGGTCTTTGTGTTAAGATTCTATGTTTAGAACCTCTTCTCTACTCCCACCCCTTTCAATGTAAAAACTTTTACTTTTAGTGTGTGACAGGTGGAACTGTGTAGACACATTAATTATTATAATACAGATAGGTAAATGAAAGGCTCTGTTTTGACAAAATGTCATCAGCTTCCCTGTAATTTAGGAAAAATACACAGAGGTTTGTTTGTGCAATTTTATCCAAGTGGGGAGGGAGACTTTCAGCTTAGGTCCTCTTATGCAACGAGGCATGTTGGGCAAAGATTTGTCTCCATTTTGAACGATCCCTGGCAGCAGCTTGCATGTTGCTCCTGGTTAGTTCAACTCTATGAAGGTCATTGTTAAATGTTAAGTGCCAGGTTTTTCTTGGTCTGCCTTTCCTTCTCCTCCCACCTGCTGGAATCCACCTCATTGCCACAAAAGCATCGCATTTTTTTCTGGCGTGTGTATGATGTACCCAGCTTGCTTCATACGTCTCTCTGTGATGGTATCAGTGAGTAGTTTTTACTCACTTCTCCCTGTCTATGTATGTGATTGTGAGAATTCTTCTGTGGCACCTTTGCTGGAATGTATTGAGCTTTTTTCAGGATTTTTGTAGTCGTTTCCCCCATATTTTGCTCAAAGATTTCTGTGGGGATGTCAATGCTATTTGAAAGGTCTGCAGTTGACATCTAATTCAGTGAATGCCTCATTGCAAATTTGGAAGAAAAACCAAGGAAAATTTACACCTTTTGAGGCTTCATTGAAGTTATGGTGGAAGCTGATTCATATATTTAAGTGAGAACTGTTGGTTTGTCAAACCATAGAAACCACCTGTCACTTTACGAAATCTCCTGCTGACAGACACTTGAAGGCGAATTCTCTTCCACCTCATTTTACTTCTATACTTTTCTTTTATCAATGGCTGAGTTCAACTGTTCTCTTTGAGCAAATATCTTTACCCCTTACTCTTTTGCATACAGTTACCTTTTTTTGCTTCCTGAGTAGATAAACTGATTTCTTTTTTCACCTGGTCACTGGTTAGTTTAGTTTATGTCCTCCTGTGCAACGAATGAATTATTGCCATTTTGAATGATTCATGCAAGTAAGATGTTGCATAGATGGCTCTGTCTGCTTGTTCTTCTCTCGGTTGTGTATCAATGTTTCAATTTGTTTAAAAAACACCAAACCAAACACTTTGCCAAGTACTGATTGCAATGTGATGGTTCTACTGTTACCAAATACAGGAGTGGATCCTTTCTATGGGAGTTTCACAAGGACATCAGATAGATTAGTTTTTTTCAAATTTACTCAATTGGGGAGGTCTTGCCTGCCTTGGACCTCAGTATTTTAAATCATGTGTTAAAATACTGACCACTGGCACTATCAATATGCAACTATCTGAGCTACCATATAAGTATAAAAGTATACTTTGTCATAAGAACAAACGGGAAAATAAAGTAGAAAGATTGCCTTGAGTCAATCTTCCAAGTGGAGAAGCCTTGCCTACCTCAAATCTGGATTTTAACACCAACTTCTGGAGTCTGTAGGAAATATGCAACCATCTCAACAGCTGGTTGTGATCAGATTTATTGTATTAAAACAACCCAACTCCCCTATTAAAGATGTGGATGGATCAGAATTTTGGAGTTTTTCAAAAGAAATTTTCATCTTCCACTTGTACTCGAGGTGTTGTGGGAAGATGGAGTTTAGGGTTATTTACATTGTAAACAGACCGCCTTCCTCTCTGAAACTTGAAAAATTTTCTCAAAATTTTTTTTGTAAAACCCTTCCCCTAGGTATGTAAGTTGGGGATTATCTGTATTTTAAGTCGTCTATAATCGATCGTGGATCAATTGCAATCTTTACCATTGATTGTTTATGTATACGTGGTAAGATCTGAAGATTTGAAACCTTTACTTTTCTATTCTAAATTCCCAAGACTCAAAATTTTTGTTCGTATTTTCATGTATTAGCTTCCTTTAAGCTAGTCAGTGGGACATATTCATTTTCTGTGTATGATCTGCCTAAACTCCTTGAGAGAATTTTAAAAGTACTTTTTGGCTTGTATAAAAAGCTGTCACTTTAGTGTGCTGGGGCAGTCAAGTATCACGACTGTGAATGCTGGATAAAGCATGTTGAAAGTTTTTCTAACTTGTATCACTAATCCTGAAACATTTATACTGCATTCTTACAAATATTAGTTACTACTTATTGTACAGCAGTGCGTATGTGTTGGTTTATCTTCTTTTTTCTTTTAATATCCTGTAATCTGGTGTGGTTTCGTTGGGACACTACTGATGAATTCCTCATGGATGTGTCAGGGGCAAGATAGCATGATGGAACCCATCCTTCTACAGGCTGGTTTCGATTCAGTTGTCGGTCCCCTAGACTGGTGGCTAATCATAGTTGGGGAGATTGGGATTTCTAGCTATTTGCCCATACCTATTGGGAGAAGAGATGGATTCATGCTTTTCTCAAGGGCATTAGCTCAAAGTGAGCATTAACTTGTTTGAACTTTGCATGCCTATTCCATTCTTTGTGCAATTAACTGCCTATGTAAAGAAAGTCGAGCCTTAATTGATTACTTCATTATTTTGTACTCTCTTTTTGGGATTGTGTCAATGTGATTGAAAAGGTGCTATACCAAAATTCATTGAAATTATTCTTTATTATTTTGCTGCCTTTCTGCTACTCAAAGGCTATTGAAATCATTGTCCTCAATTCAAGTTAACAATATAGTTGTTCCATGAGACTTATATTGAACAACCATAACCATCAGAGATGGTGAAGGGTTCTATCTTTTTTCATATTTGTATGTCTTTGTGTGCTCCAGCACTCCTGGACAGACTGTTTTATCTACAGACTTGAAAATTGGCATCAGTACTCCACTAGACCCCTTCTAAAAATGGTTCTATTTCGATTTTTGGGAGCGTTATTCTGACAGGCTTATTGATAACATCCAAATTCTCCTGAATCTAGATGTTTCTTCACTCAATTTTCGATGTTTTCCAGTGAAAGACACCAATGATGTCATCAAGAGAATTTATTCTGACCATATTCATTCTCTGATGAAATTTTTCTTACATGACTTCTAATTCTGATGCTACGGTTGTTCAATTATTGACTGTGATGGTGAGTTCTTATACTTGTTACTTTTTAGCATCACATTTCAGCAGTTGAATTCTCAGGCCTTCCTCATTGCCTGACAATCTGAGCTGAATCATTATCATTATTCCGCAAGTTATTCAAATTACTGTTTAAGAATATAAAATTAACTTTTCCCTTCCAAGTATCTTTTATAAATGGATGGCAGACTATCTACTTACATGATTGGGTTTGTAGTAAAAATTGGCTGCAGGCTTTTTATAATCACAGATGTTTCCAACAGAATGCATTCTGGGATTCTCAAGGTTTTGTTTTATTAAAGTTTCTTTATTTTCTTTCTTGAACCAGTTTTTTTTTTGTCATTCTGCCTTGAGATTACTTGAATTTTTATTATTATCACTGTCATTTTCATAATGACAAGTGTATTAATTAAATTCACAAGTGGTGAGTAGGTTTAATGCTTGTTCTTAAAAGATAATTGATAAACAGGATAGTTGCTGTTATTTTTCTTTTAATTTTTTTTCCTTGTAGTTGTTATGAGGATTTGGGAAATTAACAAGAATTATTAAATTAAAGACAGAAAAGAACAAAAAACATGAAAAGTAGGTCATTCCTGAAGGAAAATGTGTGTGTGTTGGAAGTGAACTTGGATTAACAAAATTATCACTGGAAAAAGCAGGGAAAATACCAGTTTATTTACCCCTTATAATGAATTTGAAACAATTCATGTATCACCCAGTGTCTGTCCGTCTCACTGTTTTCCCTACACAAGGTCTCAGGTTCTCTGTGTATTTCAATGAAATTCTGTGGGAGGGTAGGCAATGATCTACGGAAGGAGTGGTTCAATTTTGGGGGCCTCCCCTAATCCATCGTTGAATATCCACACCACACAGCATCTCCAAGAGTTGTCTTTTGACAAAGTTCATGAAATTTTATTGGAGGGTGGGCAATAGGCCACAGAAGAAATGATTGAATTTTGGGGCGGATCCATGCACAATTACTCCTCCACTACATTATAGTTATATGCCTACACCACACAATATCTGTAAAAATTCTGTCTGTCAACATGATATCTCTCAAAGTTCTCAATCGAAGTTTTGGCTAAAGGCTACAAAAGAAGTGATTATATTTTGTGACAGATCCACTCATAGATACCTCCCTTACATCTCCATAAATTTTGATTAAATTCTGAGGAAGGGTGGGTATTAAGCCACTGAAGAAGTGATTGGATATGGGGGCAGTAACCTTCCCTGCATGACAGCTATATTTCCATCATACAGTGAATGACAATTTGGTTGGCTGAGCTATGCACTCTCTAAATTTAACAGTTGTTTGGGCTATGGAATTCCTTTTTTTAAAATTTTATTTTGCTTTTGTTGTTAGCTTAACATTTCAGCTGGCCTTCATCAGGTGTGCAGTCCATATGGAAAGGTGGGGCATACATGTGAAGGTATTTAGTAAACTTGGCCTACATTCTGTAAATTGTTATCACTATGTGTCAGACAGTCTATTCTGTGGCCTTCCCCAGGTGTACAATCTTTCAGATAATAATACAGCTCCTCCTTGGTTTGGCTGATCAATTCTAATGCCTTATTCAAGTGTGTAATTCATATAAGAAAACGGAGAGGATGTCTATTTTTTTTCTTATCTGTGCAAGGTTAATTTGTAACTGCTGTAAGAAATTAATCTGGTTAATATTTAGTGGATATTTACTGTGTTTGTTTTAGTATGGGAGAAGGCGAAATGAAGGGGAGAAAGAAGATTGTTTCTTCAGTCTCCCAAGTAGGGAGAGCCTGCCTCTATTGTATTCAAAATCCTGGCTCTTACCAGGGTTAGAACACTAACCTCTGACTCAGGTGGGAAAGGCACAACTTTCTCAACCAGCCACTTGTAATTGGTTAATGAGTCCAAGTTTATTTTTGGTCTCTTCTTATTAAAAATAAAGTAATTTACACCAAAAACAACATAACCTTTTAATTGATATTCTATATGAATCTCCATGCATTCAATTTTTTTTAGAATTTCTGATATTTTACCGAGAGTATTTACTCTCCATGTGTGTCTTATTCACGTGTAGTTCTCTAATGTTCACATTCAAACTGCCGTGTTTCTATTTTTTATTCTAAATCTTCCAGAGTTTGTTTTTGTCTTCTCTTGTTTTACAGAATTAAATTCTTCTACTTCTCCTGCTGTCTATGTAAACGAGTATGAAAAACACATTTCTCCCTCTCTCTCTCTCTCTCTAATCTACAATTTTGCAAGAGACAATGGAGTGATAATTTCCATTTTGAAAACTGTGTCATTGCCAAAGGAAATCACGCCTGGTGTTAGACGTCCTTCCACAGTGGGACGGAAAATAAATTGATTTCCATACCCTCAAAACTTGTGGACTCCTTTAATAATTTCTACTGGTATTTTTTACTACCACATTTATTCATCCAAAATTTTTTAGTTGCTTTTCATCAGAACGTACTCAGACCATCAGACTACAGCTGTAAGTAAGGAAATATGTCGATTAGAAGTTAGGAATAAGCTCTAAGCAAGACGAAAAACTCTTTTTTGTTGCTTTTTATTGAGTTTTACCTAGATTTTATTCTTCATTTCTCATCTGCACTGTTTATTCACTGTTGTAGACTGATGGTCTGAGAAAGTTTTGTTATAAAAAAAACCCAACTAAATTCAATATGAAAGGAAATACTTGTAAAAATTGATAAAGTAGGCTACAAGTTTTGAGGGTATGGAAATCAATTTATTTTTTGTCCCACTGAGTAAGTTCTGATAAAAAGCAACTAAGAAATCTCAAGATGCAAGTAAATGCTAGCCAGAAGTTGATAATGGTTCACAATGTTTCATCTTATAAAAAATAAATCAGGATAATATAATATCTAATGCTCTACTGCAGAGGAAGTTTCAATTGTTCTTTCTCTCTCTTATTGTTGGTTTTAGAACAAGTCAGTGAATGGAGATCTGTTTGATATTTATTTCAAATTTACCTTTATTCTGCACATTAGGATGCATACCAGTCCTAGTTCTTAGCCATGTCATTCTGATTTCAGAACCATTTATTCATTTTCTGATTTAGGGCCACTCTAGTTGGCTGCCCATTGAGGAATAAACTTGTCACATTAACAAGACAAGTTTGATTACACTCCTCTTGAGTAGACGCCTGTACCACATCTCTATATAGTTATCAAGTGTATGGCCACACAAGTTGGACTCCCCGTGAAGATTGAACTCACTACATTAGGAAGACTAGCCTGCTAACCACCTACACTTGAAAGATTTTTTTTCTCATAGGTTTGTAAACTATAATTCTAAAACCACTCAAGTTATTACCTGCAAAAAAATCTTTAGTGTCCACTGTTTGCTTTTGTAAAGTATTAGACATAATAATACTTGATGTTTTGTATATTAAAGTAGTTTTTGCCTTTTTGAGTGGATATTATTTTGCTTACATAATAACTGATCTTGATGGCACTCACTTGAAGGCTGCCTTCCAGCTCAATTCCAAGTTACTTCCTATTTATGGAATTTATATTTCAACTATTTGCTCATTCCTCTCATTTTCATACTAAGAACTGTAATCAGCAGTTGATAAACCTGGAGTTAACTCCCTTGAGCAAATATTTTTTTGTCAATTTAAACTTAATTACTTAGAAAGTAGTGGCCTAGTTTAATGTATTGCAGAAACAAAAATTGTGATGCGATGTGCCATTTTAATTGTGTTACAGTAACCAACCCACAAACCCACATACAGAAATCGGATCATTATAATTTAGATTACATGGAATTAACCCTAACCTCTTTGAATAAATGACATAATAAAGCTGAGGATTAACTCTATCATTTAATCATCTGCTCTGTTAAAGGTAGTTTTCCAATTTAGGCCAAGGTTTTCTTCTTTTATGCTTAGTCATAGAGATGAAGAAGCAATGTGTAATGTATTCGGCTATTCTAATTTATGTATGAGTTGAAAATCTGTCAATAACAAATATGACAGTATGCAAGCATTAGGCTGTTTGTAAAGTAACGTTCCATTTTTGCAGAAAGATGAAAATCTGTTCAAATGCAACAAACATTCAGTTTATTTGTCCAGAAGATTATTAGCAATGATAAATGACTGTTGTGAATCTAATTCTTTCATTCTTCGTTGGGAGAACCAGGGATTCTGGATGAAAAGAATTCTGTTAGTGCTGAACCAATATCTCCTCTACTTTTCAAAGACACCACCATTCTGTGTATGTGTGTTTGTATATAGGTAAATAGTACTAAAAAACCCCAAATAACCATGTAATCATGTTACATTAACCATTACACCAACATACTTACTTTAAGTATAAAAGCCTACTTCATGCAGGAGTCTAATATAGCTTAGTTTGTGATATGAAGTGGTTGATTTGTGGACCCCAAATTTTTTACCTATACACATCATCACCCATTCTCCCAGAAAACCATGAATAAAGGCTGAACTTTTTGAAAAGACTTACTTTATGATTAAAACATCAAATTTTTCAATTAGTGAAGAGTTATCAACACATTGTGTTTTAAACATAATCTCTTTGATAATGTCATGAAAACAACCCCTCTGTTCAGTCAATTAGTAATTGACTTTTGATTATCCAGAGTTCAGTTATCACATGGTTGTCTTTCTTGGACTCCAACACCTGCTTTATAAAAAGGGACTGCTGTTTTATTATAAAGCGGAAATATATCTGTTTATCTGTCTTTATTTATTTATCTATTTATCTCTGTATTTTGCATGTGAAGTGATTCGATAGAATGTTGATGAAAATGACAATTGGTAGATGAGGAAGAAAAAAAATTCAAGAGATAGGTGTTGCATCTCAAAAAACGATGTACAAATTTGGTAGGGAAATGGATGTTTAATTTGTCACCTCAGTCAATTATTTTCAGAGAGTTTTAAGTTTTACACAGAATTAGATTTTATAGCACTATATATCAATTTTTTTTGTTGGGAACATCAGTTGATTACCATTTAACAATGAAATGCCTGTGATCACATCATACTACTTCTAATTAAAGATGGCATATATTTTTCATGTCTATGTAGATACTAATTTGCCCAAAAGGTGAGGGGGGTTTGATTCCCTTCGGAAATCCTTATAATTTGATGAGATAATTTATTACCTATTTTGAAGTAACTTTCTCTAATAAGATGACTAACAGTCACCTTGAGGATAGACCAAGTAAAGTAAGTTTTGACATTTTTTTTGTTTTATACCAGAAAGCTTTGGAGTTTGTAAAACCGATATTTTTACTATTTTTTCCTACAAATTTATTATTTCATTTAATTCTTTGATAAGCTCTTGGAAAAAAATTGTGAAAAGAGCACTAAAATCGCATATTGAAATAGATTTAGCTCTTTAACATGTATTTGTAATATCCATTTTTTTTTTTTTTTAACGGGCATAGTTATTGACTATCCATAAGAGATTTTAATTACAATAGAATTTACTTTTTATATGGAATTCATATATTTGGTTGTATAATAATTTAAAAACTTAATGAACAGCTTTGCTAAAAGGTTTAGTACTACAAACCCTGGAGGCTACAATTAAGCGGGCACTTTTGTGCTTTTCAGGTATCCAGTACATAACTGGTAATTTATAAATATTTTCATCTATTTTTAGTCCTAATTTCTCACTTGGATGATGGTGTTCTTATAATGCCTCCTCCAGAGACCACTACATCTACCTATGGTAACAAATCTCTATGAAACCCTCAAAAAGAGAAGAAATCAAGCGAAGAATCATGCTAGGATGGCAAGCTTTTGTTAGAGCAGGCCCAACCTTCAAGAACATGAAAATCCCATTAATTTCATGAAGAAAAGACAACCAATGCATATTCTCGATAGTCACCTATGGAGCTGAAAGATGGAACCTTACCAAAAGATTGACCCTCAAACTCAGAACCATGCAGCATGCACATGAGAGAACCATGGTCAACATCACATGGAGAGATCACAAAACATCTCAGTATATTAGAGGAAAAACAGGAGTCAGGGATATCAGGAGTCATCATAAAATTCAATAAAAAATTCAGGTGGCAATGGGCTGGTCATATTGTAAGAAAACAGTTGGAAATCACAACTTACAATGTGGATCCCCAGAGATCGTGTATGAAACAGTGGCCAACAAAATATAAGATGGCGTGATAAAATAGACAACTTCAGAAAGTATTGGCTCTGCAACGCCCATGATAGAGAGCTCTGGTGGAGGTCTGTTCAATGACTGACACTAAAAGGCTGCTGCTGATGATGATATATGAAGGCCTTATTACTTGCCGCTTTATCAATTAGGATTGTAACAAATTTATTTTGAAATTCCAAGAGATCTTTTAATAGTTGAGGATTTCTAAGAGCAGTACTTGTTTTTGTTGAGGGTGTTCAATGCATTTTAGATGGACTGAATAGAGTAATACTTCAACTATGAAACTATAAAGCAGAATTTATTTCAATCTGTTCACGATAAGTGTTTATTAATGATTCGTTCCAAAGTTAATGTATTTCCAGTGAGCAACGCACTTAGATGTGCTGTGAGAAAAAAATTTGAATTTATACCTTTTAACATCAACCACAACAACAGTTATAACAATGATCCGTCCAACGTTTACAACCATTACTCTCATTGCAATTAACCTTTTTTTTTATGTGTATATTTTGGGTTGAAATTCCCCCGAAGATACTGTTGTATGCTTCAGTGAAACTCAAAGAATAGAACCAGGTTGAAGTTATAAGTAAACGTTGTTTGTTCTATCTTTGTCAGAATCTCCTCATCCTTTCCTTTTCATTAAGAAGTCCACTTGAAAATCATTAAAGGAGTTGAGTTTTTTTTTCTTTCTTTCTTTCTTTCTTCTTCTCTTGAGATTTCTCAATTCTTCTTGTGACTGTTTCCTTGCTGAAGAGGAGGGCTAAATATAAAAATCTATCTTTTCATCAGAAAGCTGTGGTGTGCTTGCGGGGGAAGGAAACGAGAAGAAAACAGTTAGTCACTTGCGCAATTACTTGCAAGTACACACATCAAGTCAATCCCCCATCAGCTCAGGTATTCACACTTTGATGCATAGGTACTTACTAGGCATAGCTTTGTCTTGCACAAGGTCGCAAGAGAAGTAACGTTCTTTGCCAACCCCCAACAGCCTTGTTGGATTGCTTCTATGTAGTATGTGCTATCTTATAAAGTGCATTGTTTACAAGAGTAATGGGGGCACTACCACACTCCACGATTCATCGAGTCCCATAGTTGTTCATTTCAAGCTTCAGTAGACAGCCTCCTAGTTAAAATACCAGAACATTGGAGGCAGTGTACTATTCGCATTATGTTTCTATTCATTTTGTTTTATATGCTGGCAAATGTTTCTTAGTGTGTGTGTGTGTGTGTGTGTGTATATATATATATATATATATATAAAAAATAGTAGAATGTAGATTCGCTACACAAACTAGCTCATGTTTCTGCCCCCTTCGGGCCTCATCAGGCAAATCCAGAAGTGGCTTTATATTATTGATATATTATTATGTTATACTGCTAGCCTGATTTGTACCACATATACTGTGTGTGTGTATATATATATATATATATACACACACACATTCAAGGAATTACCTGAAGATTTGGGAAATTTTAGGTGTAAAATGACTGCCTCGAAGAAATTTGTTGCCATCGTTACTAGTAATTAAAGGGCCTTCAAACCAATCAATTTGTATTCAGGGAAAGTGAATAATCTATCCCAGTAGTCTCCACAGTATGAGCTTGTCTCAAAAGGTGATTCTTGAGTGAAGTCAAAATGAAGCTCCATAATGAAGCCTCTGACATTTCTCCCCAAATCTGATTGGTTGATGTAGCTGATGATAAAAGGATTAACTCTCCACACCTGATATTCCAATTCTTGCAGATGCTTCTAAGCAAAATATGATTAAAAACTTTGACACAGCAACTGCAGATTGTCAAAAATGATGTCCGTTATTGGGGGGGGGGTCAATTCAGGTAGTTTTTCTTCCAACTCGCACTCTTTGAGAAAGCTTTCCTAACGTAGGAACTTGGAGAAATTGCCTTTATGAATGTTTCTATGACATTTGGTGATCTTCATTTTTCTTGGCTTGTATTTTCCCCAAGAACATCAAAGATGTCACTTCCGTCACCATTAAGTGAGCAGATTCAAATGTTCCAAAACAGAGGTCATGTAACACGATTTGGCCAGCTGAATATCGTTGTTGAAATGCATTGCTTTCATATCATTTTGGTCAGTAGAAAATACAAAAAATTCTTTCTTCAGGGGCAACACTCTTTAAAGGCTTCTTCCACGTGACAACCATTGAGCCTCAGAATGCAGAAGGAGAATCATGTGATCTGCCGACATATCATTGCATGGCTCTAAAAACAGCTGACATGTTTTTAACTAGTGGGCGGATAGAATTTTTGCCATAACTTGCAACAATACTTCCAGTTCATTTTCCGATCCTTACAACTAATGTTCGGTTTCTTGGCAACCATTGCTTCTTGATGTAGAGCCATGTAAAAAGTACAATCTTGGATTTTTTTTTAATGCAAGTGGCGACTCTTTTATGTTTTCCCAACATGGCTGCGGCACCGCCCGTAGCTATAGCAACACGTTTACTCCAGGATAAATTTTCATTTTCCATGAATTTGTTGAGCCTGAAGAAAATCATTTCACCTGAAGTTTGCTGTACGATTAGCCAGCAAAAAAAGATACAGCTCCACAATTTTTCCCCAAGCGTTGATCTTGGAAATGACAATACACAATGAATGGTACATCATGCTTAATGTCCATGTTTGCATCAACCTGCAGAGTGAAAAATGATGCTTCCAAGAGTTTCGCCATCAGCTGAGGTTTCAGATCTTCAGCAATCATTGTAGATCTAAGCTTCACTGTGTCATTGAAGAAAGTAATTTATGCTACTCTATTCAATGCTTGCTTTCCACCATGTCTAAGCCTTTGTGCATGGCCTTTTTTTCTTTTATGAGCTATGTGCTCTTTGAAGAAGGGGGTGATAAATATGGCTGCTTCAACAAATACTCATAAGTGTTCTTGAGAAACTGCATGGACTTGTTTTTTGCCTATCTAGCAAACAAAAGTTGTGACTTTTCCTATTATGTTTTTCAGGTAGCTCAGGGTAATACTACATTGTGACTTTTATTCCTGGATTCTTTTAGAAAATATATTGTGGACTGTAGTTTTACAAAATTCAATGTTTGAGTATTTTTTAATGAAATTATTTCAACTTTGCAACTAGGTATAGATAGTCATTGAAAATGTATAGGGGACCAGAGCACAATAACTTGCTAGCCCTTAGTTTTTTGTATTATCAATATGAAAAATACACTAAGTAATTTATTAATTTTATGCTATTTTAGTGGTACCTATTTTACAATAAGCCCATGAATCTATAATGTATTCGAAATATGAACAAAAAACCAGAAAAGTTTTTGTTCAAAACCTGCGACATTATTTATGCAATTTTTGACAACATTTGGCTACATTTGTTAATAATTATTTCTGATATTTTTGAAAATTGACAGTTATTTTCTTGTAAATAAAACATAATTGTAATAATTCACATTAGGAAGTTTTTAGGCAGAAGACATACCCTAATTTAAAAGATAATTTGTTGAGAAAATAAATTCTATGTCCGTAAGGATGCCTTACTCAAGAATTCAAATAACTGGAAAATTATTGTTCTTCCTGGGAACTTTTTAGTTTAATTGGATTAAGTTTTATGGCAAAATGAGGGTAATCAGAAAAAAAACAAACAGATGGTTTGAAAAATAACACAATTATTTCCCTTAGATTATACTGACTAATAACAAATTTAATTATCAAAAGCAATACTTTCTGATATTTTAATTTTTAACTGTCAACAATTCACTGCCAAAAAGTTTCTCGTTGAGATGAAGTTTGAATCAGTTGATGCATTCATGAAAAAGGAAGGAAGGATAGAGAGAGAGAGAGAGAGAGAGAGAGAGAGAGAGAGAGAAAGTGAGCTTTTGTACATCGCACTTTGTTATATTAGTCCTTTTTAAAAAAATTTTTAATTTTCAAGATAACAAATTGAAAGTACAATAAAGAAGAGAAAGAAAGAAAGCAGGCTATGCATTGTTTATAACTAATGTATCTCTTAATCTGTTTCATTTCCCAATGAATCATGTTGTATTTTGGACAATATTTTTTGTCTTTTTTCTGATGCGATGATTAACTATTCCTGTTCCGGACATCTTAATGGGGATTAACTTGAAAAATTGATCTGAAAAAATTGTTTTTTTACGAAAACAAATGTTTACAAAAATTGTATGAACAATGTCAAAGGTTTTTTTCTTGTTTTAAAATGCAAACACCTGTTGAGAGAATTCCAAAAATAGAGAAATTACTCTAAATAAAGTCGTTCACTTTCTTTATTTCATCCAGCCCTCTAGCTTTCCTTCACCCTGTGTTCACTCTTCTAGTTTTGTTCACCCCCACCCACCCACCCAATAAATTTGTTGACCCTTTGGTGAACGATTCAACTTTGACCCTAGGAGTTCAGCGAAATAGTTATTTCAAGATTCAAACACATTCTCAATTTCAGGACAAAAATGGCAGAAAAAAATCGAAAACTCAAACTTGCAATGTGTGCTCGAGGGTTTAAAAATTAACCCCATGGGACATACTTTCAGTCTGTTACCTAGCAGTATCTTGAAATGTTTCTTCAAAGATTATGAAAAAAAACAGATAGCAAAAAATAATCTTTCCTCTGCACAGGGACCTATTTTTCTTCCTGAGCTTTATATATATGTATAGTGTGTATATAAAGATATAGATATTTATTTATAAATAATTTCCCGTGACTTTCATATAAATGTATTTTTATCTCTCTCCAATATGTCCTTGGTAATCTGATAGCCTCCCGACAGAGGAATCTGCTGCTTTGAGGATGTCCTCATATTTGCCAATTGTGAAAATTGGCTTTATTTTCAAGATAATCGTTGTCGCCGTGTGCAAAATGTGTTCAGTTCGAATAGCCACTTTCAGTTACTCACTTCTGTATCATCTTCTGGGCTCCAGGAGTTTCCAGTCTGTTATATATTTTGAAAATGAATTCTCATTATCTCTCTATCCATCTGTATCAGATATAACTGACACCTGAGTAAGGTCCGTACATATAGTGACTGAAATATTCTCACAAAAACAAGGTAGAAGAATCATTGTAATGCAACCAAGTAGTATTCGTGTAATGATATATGTATTATTATTACCCAATACATACAGCACTCTTTTACCTGCATTCTGGCGCCAGTGAGAAATGCACAACTACTTTTGCCATGACACTTTTAAGGAATGCAAATATATATATACATGGTTGACTGATTGGCCTAATGGTTTCAAGAACAGAAAATGTAATAGCTGGACCAAGTTCAAATTCTAGCCAAGGGAGCTTGTGTACATCATCATTAGCCTTTCAAAGTCTGTTATCCTCCCCATGATTCACCAAACCTCTTGTTAGTTTTGCAGTTCACAAAGCTTCTGAACGTGTCCTAATCATCACACCATTTTATGTTTTGTTGGCCACTATTTCGCATATGATCTCTGGGGATTCACAGTGTGAATTATGATGTCCATTGGTTGTCTGACATTCTTGCAACCTAGCCTGCACGTTGCCAGTTGAGATTTCTAAAGGTTTATATCATATCTCTCACTCTCCACTTATATACTTAGGAAATGTATGAATCCGCCTCTCCTTGTACATTGCCCCATCACCACACATCTTATCTGTGGCTTACCACAATAGTTGACAGAGGAAGTTAGGGATCCTTCCCTGCTACAGTTCTACCCTTTTCATATTATGAGGAGGGGGGCAAGCTGGGTGCTACCTTGCCTGCTTCAGAATCTTCAGTGCTTATTTATACCATTGACCCACATGTGCCTTCTCCTTATAGACTTAAGGTGGAATGTTATGCTGAAAGGAAATGGTATGTTACCTAGCTATGATGTTGTCATATCTAACACTCTGGCAATCTGTTTCGGGTTTCTGATCCTTTTGTGTATGATATGTACGTAAGCATTTTTTTGTGATCTCTAACTATTGGAGACTTGGCTAATGTCCCTTATTAACCATCAATGTCAGTAGTGCTAATTTCTTTCACCATGAAGTGTATCTTTCAAAACCTTGCTGTTACCAAGGGTATACTAGAAATGTGATATCTCTGTTGTCTCTTTTTTTGTTAGTTCATTTTCAACTCTATAGTTATACTATTATTCTGTATGTTTGTATACACAACTGTAATACTTTCTGACTGATCCCAACCTTACTGATAAGCTATGGTCAATTATGTATTGCTTTCTCTGTGGCTAAAAAAATATTAGGTGTTACATGAAAGGAAAACGTGGAGGGAAGAAGATAAAAAAATGTATGCCAAGAGATTTCAAATTAATGAAAATGATGATGTAATGATGTACATATTTTCCTGGAAGCAACTTGAAGATTTATTTGATATTCTTTTCTTATTTGTATGTATTTTTTTAGTTATTGAAATTAGTTGTTGATCCAAAAAGGTTCCATTTGTCTTTGCATGTTGTTATGAATATATTCTATTTGCCATAAATTACTTTAACAAAATGCAGAAATATATATGCCAGAGTAACAATAATATCTTGTTGACACCTGTGGAATTTCCACAAGTCCAGCCAGAAGGAATTAATTTGACTTTGTCTATTAAATGTTCTTGCTTTCCAGTGCCTTTTCAGGAAGAAATGGTGCAATCTTTCTGTTTATGATAAGTCGTCCATTATTCCGATCTACTTATTCAGCACTATTATTATGAAATAGTTTTGAAATTAGAGACTTGCTTTGTTAGAATTAGTTGTAATAAATATGTATACAGATATTCCTCGGTTTACAATAGAGGTGCGGACTGAATAAAAAGATTGTAAGTAAAAAAAAAAAAATCCCAAGTTGAATGCACTTTTGAATGTGTAGAGATAAGGACTCAAGTTCCCATTCTGTCCTCGAATATTTTCAATCTTGGAATAAGTTCAAAAGAAGCTCTGAATTACCTCAAATTTCCTATCAATTGAAATCAAAACATAGTTCACAGTATGTAATTGAATGAGATTAGTCCTTTTCTGTTTAGATAATGTCATAACAAAACCACCAATGATGTTCAGAGGAAACATGTATTTCCAGTAAGTCTCCCTACAAAAGATTGGATGACACTCTTAAGGAGGCAGAGAAAAGTGCTTTTTTTAGGCAAACATCAAATGTCGTCAGAGCATTTGTCTTCTTTTTTTTCTGTTATAGATTTTGTTGTAGCATGAAATGAACTACTATTCATACATGCTGTTTATTAATATTATTTGCAATTTTAAAGAAAAAATTGATTGTGACCTTGAAACATAGTAAGTATCTGTACCTGTATAGAAGGTGTGTCTGTCTTTTTTTAAAGATGAGAGTATTTAAGTACCATATATGCCATAAACTGACATATTAATTGGCCCCTGGTTATGCAGAGATCTTTTTCAACTGGCCAAATACTCAGCAACTATTAAAGTAAGTAGCATTCAAAATTGAAATAAACAAGTAGCTTCCGATGAAATTTGAACTAGCATTCTATACCCTAGGAGACCAAGTCAGAGGCCACATCTCTATTTTCACTTCCTCCTACTTGAATGGTTGGGTAATATTTGACTTGAAATGTAGTGATAAAAAAGAACAACGTGTATATTTTGATTTATGTTTGTGCATATCACTAAAGCGAATCAGTTCTGTAGACATTACTCTGGTGTGGCTATTATTTACTTATCTGATATGTAATTTTTGACTCTGCTGTCAGATACTAGACATTCAAGTAACTTCCATCTCAGTATCTCAACTTGGATAGAACTGGCCTGTCTAGGCAAAACTCTTTCAACTCAGACAGTACATACCTCTGCAAATGCTATGTACTATCTAATAACTGACTGAAAATCAGTTCATATATAGCTTCAGAGGAGGTATATGTTTTTCTGTTTTCCTTATTTTGGACTATTGTATATCACTTCTTAATTTATGAAAATATATAAATCATTCAAAAACAAATTCTTGGATCCACCATTGAATTTAATCGCTTTTTCGATGGCCTACCCTTCCACAAAACTTTCATGGCCCACCTTTCCACAAAACTTAATTGAAATTCAATCGAATAGTCATCTCATCCTTAGCTCATGGTTTATACTTCATTGAAAACTTTCAGAGATGTATTGTGGGAAATAGACTGACGTGAGTGAAAACATACACCTCATTCAACATTGGCAGATATAAAATGCAATTATTCACACAATTTCTGAGGAATTTAGAGATATTTCTCTAAAGAACTCTATCTAACTAGGGTTCTGTAGGAAAGTTAGAGTATAGAGAATTTTTCTCTCAGAAATGCATAGTAAGTAAGTATTTTTGACTTGGAAATATGTCTGCCACCAGATATATTTTCCAACTATGAGGTCATCAAACATGGCAGCTGCTCTATTGCAAAACTTGTCATAGCTACATAAATACTGGTCCAATTTGCATGAAACTTTCTCTGTTTCTACTAATTTGACCCTCACAAAAATAATAGCTGAGACAAAAGCATAAAAATTTGTTTGAAAATCATTAATTTCCTGGTGTTCATAATTTGTATGTTGTTTTTTCCTGAATAAAGACTGTACAGCTTCTGAGAAATTTGATCCACCAATAGACAAGGTCACTTGCAGTTACATCTCGATACAGTATGGAAACTTCAGCCTGTATTTGAATGTATTAACTGCCTGCAATGATCTTTTTTATATCAAGAAGACATGAGTAGACTGCCAAAGACAGCCTCAGAGGTACATAAAATGTTTATGTGGGAGAACATGTCATGAAACGGTCTCATCATAAACTTATTGCCGTTGCTACTGATAGGACATTAGATCAAACAAGCTCAAAAGAGTTCATCCAGCATCATAAGGTGTACCGAGAAAAAAGTTTGTAGCCAAATGGGAGATGAGTGTCTTGGGATATCTAATCTATTTTGAAAGTTACAAACTTCATTTTTGTCAAAGATTTCAACATTCACCACAAATATTTTTTAGACAGACCCACAGCTTAGAAGAAAAGGTAAACTCAATGTTTGAGTATGTATTACAAAAAGATGACCCATTCAGTTTGATGACCAATCTATCACACAATGTAGTTACAAAAGCATTCATTTCACAAGACACACAATAAAAGATTTTGAATGTATTTCAAACTGGTGATAATTTGTATTCTACATTGCACAAAACAAGGCATGAAAATAAAACTGCAAGGATCTCAAGTACAATCAATAAAGCCACACTACCAGCATTTGATTGCTAAAAAACACCAATGGAAGGGAAATTTATCAAAAAGAAGTCGAGTAGTTTAGCTCACCCTATGATATAAATTGCTCAAGCTTGAGAATACGACATGCTTTTTACTTCCAGCCATCCATGCACTGTGTTACTGCTGGTATCATGAAAAGGGATCATCTATCAAATCTTTATATGAACTCAGATTGTAGCCATACCACTTTGTGAAGAACACAGACATTGAAGGTTTGCCACTCAGATGTGCCAAGGAAATTTATTAACATCATACTTCTATACCTGCTGACATCATCATTTCATTGGTGACATTATTATTCATTTAGTCTCCTAACTTCGGTTTTGAAGTAAAAGAAAATGATTTGGTACCACAAACCAACTTGAAAGAGTATGCCAATGACTTAATAGGTTCATGTAACTGTTTAAAATGTGTCAAATCTTCATGTGCTTGTAGGTTATTGCTCTTTTCGCAAATGTAAAAATATAAAGGGGTTGGATACAACTTGCGAAAATCCTTTTTGAAAAATCTTCACATTATTTGATTCTCTTTTTCAAATATTCATTCTTATAATATGTGATTCAAAATGAAAATCAAGAAATCTTTGTTGTATCAAAATAGATAAAGATTGTAAATAAAAAACAAAACAATTATTATAGCATTTGTATGAACATTTTCTGAGTTCTGTCAGTTGTTTTCTTATGTTACTGCACTACCCAACTAATGTAAACAGCCTGACGTTCTGGAGTTATAGATTTGAATAGATAAGAGCATTGAAATGTCCAGATAGTGTGGAGGACTATGAAGATCAAGGAAGGAAGAGGGGTGTTAATGATAATCTTTTTTTTTTTAAAGCTATCCCTGCAAAAATTGAGAGGTATTTTATATAATCATACATTTTACAGAGCTATGATCAAACGGCTGTCATGTAAGCACTGATAATGAATACCTGAAAATCAATGATTTTAAGTATTTTATAATGAAAATTTTCGCTTTTTACATTACTTATTATCATCTTATAATTCAACAGTTAGTAGAAACAGTAGAAATTTCAAGCAAATTGGGCCAGTATGTACATGTGACAAGTTTTGTGATCAAGTAGCCACCATATTTGATGATGTGATAGTTGGAAAATGTATCAGGTGGCCAATGTCTTCCCGAATCAAAAAATACTTACTAAGACACCCACTATCCATCTTAGAAAAAATTGTGTCAATAATCAAACTTTCCTTCAGAACCTTGGCTAGGTACAAGACTACTAAGGTTGTTGATGCCAGTCAAGGACAGAGGAAGAAAACATGTTAGAGATTAAATCATTAAATCTCCATAAATCCACTAGAAAGCAATGTGATTGTTTGATCCCAGCTGGGAGCTGTGCAAAACATATCACTGATATACCATCCGCTTATCCTTTGTATTCACATGGCTGCTCAGCTACTTCAGGTTGCTGAGTTCTTCTACCTGTATCAAGTAGAATTTCCCTTCAATTATCATGTGAAGACGCTCTCCCTTAGCTTGGCTATTCCCATCATCAGGGACAGTGAGCTGCTTCAACCGTCAAGTTGATAATTTCTTCGCATCCACCAAGAGATGAAGAATGATGATATTGCTTGCTCACGTTATACAGAGGGAACCATTCGTTATAATCGTGGATAATGATATCAGACGGTCATTGCTATCAAAATCAGTCAGTCCCAAACACTTCATTTAAAATGAATTTAGAACAGCAAATTAATTCATATCAATAATTCATTTCTTCCTATAATGTGAAAATGTTTATAACAATGAATTCAGTACCTACGGATAGACATTGTAACAATTCTTATATACTTTTGATCTTATCAGCAGATTATTGTTATATAAAAGACCCTATTCCAAAGTGATCACAATAAGTGACTTCCTCTGTACTGTACAGGCATCCTTCTGTGTAATATGGTTTGTTATAATGCAGTTTGTGAAATAAGGCAGTTGGTTCTTTGACCCAAACATTTTTTCCTATATAATTGCTTACTCATCCTGAAAATCGTGAGTAGAAAAAGTCTCTTTGAACCAGTAAGCTTGATATCTCAGTCTCGCCCTTGCCTACTTGATGACAAAGGTGACATAAGACATTGAGGTAAATATATAGATATTTTGTTTTTAAATTTAGTATACTTATAGGCGTACGAGCTACTCCAAATTTGGGCAAAACAGTGTAGAATTTTGGGCAATCTGTAATTCAGGTAAAACTGTGTATAATTTCGGGTGAGTCAAGCCCCTCCTTTACCAAAGAGTTCCCATGTACCCATGGGTATACTTTGTAATATATCACACTTGTTTTGGTGCTATCTACTCATATTATGAATAGTATGATTTTCTTGGTTCTCTTTTCATAACACTGGACTCTTCTATTGGTTAAAAATTTTGCTGATGAGATTACAACCTACCTGGCAAATAAATTCAGTATTTTTTTTTTTTTTTTTTGACATCTCAATCCAAACATACCCATGAATTTCTTTCACAGGGATTAACGAGTAGATCATATAGAAAGAAAAAAAAGATGAGGTTACACGTTGCATAGCAATGATCTGTAAGCTAATCTTGCTTGACATTGTTAGTGGATTCTATCCCTTGATTTGATACCAACTTATGCTAGTATAATCTACTTAGATAATGAACAGTGTGTTTTGTTTTTTTTTTTGTTTCTTTGTGCATAACAATTGACTCATCAATTTAAAAATAATTTTGCGGATAAAAATATCTCTCAACTACCCTTTGAAACTATGCACTCTTCCACTGAAAGATATTTAGGAGTTTTTTTCTTAAAAGATCATCTAAGAAATTCAAATATATCTGTGAAGAATTAATTAGGAATTTTTTTATTCAATATTTGTTAAGTGTTTCGGACTTCTTTAAAAGGGCATACCCTTTTGAATGAGGTTTGACTTCGCTACACAAGAAATGTACCTTTGACAAAACAAAATTAAATCCTCTTTAAATTCATTGTTAAGCACTGATCCATGCAAAAATGTACTTTACTAAAACAAAATTAAATCCTATTCTGGTCTTTTAAGTTGAAAATCAATATCATTCTTTGATACTTACTAGATAAAGAATGAACCTCTTGAACAAATTATTTCAAATAGAATTCTGGCCAGTCTTCCTACAAAATTAAGTGGTCTTGATTTCAGGCTCGAAAATATTAGTTATCCCCTCCCACAATATGTTATATACTATGGCTCTCATTTGAAACTTATCTAAAAGCTTTGGTAATAGTAAATCCACGTCTATAAAATAGTGATTCTATATATATATATATATATATATATATATATATATATATATATATATATATATATATATATAATCCTTTTCTATTGCTAAGTGTTCATCTGAGAGAATATCAAGATGAAGGATATCAGGTAAGTAATTAAGAGACAAAAATAGAAATGGGCTGCACACTTAGCTAGAAGAAAGGACAGTAAATGCTGTAGGGAAAGAACAGACACAAGCTCAAGGTATGAGGTAGAAAAGTTTTCTGGTAAATCATAGCTCTGGTTAGTGTAATCATGATTATCATGGAAGCAGAAGGGGGAGGCCTTTGTTCAGCAGTGGACTTATAATGGCTGGTGATGATGATTTATACATGTATGAAGAAGAAATGAGAAAGTCATATTGAAACTTGTCTGTATGTGTAATGAAGCAATGGTCACTTGTCGTACAGAGATATCAATAGCACCGTTTTAAAGCTGGTTGGAGAACTAGAGAGTTCCACTTTAGGAACCCTACCTACAAATATACATCCCCCCCCCCCCCCGCTTGATTGACAAAGTCATCCCGTGGTTTGATCTGCGCAGCACTGGAATGTGTGACAAACTCCTGGTGGAGATGTGACCACTGGTGTGCTGACCAAAGGTGTATAAGGATTGGTATTGACTGCCACTATTAGAGCTTCATTCATATGGTGAGCAATCAGTCAATAGTGAGGAAGACTGTTAAGGAAAGATGACTTGCGATGGTTTAGGAGCAGGAAATTTCTGAAACAATTGGTACAACAAACTTGTCTTATTGGAATAATATCCAACCCCTTCCGTGCTCCCTGACTTTGTTGACTTGTTGTCTGATACTCCCTTCTTCAATTTCCATCTTGTATGATAGGGGTCCTGTTTTTTCTCTGATGACACCTTTGATCCCCTTTCCTTCACTACTATAATTTTGTGCCTAAACTATCTCTAACTGTAAATGTCCTTTCCTTCCTTTCACCTCTTTGTTGAGCCATGACTGCAACAACTTTCTTAGCCTTTCCTAGTGGGTCTGGATTCAGCGATTATAATTATGTTCATAGTCTGCAATTCATAGGCTTTTCAGAAGTTGAAAAAGTTCTAGAGTGGGGCAAGTCTCAATATGAAAATAAGAATTGATTCACGAGAGTTTCCACTGACTCAGTACTATTAGCCTCCATTTTTTTATAACCTTTTTCAATGTCTGCATGGTCCTTTGAACTGTCATTGCTGGCACTGGTTTTGACTCCTCCAATAAGCTAATCAATGGCTTATGATCAGTCTATAGTGTAAATGGGTGCCTATAGAGCTACTGGTGAAGTTTTTTGGTTGCATATACAATGGCTAATCCTTGATGCTCAATTTGTGAGTTGTTATCTTCTCATGTTGACAGGATTCTTGAAACGTAAGCCACTGGTCATTCTTCCCTTGTGAGACAATCCAGTCCCAATCCCATGTTGAGAGGCTTCACTATGAAAGGGTTTGAATTGTAATGGACCAGTATCATTAAGTCCACCAATAATCACTTTGCCTGATCAAGAGCTTTGCTTCTTCCGGCTTCCAAACTCCATTTTTATGTAGTAATGAATGTACTGGTTCAAGTTTATCTGCTAAATTAGGTAGATGGAGGTGATAATATTGTTGCAAACCCAAGATGCTTTTTGATTTGGAAGTGTTCACAGATATTTGAGCTTCTAGAATCTGCTTGATTTTATCTGAAATGGTGGATAAGCCCTTCACTGTTGATTTTAAAACCCAGATACTCTATTTGTCATTTGGAGAACCCTGCTAAAATTATTCAAGTGTTCAAGATCATTAGCTTGTCACCAGAATATCATCGATTCATACAAACCTTTTTTTCACGAGGGGCATGATTGGCACTGCCAACTTAGAGTACTGCACTGCTTTATATATACATTGCACAACCAACCATCCTAATTCTGCTTCAACCTACTTTTTCAATGCATAGAAAATTGGATGCATTTTAACTAAGCGAAGGTTGAGTGTCCTTTTTCAATAAGCACCTCTACCAGTTTCAAACATCCAAGACCCTCCTCAAACACTTGCTTGTGGTTTAGCAACAAAACTGTCAATCTTTCAGGAAACTCTTCATTGACTGTCTTCACATCAAACATCTCTCAATCTATAGGAATTTCATTTAACCAGTTCCAACCAAACAATGCTAGTGTATCAGCCAGAGGCACAAGTGTTAACCTCTTACTTAGTCCACCATGACTTACCTTAACTTCAGTGACTCCCACTGGCTTAATACACTCTCCTGAAAACATCTTCGAACTGCTATTTGTACAGCCTTACTCTACCAAATTCTTCCATGAACAAATTGTTACCAGCAACTGCCAGAGAAGCCCGTGTGTTTATCTCCATACGTACCCTTTTGTCATTTAGTCTTGGACTAACAAACAGTTCCTCTTCTCACCTCACGGCAACTGTGTATATATCCATTGACATCCTTGGTGATCCAAGAATTTATTGTCCGACTGTACTGCAACTCTGCCTTTGATGTAACTCTCTTACCACCATTCTAATTTTGCATCTCATTTCTCGCCCCCAATGACTTGTCCTTATACTTCTTTGCTGTTTTTGACTTTTTCCTTCCGCACATTCTCACCATGTAACCTACATTGTGACAAAAGAAGCATTCTTGTGATATGAATTGACAATATTCTGGGCTGTGGTTGGAACCACAGCGGAAAAAACTGGATCTTGTGTCAACTCTGAAAACAGATGTGGGTGTTGTTGCTGAATGGAAATATTCTCTGCATTCCTTGCAATGGCTTACATGCTTGGGGCAATTTGTAAGGCTTTTTCCAGTGTTGAAGCATTTCCCTCTGACAATAGTTTTATCTGAATTTTTGAATTGTTGATTTTAAAAACCATACAAATGTCATTCAGTGAGTCACCTTATTCGCTGTCCCTACTAAGCCATATATTCAGCCACTGAATCTGTTTCTTTCCTATCATGTGAATAGAAATAGTAAGGCTCACTAATGATGTGATTTCCTCAAGAGTCACATCACTCAACTTGTTAGGTGTGTACAAATCATGGACTAGCTTATATCTTGCAGCATCTACTATGCCTTTCTTCTTGTTATCCTGGGTAATTTCATTTGCAGCAAAATAAAATTTAAGGCATTCTAGATAATTTGGAAATGAATTCCTGAAAGATCAAACTTACCGCCAATGCCGACCTGTTTAATTTCAATTAAATTTGCAAACATGAAGAGAAAAATGGTTGGTTTCACTCAATGGTTGGGGTTCACTACGAACTGATAATGAATGCTGAGTTATTTTACCCCGAAGTTGGAATCAGGTGCTTACTGTGTATAATTAATTTCAATATGATTTCATCCTCATTGCCGTATGAAGAAGAAAGGATAGAGTCCAATGCAAAATGGAAGCATACAAAAGAAACAAACAGTTAAATGCAAAATGATAACAAATATAGAAACTTTACTTACATGTGTACATCAATAACTCTGTTCAATGAGTGCACCGCTACTACACTCTGATCCTAGGTAGGAGTATTGGGGTGAAACACTTTGAACCTAGGTAGACCATGCAGATACTCTGATCCAAGGCAGAAGTACCAATCCAGAATATAATCCCACAATTTTTGACAGGTACTATGCTAGTGCACAAATATTTACTAACACTGAGTAGATCTGCTTATATTACCACCATGGCAACACTCTCTTGTCAGGTGATTTTTGGAATCTGAGATTCTTTCGAAGATTCCTGACATAATTTGCTAACTGCCTCCTGTCATGGCCAAGAAGTCTGCGTATCAACAAGTTGACACTATTAACCCTTTTGCAGTCTCTGCTCTCTTACCTCTACTTCTCCTCCTCCTTCACATTCAAAATCATATCTGACTGCCGCAGGTGGCTTTTCACCAAGGGTTCACTTTCCACAAAGATCATTGGAGCTTGAATTATAGGTTTTATTTTCTTTTTTAACCAAAAGTCATTCAATGCTGTCAGGTTGACATATTGAGTCGTGTGTTTTTAGGGAGCTCATTTCAAGTTTTTTTCTTATTTTTTTTTATTTACTCCTGCCAACAAAGCTGATAGAGGATGTATGTATTCATACATGCCTGTGTATCCGTCCACACAATGGAAGGATGGGTTATCAGCTAAGGAAGAATTGATTGAATTTTGGGGTGGATCCAGGAATTTTTTCAGTTATTTCCCCTTTCATAGCTATATATTTGTCTACGCAGAATCTCCAAAAGGTTTAATAAATTTCACTGACATTTTGTAGAAGAGTGGGTCATCGGCTGAGGCGAATTCAAGAAATTTCTTTTAATTGAGTAATATCTATATTATTCTGCAGAAAATGTTTAAAAAAACTAACCGTTGATAAAAAGGCCGGATATTGATTTTCAAGGGAAGTGACTCAATATTTATATTTCTAAAGTTTCCTCCTTTTAAAAAAAAAAAATTTTTTTTTTATCTTCATTCAGTTTTTAGTTAGTTTGTGGTGTTCGCAGAGCTAGGTGCTCCCTGAGTGCTTTCTAATTTAGACTCGTATCTTCATCCTTGTTGTTCGATCACACCTCTTCAAACTAATGTGTTCTTTGGCCTTCTTCCAGTGTATTCTGCCTCTGGTAATTCTCGAATCTTGTCCAGTCTGCCCACTGCACCCCACCATGTTTGGTGATTCAATCTGTGAATCGTTCCTGTCTTGATGGTAGGATATGAGAGATGGATAGTGAGCAAGAATTACCAGAAGTAACAGCCAAGTGAGAAAAAGTCAAGAACACATTTGCTGAAATGTTGTAATTAAAATACCAAAGATGAGGAGAAGATTGTGCTGAAAAATAAGTATTCGTTGTGTAAAATAAGTGCTTTTTTTATCATCAATCTACAGAATCGTACGTATACATATGTAATTGACTCGTACAGAAATGCTTGACACTCATATACTCATTAGCACATACATGCGTATATACAGAAATGTATATATATATATATATATCTATATATATATATATATATATATGCAATCAATATATGTTTACTTGCATATATATATATATGTACACAATATAAATCATGAATACAATACAACATAATATAACACAATATCTGATGTGCGATGGATTTATTTCATAAAGTGCTCAATACATTCAACATTAAACATTAAGTTGAGTTAGAGTAGAGCTTAAAATATGGAGTAAAATTTTTGAGAGTTCGCAGATCTAAAAACAACCTTCATCTATGTCTGCCTTCCTGCCTTAATGTTGAAGGTAGAGGTTCGTCATCTGTTGTGGCAAATGCAGAAGGCTAGAAATATGACTGTGTGCTTGACTGCTTAGCATAACACATTTTTCCATCTTCTAGGTCTTCAAGGATATTCAAAACATCCTGCAAACCTACCCTAAACTTGTGTCCCATTTCATAAATAAAGTCATACTTTTCTGCAATCATTGCAGCACTGTCAGTAGTAGGGAAAATCTCATGGAAAGTAATTTTAGGAGTCTCAGAATGCTTAAAAAGATGTTTCAATTGCTTCTTTGCTTTATGCCATTTCGGCTTTGGAAATTTACCATAGGAACACTCTACTTCTGGATGGCAGGGTTAGCCTGTATAATCAGCATATTACTCACGTACATAATTTCTTTGATTTTGTGATGAAAACAATGCCTTTGTTCACTAGTGAACTTTTAATTGGCTTTCAATTATCTGCTGTTCAATTATAATGTAGTTGTCTTTTTTGAATCTTAACCCCAGCATCATTGAAATAGACTACTGTATAAACACGGATAATGTTATCAAATGGTTATTGTTGTAAAGATCAGTCAATCCCGAATGTAACATAACAGAATGAATAAATTTTTGAATTTGCCACATCACCTAGCCAAAGGCACTTGACCCCGGTTGGCTTTTGAAGGGGCTAGCATCTGCTTTCATCATTTGAGTGCCCCAGGATGTGGGATCGATGTTGTGTGTCCTGTTCTATATTTTTATGTTTTGACATGACCAAGGACCCAAATGTAGCAGTGATTTTCTTGCATGAGAAAGTTTGAATATGGATATATGCCAGAAGAGTATATCACATGACCTTGGCTTCTTCCTCCATCTGTCCGTAAATCAAGTGGTCATGACTAATAATTAAATGATATAACTCTTGGCCTTTCTCTCTCTCACCCTTTTTTCTGTTGCTCTAAAATGTTTCAGCCACTGTTTTCATGTTTTGACCCAATGTTTTGCAGCCCCAGAAATAAACAGCTCAAAACCAACATCCACCAATGACTTTTGATTCTTTATTGTATATGCTTACATGTGGCAACTCCAATATGCACGTAACTGATAACGGTACTTAAATGCTGTGGAAATGAATTAAAAATTCAATAAAAAGGTCAATAAATTTCATCATTTTTATAGCGTAAAATTATTCATAACTATAAATTCAGTAACATGGCTGAATGTAAATTGTTCCAATTTTTGTATCCTTAGCTCAATGTTATGTGCCGGTTATTGTTATCTTGGAGATTGTGGACCAAAGTGATCACCATAAGCAGTTTCCTCTATGTATAGTTTGTTGCTTCAACTAGAAAAAACAGAAATTCCAAGTGTTCTTAGTCAACCTCATCTTTTATATGTGAGGTGTTAAAGGCCAGACTTAAGCCCTGAGATCATCTTCAATGAACAAGTGAACCTGGTTCCTAAATTCAATGTGAACTCTTTTGATGTCTACCTGTCTGCGTGTAGCGATTGCATGAGTAATGAGTGCCCAGCCAATAATCTACACATAATCAGATTAATGCTGGCAACAGCTGCGGCAAAGAACTTGTGTGAATATGAGATTGAATTCAATGTCATTGTGACTGTGACTGGCTTTGTGTCTCAGGGATTTACTGTTAAACTCTTAGCTTAACCCTGATCAGAGAAGAGTCAGAGGTATATCAGAAGGGAGGGGGAATCTATTTGGAAATGCCCCCCTCCCTAGGAGTCCACTATGGAAAGGAGTGGGGGCAAAAACTTTATAGATAGTCATTCGCCTACTGCATTTCTACTGACATTATACAATAACAACGATATATTTGCACATACATAGATTAGAGACATAATAAATTCATCCCCGGTGGGGTGGGGGGTATCTGTAATTTTACAGAGAGAAGTTTTCTTTCATTTTTTAGGTGTAAATAACTGACATGAGCATTTGATGAATCTATATCATTCTTCCATTTTTTTAATATCTAATTCTAGATTAAACTATATAGGTCTCCATGCTATCCTAAAATAAATTGTTCCTATGAAAATCAATTCATAAGGGAAAAATGTTCATGTTCCCAGACCCCAAAATTGGTGATGATGGTATGTTAGGCTGAGTTGTTGGAAATTGCGGTGGTGTTGGCTACAGGATACTAGAGTTTAGGAGAGGGAGAGGGGTAGATGGTATGTGCTGCCTTTATAACACCTGTCAGTCATTTACATCTAAGCATTTGTTGAAATCTACACTTTTATTTTTATAATTAGAAATTGACCTATATAGGTTTTTCCCATTATCCGAGAGTAGATCATACCTATGAAAGTTTTTGTTTGCTGAAATGGTGTATAATGAAGAAGCAATTACCATCATATATATATATGCATGTATGTGTGTGTGTATCTATAAAATGCATATGAGTTTATATTTAGTTTCACAAATCAGTACTACAGTAAATGAGCTTGATTTTTAATGATAGTCTCACACCTATGGCCTTCAATTAATATAAGATTAGTATGTACCTGTCAGTATAAATAAACAAAAAAAAACTGCTGCTTGTGTGGTTGCTGTTAATATTCTTAACAGTGCAATTGGACTTGTTTTCACATGCATGGCCTATATAAAAAATATATATAAATATATATATATATATATAATATGATTAAACTGCAATGCATCTCTCGGCTTAGACGAAGTGAATAGAATAAACAATTAACCCTATTTTCTTTAATTGTTTATTCTATTCATGCTGTCTAGGCCAAGTGACACATTCTCCATGTATAAGCGGGGGATCATTTCAAGTAGTTTTGAATGATATAACACGTTTATGATTACATATATATATATATATATATATATATATATATATCAATGTTCCCACAGTCTCTTTCTATGGTATTTATATTCGTAATTTCTTTTTTCTTCTAGGCCTGTTATTAGCATAATTCCTGAACTAAAAAACTGTTCTCTGGTTGCTGGCCCAGTCTCCAACAAAATATGCCACTATTTTTTCCTTATCTTTTTATTATAACTTAATTCATTGTCGCTGCAGCTGCATTGCACCTTCAATCCTCACCATATCAGTAGTATTCAGCATTTCAACTTGGAGCAGGGGTTAGCAGGCAAACCTTACATGCCACTATACTATTATAAAAAAGTATATTACTTGAAATCCAGTCGGAAAAGTTCTTGTCCTAATGGCACTATTTAATGGCATGTTTGTTTTCATATTCTTGTAAAATTGTCAGAGATCAGTTGGCTGCAACAGCATGTGAAGATTTCAATGCATTATCTCAAAATCTAAAATTTTTAGGTGTTCGAAAGAGTTCATCTTTAATTAATTGCTCCTATCAACTTAGAAAAAAAAAATGCCTTTCTTAATTTTTTGCATTGAACTTTTGCCTGTCTAGGTATTGTCTGAGTAATTCACTGATACATTCAACAAACAATTACATTACTCCATGTGTATGATTGGCTTAATTACTTTTTGGTTCATTCATTTTATTTTCAGACGTTTAGTCCATTTATAGATATTGGACTGTGAAAGAGTAAGCCAGAATTATGTAATGCCAAAAAGCAATTTCCATTTATTTTTCCAATTTTCTTTTTGGGTTATTTTTATCTAATTCAGCCTCTCTTAATGTCTTTTTGCCCAAGGTAAGTTCTTCTTGTATTCCTGGGCTCCTTGTCAAACAGGAATATAACATGAACAGACAGACCAAAATTAATTTATTGCTATTTCAGTCTATGGCCCCCTTCAAATGTTGCTGGGTGTAAAAAAGCCATGTGGTCCCTCTAGATAGTGACAAGATAATCTTTCTCTTAAACAATAACAGATAAATGTTTTAGCAGCCTCAAAAAAACACCTATTTTTTGTTTTCCTTTCTGCCAATCTATTCAACAGCCTTCTTCAAGTGTACTGTTAGGAAAGGAAGGGATCTCCTTTGCCAGAAAATGGTGGTAAATAGACCATTCCCAGCAATGTACACCTCACTGATAATCTCATTCTCACTAACCCATAAAACACAAGTGATTCCATATTATCATAATAGATAGGAAACATTGTAGACAGATGAAAAAATTAGAAGAAGCTGCATACATTAGCCTGATAGGTGTATTAGTCAGGCAAGTGTATATTCCTATGATCCATCAATTCAATGGAAGAAAATCCATTGCACAGCAATTCTGTACAAAACTTCCAAACAGACAATTCAGCGCATATATGTATATAATACATATATATATGTATACGTGTGTGTGTATGATATGTATATGTGTGCGTGTGTTTATAATATATATATCTGTGTGCGTCTGCGTGTGTGTATGATATATCTATATCTGTGTGCGTGTGCGTATGATATGTATATCTATGTGCGTGTGTGTATGTACAATATATATATATATATATATATATATATATATATATATATATTATTCGGCAACTCTCAGACAATATTGTTTTCTTTTTAAATTGTTCACATTTTAGCTTACTATTTTGCTAAAACCTTTTACTAACTTGAAACTAAATAAATTGGCCCTGCGGTGTTTATTCTATCAGAGATGGAGCGAAAGCACATCTTACTGAATGGATTTTTATATCGTTTAGATAGAAAACTTAGAAAAGGAGTTGAGTCTTGGCATCTTATTGAAAACAAATGCTAAGGTTAAATCCATGTTAATGAAAACTTATAAGAAAATGTCACAGGGCATAACCGTAGGCTGAAGCCATCATTTCCAGCAATGAAGCAGAAACTTTAAAATTGTTTTAACTGCATTGATTGCATTGAATTATTCAGCAATAAAGAAGTTCGGTAATGGCTGTGGTAATTGAACCAATAAACTGCATTACCTGCAAAATATAAGTTACCAAATCAAACAACTGTAGTTGATTAATTAAAAAAAAACAGATTAATTAAAAAAAAACATTATTCAATTTTTGTATCTCTATAAATCATTTAAACTCTATAGTTGGCTTTTGTTTGTCTGAGCACTGAATTGTTAACACTTGCTATCTGATTGAAACCTTTTATTCACAATTTGTTTATATTTGGTAATTGTATAATAAGTGCATCAAAAGTGCTTTGTTCGGTTATTTATGTGTAATCTAACCCTTTTACTCTTGACATCTGATAATCTCGCCAAACAATTTATCCAGCCTTTTTATGGAACCATAAAATTTTGACCTATAGAAATCTTAGAATTAAGAGGTAATGAATAACTTAGGTTTTCTATTAGATATTAATAGAGAAGAGGAAATGAAGGAAAGAAAATGTTATTTGTGGTCTGGATTGATCAAAATGGGCAGACAAACAACTCCTGAGAATCTTTAAATATTGTCTGTAGCAGGCGTTCATGGTTCAAGAATGAAAGAAATTTTTTTTTTGCTCGCAGATGCATAAATGCAACTGTCAAATGCACAATTCTTAACGAATCTATTTATGCAGCTGTTCATTGAGGGGTTTTTTTTTTTTTTTCTTTTCTTCTCTTGTCTTTCGTCTGTTTCTTTCATTGTTTTGTGTGGATGGACAATTGCTTCTCATTAAGGAAAAGTGATGATGAAGATAGAGGACTGCCAGTCGAAGTTAGACAAAAGAGAAAAAATGATTTAAGAATTGACATTTTGTAGATGGAAAACGGTAAATGGCACTTGGCATAAAAATGATAATAATAATAAAGAGGGTGAAATGACAGAAGAAGATGTAAAAAGAAGAAAAGAACATCAGCTGCTGTAATACTAATGATGTCTACAGTACATATTTGTTGACTAGCAGCTTGGATTTTCTTGAAATGCCCTGTCACCTTGCGACCTCAACTAATGCTCCCAGTCCTGGGCTGCCTGGTGACGGTAACTAGGAACAGGGGAATTGTTGTGGTGAATGAACTGCCAGCTTCAGAAAATTGCATATAAATGGAAAATTGCAATTTATCACATCTGGGAGAATTGTTTGGCCAATTGCAAGGGGAAGCTGTAAATGTGTTAGTTTTATTGCATTGAGTTGGTTTCAAATAAAAAATAAACACAAATAATACAGGAGTTGTATGTAGACATTTTTTTTTCTTTTTAACCCATTCATTTTTTCTGAGATTTTTTTTCAATTGATAAAGAAATAGTTTACGTATTTCTATTAGATTTCTGTAGACATTCTAATCTCTCTCTCTCTCATATATATATATATATATATATATACACACACACACACTAAAAAATGACAGGATTATATATGTATGGATTAGCACTTCAGTCTTGGATCAGAGCATCTGTGTCCATTCCCTGGCCAGGATCTGAGTTTAGCATCTGTGTGCACATTGAAATGTTAGCATTTTAAATTTAAATTCCAAGATTCTCAGTTTGTACTAGGTAAAAATTGGTGACTTGGATGAAAGTCATAATGCATAGTTGGGAATACAATGTTATAGAGAAAAAAGTCATAACCTTTGTTTCTGGGGAAAAAAGTAATTTAGAAAAATTTAATTACTTCTGCAATGATTTTTTTTCTTGCTACAATAAAAATAATCTGATGTCTTGTTTCATTGGTGGAAAATTTAATTAAAAAAACCTTCCCATGAATATTTTCTTTCCAAATCGGATATGAAAATAAAATTGCCTTCATGATGTCATGTTTTTAAAATTTGTAAGAAGATTTGAAAACAGATGTCACATTTTTTACAATAATATATCAAAAGTCTTGCAATATGTAATTGTTAGAAATGAAATGAATATTCAATATGCATTGAGTATTTTATTTTATTTTTTTAAAGTATTTAAACAAAAGTCTTTGTGTTGAATAAAAAAGACAATGTATTCAACAATATCTTTTTCTTGAGATTATTTAAGTAAAAATGATAACTTTTGAATGTAGTATGTAATTGTGACAGTTTATTTTTCTTTGGAACTTTGTGAATTTTAAGTCAACCAATTTAACAAAAAACCCAATCAATTTTCAGGGAGGTAAAATATATAATGACTTTGAATTTTGTTTTTGTTTGATATAATTATTTCATTATAATAAATCTTTGTGAAAACCAGGTTTTGACTTCTCAGCCTCTAAAAATATTTAGAATTTGAGAAGATTTTTCTACTATCAAAGTGTGATGAATTCTTTTTTTTTTCTCTGAATCTTGAAAATGTCCTATTTTTCAATTGTTTTCCTTTAATGAACTTTCAGATTAGATTGGGAATTTATTCGAGAGAAATTGATGTGACCCATTCAAATAATTTCAGACATTCAACGAAAGCTAAGAACAATAACTCATCCCGGCAATGAGAGTTCAATTTTTACACATATTCACTGAGTGTTATCTTGGCGTAATGGTTACCATACTGGTTTGTCAGCCAATTTATTACAGGTTCAAATCATGCTTATATTAATTATTCAAAATCGGATTGGTTAAGCATGACTTTTTGGTGTGAACAAATAAACATTGTGACAATTCTATGTATGTGTACATATGTATATATTATGATATTAATCAGTGATGTGAAAGTGAAAGATTTGAGAAAAGGTGTGTTACATCTCGAAAAGTTTCATCAGAAGAAAGATTGAGATGTAACAAAGTTTTTCTCAAATCTTTTACCTCCACGTTATCAATTACTACTAACGCTTTGTCAGATTACCTGTAATCCACACAACAGACACATAAATTGCATTATATTATATAGAAACATATTTGAAATTATCTCCCGTCATTACATGGTTAATATATCGCTCAATTTAGATAATGTAAATTGAATAAACAATTAAAGAAAATATCACTCAATTTGGCAGCTGTTTAGCTCAATGGTAGAGCATCTCTACATTGAACTGGCTATCCTATCAGTGGTAGGTTTGATTCCTGCAGCAGACCCATTTTCTTCAGTTGTCTATTCTATTTGCGTTGTCTAAATTGAGTGACATATTAACCGTGATATGACGGGAGATCATTTCAAATAAGTCTCTATATGATATAATGCAATCTATAATTCATTCTGTTAGATCACATATATCCATTTCTAAATACACATATATATATATATTGTATATAGTTATAATTTTTCACTCATTCAATTTCTTTTTTTTTTTTTTTTTTTTTTCAGGTGAGTAAAAATATCTTTGGTTACTTCATGTTGATTGCTCTCATCAGTGGATAATGCAGGTATTTCATTCTTCTGTATACCTCAATTAACATTGATACCTACCCATATAGACAATGATTTTATAGAGATCTTTGACTGTTGATCACTGAATCAATCAGTTATTTATGATTTGTCTTGTGTAAGATGACCCCCAGGTTTTGAGAGTCGTAGAACAACAAATTATTATAACAAAGCACCCTTTAAAATACCTCTCTCCAAGTGGTGGTCAGTTAGTTGAAACTAAGACAAAATGTTTCATCATTTATCATTATAGCACTTATACATCCCAAAAGTTCCAACTAGTGCATTTTTGATTTCCATTTGAGTGTTTTGGTAGATAAGCAATGGATATTTCCAAAATGGATTTTCAAAGATATTGAACTTCAGTTTCAGCACTTGGTGAATAGCTTGGTGCCAAACATAATAAAATGAGAATCATTCAGAGAATAACTGGAATTTACGTTGTGAGTGGCCGATCTAATGGTTTTCTCATGAAATTTTGTTTGGTCTCAATCTTATATGTGACAGATGAGGGGAAATGAGCTATGAGTTTTATTTGACCACTAAAATGTTTTTGTCTAATTCACTCCCTTGGCCAATGCTCTTGACATTTCTTTTTTTTTTCTTGCTTCCTCCTCTCATTGACTCTTCATCAAAGTTCATTACATATGTATCTAAGTTTTGTTACAAAGTAATCTTCAGGTGAGGTGACATGATTATAAAAAAAAATCTAATTTTTATTTCTGTCTTCCTGTTGGACTAGCCCCTCTTTCTCTTCATTTCTGCACAATTTGCAAGAGTCAATATTGAAAAAGTTTGGCGGGTGTCTGAGATTGGTGAATATAACATTTTTTAAAAATGAATTTAAAAATAGCGGTATCTCGCTAGAAGTTTACATTCTGACAAAACTTGGCTACATGTGTTGCAAGTGTTAACCAAGTGCCGACAAATGAGAGGAGAAAGTAAGAAAAAAGAGTCCAGAGTACAATTTACTTGAAATTTTTCACAGAATTTCTTTTGCAATTTTTTTGCTGATATTTAGGCTAATCTATGTTTATTTTATTTTTGTATTTGACTATTATTTTGAGTGTCAAATTAAATTTATTGAGGAATGGAGTTCAACCTCAAACCACATTATAATCCATTTTGTATCATATCGAGCCGTATTATAACAGTTTAACGTGTACTAACTTTACAATTAGCTACTTGGTGGCCATAAGTTCGATCCACAGATTAGGCAGTGATAGCTATATCTGGTTTCTCAGCAGATGGATGGGGGAGTTGTATCACAAGAATATTTTTATTTTTTTTAATCAAGAATAAAACATCTCAAGTTTTTTTTTTCATTTGGTGTTTTTTTTTGTTTTTTTTTTAATGAAATGAATACAATTTAGTGTTGTCACAATTGTCCAGATCAGGCTCACATTGTAGTCTCCACTCATTAATGAAAACTTCAAGATTCACACAATATCATTTCTGTGCTAAATGACATCATAAGACATACATCAATAAGAATATGACAATCAGTTAACATATTACAGAATTACACAAGTCGTGCGCCCATTCAGAATAAAAGGCCACGTCTGATTGTCAATCTGAAGTCAAGAAAGAACACAAAAACATACAATGAACAACATCCAAATATTAATGACTGTTTATGGTGTGATTTGGAATGAAGATGCTCTTGAGATAGATCATGGTTTTCCATGTTTTGTATCAGTCATTCCCAACCTTTTTTTTTTTCTTTTGGCTACAATCCCCTATAGAGCTCTTCTCAGATTCCAGGGCCCCTATTCAAACAGGGATACAACACTAACAGACAGAAGTCCATTCAGTATCATTTCGGTCTATGGCTTTCCTCAAATACACTATGGCCTTCATTGAGAATGGCTGGTTTATATTTGTGATTCAATATTTTTTTCTGATAATGTCTTACTGCCAAGCTTGTGACAACCTGGTTTAACCCCTTCACAACTAACCTATTAATCTTTGGCCCTCTGCATTCTTTTTCAAGGGTGCCAAGATATTTTGCTCTTGGTAACATTGAAAGCCAGTTTGTATTATGTGCCTACTTCTGTATGATTGAAACTGATATGACAACGTAACTGTGGAATTTCAATTGGAGTTGCCTATAGTGGCAAGACAAACTTTTTGCTGGGCAAACAAAGTCACCTACAAAGTGCTAAAGGTTAAGCTGCTTGATGCCTAAATTAAAACGTCCTTGTACACTTTAAAAAGAGACCAACAGAACATATGTATCCCAGCAGTCATAGAAACCCTCGAATATATATATCCCAGGAGTCTTGAAAAGGTTATTCTTATGATTTTGTTGCAGCATTCACTTTCTTAATACCATAGATTTTTTCCTCGTGTCTCTATATTCACTTAGTATTTCCATTTTTATATGTCGCACATTGAAGGATTTTTGTGGATCAGCAATGGATATCTCCTCCATGAATTTCCAGAGGTGCTGAACTTCAATTTCAGCACCTTGTTGATTGCCTGGTGCCGAACAGGGTAAAATACGTATTGGGCAGATAGCAGCAGGAGTTTATGTTGTCTTTGTCCATAGGCCATCTTTGATTTTCATAAGTTTATCGTAATTGATGAAGAGTTTATGAAATGAGAATTGGTTAATAAAGATGATTTCCCTCATTTTAGTTGAATTAAAAAAAAAAATTTTTTTTCATCTTCCACTAAAACTTGAGATGTCTTAGGGAGATGGAGACAGTGGCCGTGTTACTCCTGTCTGTCTGCTTCCAATCTCCTTTATTTTTTTACTTGAGCGATCTGCCATAATCCACCTCCAGCTTGCCATGACCTTCTAAGCTGGCTTCCCTTCCCTTTCTTTTTATGAACTCCTTTTGATCAGCATCCTCGCTTGGTGCAAACAAAGTCCCATTTGTACTGGCATTGTTTTAATTTTGATCATTTTTCAGATGTTGTTAAAATTATTACTATCATTCAATTATTAGTTTTTCTCCATCTTATTATTGTTGCTTTTATGACTCCAAATTTGTGCTCCACAACCATTTTTGCCAGGCAAGCCTGATGATTGAAGCAACATCCATGTAAGATGGGCTCCCAGGCTGTAGAATGCAAGTTCAAGTTTTTTCAGAATACATTTCCGTTTTCCTACTATCTACTTTTGGATTCAGAAAGTGTTTCTACCTAGAGTGTTGTGATAAAAAGCAACAACTATAAGATGAATTACAACCAATGATAAAATTAGAGTAATAATGAAAGTGCTTCATCTAAAGAAAAAAAAATTTTTAAAATAGCTTGTTAGAATTGTTTGTGGGACTTTTTATTGATGTAAGATCTGTCATTGGGGCTGAATTAAGATGATTAAAGATGGCTTTTTGTAAGCAATACCCAATCCACTCAGTACCTATTTACTCATTCTAATTTACTAATGCACAAGGCCATGAGTATATGACATCCAGTTATAATCAAACTCTTAGTAATAGCAATGTTCTGCAAGACAACTTTGCTCGCCTTGCTGCATAGTGAGGCATCCTTATTACATTAATGTTATCCAAGCTGCGTTTTGTCTGGTATAATGTTATAAGTGTGAGGCGCCTAGTGAGGATTGAACTCAGCAGCAGTCCCCTGCCCCGTTAATGCTTTTAGTAGCTGGTATGGTTATTCTACTTGAAATTCAAAACTTTTTCTAAATGTTTTGGGGGACATAGTTTTTCCGGGATATAATTACTAACAAATTTCTAACATATATTATAGAGTGATTCTAATAACTTTTGGAGGTCTAAAGTGATGGCACAGAAAACAGAATCAGCTGACCTAGTTCAACTTTCAGGCAAGGTTGTATATGTTTCCCTCTCATTAACGTTCTTGGGAAAGGCACGAACCCACATCCCTTCAGCTATGGTTAAATAGCAGACCAGTTGGGGTCTTATAGCTTTGTGAGTCAGTCCATCTATGAGAGGGTTACTCTGATTGGATGAACCCTACTGCTTGGCAGTTGCCATAGTTGATCCCAAGTCCAGGTAAAGGAAGAGGAGGGTTGGGTTTTGGACTTGCAACTCCACCCTGTAAAATCTACTTGCTACTAAAACTGCAGCAGAGTGGTTGCAGCCCAATGCCCCACAAGGAATTTACAAGAATTAACTACCTACAAACATCTGATTAGAATTACTTCAGTCAACATTCTTCACCTGGACTATTCAAATCTTTTCTTTTTTTTTACTGCTTTTTTTCCCTGTTAAACTTAACACTCCGTAAAAAATTTTCTCCAATGAAATGGATAGATTATACCTTCCTGATTGATATTTAATGCTAAAGGTCAAAGTCTGGTCTCATTTTGTCTATCTTATTGATCATAAGACTATTTAAACACACCATTCTCAACAGGGGCCATATGAAGAGAGCCATAAACTGAAAGAATGATGAATTCATTTCTTGTTTATGCTGTATCCCCTATGTGATGGGGCCCTGGAACCTAAGAAGAGTTCTTAAAGGGGTCATGGCCCAAAAAAGCTTGAGAATGGTTGATGAAAAAAAAACATCTCTAGTAAGAAACAAGATTTTTCTTCAAATTCTTCTCGTTCCTACCATCCAAACCATTGCTTGCTACAAAGGTAGTATATTTCATATATGCAAACCTTTGTCAAGTTATTAAGCATAAGAAATCAAAATCAATTACCATATGTGCTGATATATAAGATGGGCATTTAATTTCAAAAAACTATGCAAATATTACACTGCATCCAATGCACTTGTATCATGACTAGCTAAGCTCGATATGGACAGACATTGGACTTAGATGAGTTGCATTTGGGATGGGGAGTAGTCCTCTAGATATCTTTGTAAACCAGTAGTCTTATAGTTTGAATTGGGCAGCCTGATGGAAGTGGGACTACTTTGTTTTGGTAGCGGTGAACTCATCTGGAAAATATTGGTCTATGCTTGATTTAAGATCTCCGAAATTTTCTGAGCAAACCAAAACTCTGGCATGTATGTGAAGTTTTGTGTGTGTGCATATATTATACCTATATGTATGTATGCGTGTGTATTATACCTATCTATCTATCTATCTATATATATATATATATATATATATATATATGTGTGTGTGTATTATACCTAGAGATATATATGTGAGTGTGTATTATACCTAGATATATGTGTGTGAGTGTGTATTATACCTAGATATATGTGTGTGAATGTGTATTATACCTAGATATATGTGTGTGTGTGTATTATATCTAGATATATGTGTGTGTGTGTGTATTATACCTAGATATATGTGTGTGTGTATTATACCTAGATATATGTGTGTGTGTGTGTATTATACCTAGATATATGTGTGTGAGTGTGTATTATACCTAGATATATGTGTGTGAGTGTGTATTATACCTAGATATGTGTGTGTGTGTGTATTATACCTAGATATATGTGTGTGTGTGTGTGTATTATACCTAGATATATATGTGTGTGTGCATTATACCTAGATATATATGTGTGTGTGTATTATACCTAGATATATGTGTGTGAGTGTGTATTATACCTAGATATATGTGTGTGTGTGTGTATTATACCTAGATATATATGTGTGTGTGTATTATACCTAGATATATATGTGTGTGTGTATTATACCTAGATATGTGTGTGTATGATACCTAGATATTTGTTTGTGTATTATACTTAGATATATGTGCGTATGTGTGAGTGTGTTTGTTATACATGTGTGTGTGTGTTATACATGTGTGTGTGTGTATTACAAATACATACATATAATATGTGTGTAATGTTATATACACATGTAAACGGAGTAGATTTTCTGTTCATATTTGTATAACAGATTATTGATGTTTGCCCCCTCTTCCTATAAAACCTGCATTTACTACTTATGTATTCTTGTTGATTTTCTATTCATGACTTTCCAGTTTCCTGCTTCATTTCATCTGTAAAAACAATTTGTTTGGTTTTTTGATTTTGTGATTTTGTGATCCACTAATATTTAACAGGCAGCTTGTAGAATTTGTGGGAAGTTTTTTCTCTCTTCTTTTTAATTTGACTTTTAGGACCCCTCACTCCACCTGTAGGAAAGATGTCGACAGAAATGAATATTTTCCTTTTCTTTTTTTTTCCCTTTTTTTTTTGGTGGGGGGGGGGGGGTCTAAAGCTGACTAATACTGAAATCTGATGGTACTGTCTGGGGCAGCATGGACTGGGTTTCTTTTTGCTGCTTTTTATTTCCTCTGGGGACGCAACACTTGGTGATCAGGTTACGCAGTACCTTATAAACTAAAGAGTCAGTGAAGATGATGATGTGGGGGAAGATGACAGTCTGGATGCTCGAAACTGCAGTTACGCAAACAAGGCTGTTGATGTAAGAATCCAGTGAAATAAGACTGCGAATAGATTCTGTGATGTACATTGGAATCACGGAAAGGATGAATGTTACCAACAGTAGCAAACACAGCCTAAAATTATTTTGATTTCGACGTTCCTCAGTAATCTTTTGCTCAATACTTTGGTGAAGCTCTTCTTCCCAGACAGGTTCTACCATTATCCTGGGTGGTGCTGATGCTTTCTTTAACGGTCTAGTTGAAGTCGATGGTTCTTCAATGCTACAGGGTCTCTTCCCAGCTGGCATCAATGAGAATGAAGCATTTAACTGGTCCATGTCTTCTGCAGACTTGAATGAAGACATACTGCTGTGGCTCTTGGGGTCTTCCAGCTGAGCTTGCAAAGCTGTAATGTCAACAGAAAACTTCCGGACATACTGATAGCCCTGGGCTCGTGTCTGGTGCTCTGTGTAACCGTTGTCACCGATTTCACCAATGTTAGAGATGGTATGACGACGCCTCCCAAACATTTGCATCAAGGCCGCAGAACTTAACGCAAAGCTGTTTTTCTTCGGCCCACCCTGTTCACTTTTGGTACCTTGGGGAATGTTGTTGACCATTAACTGACTTTTTGACTCTCTTTGCTTTGGCTTTTGTTTGAGCTCTTTGTATTCGCTTCCTGAGTCGCTGGGAGTCAGTGTGGGCAGGGTGATAGAATGCTCCGAAATGGAGGTGACAGACTCAGCAGCCAGGTTGAAGGTGAGCTGGCGCATCCTCAGTGCAAGGAGGATCATGATACCTATGAATAAGGATCCAATGATAATGGTTAGTGCAATGAGTTTGACAATGTAGGATTCCCGGTTTAGTAGATGATAAAAGGTTTGCTCACGATATGGCAACTCGTGTACAAGGGACATCAATCCGTAGAGAGTTGCTAAGCCAATGCCAAGCAACACAATGATTGGTAATCCAACTATGACCAAGTATTTTGTCAACTGTTTGGTGTACCTTTTGTAGCAGAAAAAAAACCATAGCAAAAACAGGCCAAGCACCCCACCAATCATGATTAGCAACATGAAATAGAGGCTGTGTGCAGAATCCTTGATAGCCAGAAATAAGGTATTGTTGCTCTGGTACAGAAGCAGACAGACTATTTCTAAGGGTGACCACACAACGTTGAATAAGATACTAATAATGAGTAATGAAGCAAGCAGGATATAATGGTAATGTTTTAGTAAACGACCCATAGTCAGGGCTGTGAGGACTACGCTGCTGCTGAGAAGACCAAGGATAGCTGTGATGGCCAGAATAAAAGCTGATATCACAAGGGCGTAAGTTTGAATCACTGGCACCCCTAAACCTGCAAATTCATTTCCTGACTGATTGAAAGATCGGGCTATGCCATATGTTACTATTTCAGGAAGGCTACCATTTGATGTGGCTGTTGAGTTTTCCATCTTGATTTTTGGTCGACTTTTTCTTTTGCTCAATTTTGGTAACTCCTTTCTTCACTGGTTCTGTCAAAGTCTTGTTTTTTTAGTTTATCTTTTGGTCAGGGTTTTTTCTTTGAGCATTGCTTACCATTTTTGGTTTAAGACCTATTTCGTATTGACCAATCAACATTA
>OY735200.1:21100894-21135894 GCA_963457665.1 Thysanoteuthis rhombus
TTGTCACAATAAAATTTAGCTGTAAAAATTACATCAATAAGCCGGTAGCCTGAGGATGGGAAAGGCATTTATTTTACACCAATATAATGACTGGGCCCTTGTCTGGGTTGATAAGGGTGTAACAGGTTTTTACTGCTACCACTCTAGCAGATAAATTAGTTATGTGAGAATGGCAAATCATCACTGGGCCACTGTCAAGATTGATAATGGATGTAACAACAACTCCTACCTGTGGAGGCAAAGTAGCTATGGGTGAGTGGTTTCATTCACTCCCTACTCCCTTCCTTAGTAACCATAGTAGCATGCCATTGGTGAGATTTAGTTTGGTCAAAATATTTGGTGATTGAACAGAGCACACTGAGAGCTCTGATGAATGAGGTGTTGGTTTCTTGGCTCAGGCTGACTTCATGACATGCATGCTGTCTGGCAGCCATTACCGTGTTCCCTCGTGGGCCATGGCCATTACAATTCACCTGCCAAATTCATTCTCTTGAATTAGATTGATCACTTGAAGCATCATCACTTGCTTTAACTTTGAATTGGAATTTTCATTGCTTAAGGTTCAGGTTGCTTGGGAAAGGCATGAATCTACCTCATCCTCATTCCCAGCTATCATCAATAGTTGGGCAGATGAGGCCCTTTAGCTCTGTAAGATAATCTATTCAAGAGAAGGTTACGCTGAATGAAAAACCCTACAGCTTTGAAGTCACCATACCAGGTCCCAAGCTGGGGTAAAGCAGGTGGTTTGGGAATGGGACTAGGACTAGCAACTCCACCTTGTGAAAACCTCTGTATCAAAACCCCTACAGATTCATTGCGGCCATATGTTCTACAAGGAGTCTTCAGGAATAAACAAAAAAGCAAGAAAAAGTTAGTGGCAATGAGCCATCTCATTAACCAGGCAGGTTGTGTGAAACTGTTTTCTGTCTTTTTTTTTTAGACTTAAGAGTGGCAAATAGTGATATTACAAACACTTATCAATATTATTTGCTTTGTATGTTATTATACTGTGTAAAATGAGTTTTGTTCATATATTGTGAGTGTCATTTTCTAATTGCTTATGTGTAAAAAATAAGAAGAAAAAGTCAATTATTCTCTTCAAACTTTGGTTTTGTAACAGCGATATTCATATGTAGTTGTTTTTCATACTTTTATGTAATTAAAATGTGCCAATTTGCCTGTTGTCCAATTCTCTGGTCACAAAAGCAAAGTTTGAAGAGAATAATTGACATTTTCTATACAAGTTTGAAGAGAATAATTGACATTTTCTACACTTTCTACACATAAGCAATTAGAAAATAACACTTATAACCCAGCAAAAAAAAAAAAAATCAAAACTTGATCAGTGTTATAGACTTGCTATGCTTAAGTTTCCTCTTTTCTCTGTTTCTTTGGAAACTTGCTCATTAGTTAACCAAAGATTATTTCATCTCTGCCAACAACCGTTTGTCTGTGTTTTTGTTTGTCCACATGATACCTCCAAAAGTCATCAATAAATTTCAATGAATATTATGTAGAAGGGTAGGTCATGTACTGTAGAATTGAATTTTGGTGTTGATTCCAGAATTTTCTTTCGATTGAGCAAATAGTTTATAAGAAGGGTAAATTTAAATTTCATGGGGATTAATTCAATATTTGTATATTTTAAGTTATCTCCCTTGTTTTTGAGTATTTAGTTATTGAATTGTGATGACAGGTATGAGTTCTGTAAGTGCTCTTTAGTCTGATGAAAACTTGGTGAAAGCTATGGACCACATATAAATCATCATTAATATCATCTCACTATTACTAGCATAGTACTTGTAGAAGATGACTAGATTATTCATATAAGGATCAGCATTTTTGCTCAGTGTCTGTGTGGTCTGTCTAGGATCAGTGACGCAACCCAAACCTCTACCCAGGACCATAATGTTGTATATGTGCAGCCAGTGAAAAGTTTTACACATATATATACTGGCTGAAAACCCACCCTTTCAGGTGTTCTCAGTTAGTTCCTACAGAAGCTCCCACCGCCACCTTGGGGTGGCTATAGCCAATAGCTGGTATGCTATTTATACATTGCCCCTCCTCGAACGCCAGAGACAAATAAAGAAACATGAAAATCTATTGAAAAATTTTTTCGATTAACTTGAATCAAAAATGTGGGTAGTAGGTAGATCGAGATGTGCTAAATCTGTTGATTATTCAACTTGCAAATCATAACTCTATCAAGGTGTCATGTGTAAGTTCAGGTTAGTCTGACAAAAGACCACTTGTATTCAGCTCCTAGTGAGGATCAGACTCAATGGTCATGGCCTAAGATATTAGCTTATTAATCACTGCCTTGCTGATGAGTTTCTATTTCACTAAGCAAAAAGAATAGTTTAGTCAGTGAGGATCAAACTAATTAGTACTTGTCTATAAGATGAGCTTTTACTCCACACTTTCTATATATGGATCATCTTCCATTGCCAAACAAAATGATTTACTTTCAAGACAGTATACAAAGAAGAGATTACCATATATGCCACTATACAAGATGGAGATTTCATTTTGAGAAATAATGCCAATATTACACAGCGTCCAATGCACTGGTATTATGAATAGGGAACCATCTACTGATACTGGATGGTTGTATGGCTTGGATAAGTTGCTGTGAGTGGTATTCCTCTGAACTCCCTTGAAAACTATTTGTCTTATAGTCTGGCATATACGGCAGGGCTGCCATTTGGTATTTTTCAAGACCAAAGTTGTACAAATTTGGCACTGAACAAAGCTATTAAGTCGCAAAAATAAAGATTTGGTATACTTGAGAAAAATTTATAAAAGATAACAATCCCTGACACACAAACACAAATGATATATGACATGAATATACATAAGCAACAGATAAAAAATATGGGTTTTAATCTATTTTTCCTGCAAGCTTATTCTGATGATGGTTTTTTTTTAAAATTATTTTGGTACTAAAAGTACTTGATTTGGTTCTGAGACCATATGAATTTGTGTTGCAAAAGAAATCTGGCAACCCTGATAAACGGTTTCTAGAGAGGTGGGGCAGGGAGACGTAGACAAAAAAGAAATTCTATCAGTTATATTGTTTTTCAAATAAATATGCCACCAAGCTGATGAATTGATTGTTTTGATTTTCCTTGGCTATCTTTTGCATATCTGTTTGAATTAGCTTTGATACTTCTGGGAATTCTGCCACATTGGGACTCAAGGTCACAGCTCGGTTTAATCTAGCCAAAAATTTACATGAGATCTCCAGTTACTCCAGCTCTCTGTCTCTGTGCCAAAGGAAGAGCGTATTTTTTTTTTCTTTTTCGTTCTCTCAATTGATAGCGTGTACGTGCTTTCATGAATCGACATTGAAAGAAACACTGCAGTGTTCCTGCTCCTTATGATAAAGTCGTCACAACAAAGAGCTGAATGAAACGTGATTTATCAAAATTTCTTTTCTTTATATATTAATTTTGCCTACTATTTACCTTCATCTTAATTTTTTAGCTGTTTCTATCCCAACTCAACTCAGGCCGTCACTCTAAATTTAGCCGTGATAAAAACAGCTAAAAAATTAAGATAGTTTAGTAGTTGTTGAAATCAATATATTAGGTTACAAAACTCAATCTTATAATGAAAATAAATGATGAATTAATTTCTTTTTGCTATATTTGCTTGAATTAAAAGCTGCTGTATATATTCACATAAATGATCATTTATATTGACTATATATATATATATATAGATATAGTCTAGAAAGATTTACAGCTTTAAACTCTAAACATTGAAAAACTTTTTAGTGTCACTTCAGTCATCAATTTCCCAATATCTGTCAATGCAATTCATACAATTTTCTTCAGTGTTTTTCTCTATTTTACATATACATTTTTAGTATGGTACAATGTTCAAATAATCTGTTAGGATCATCAATTGTTATCCATGTAACTGTATAAGTGATTTTAAAAACAAAACAGTTATATCAACATGGTAACAAAGCCTTTTCTTACTAAATAGTTCATGTCATACTTGTAAGTTATCTTTTTATGTCTTTTTATATATATATATATATATATATATATATATATATAATCAGCCCCAGTCAAGGTTGCCTATGAAGGTAACAGCTTTTTGCAGCTACAACTACCTGGGCGGGTAAGGTAGTTATAGGAGAGTGCTTTGCGCAAGTACTGATCTATTTATCCTCTCATTCATCAATTACTGTGAGATGCCAATGATGAGACATTTTGTGTGGATATCTATTGATTGTACACAGCGTAAGGATGAATGGATTCAGGCCACTCCAAAGAGCATTATTACAAAGTAAATATAAACCAAAAGCAGCCCCCACAAAGATTGTGAGTGTTAAATGATTCCAATATATATATATATATATATATATATATATCTACAAGGATGTATATACTTGATGAATGTTAACATTTTGTACTTAACGCACTCTTCAGCAACTGCCAATGTTTTGTTCTCGTATCACTATTTACTTTGATGATTATTGAGCACTGTCATCAAATATCAACAACAGAAAAAATCTGTTCTATTTTTTTTGTATTCTCTCAAATTGAAAAGAATATTATGAACTATATATATATATATATATATATATATATATATATATAAACTCTGTTCTTTCCTCTAGTTCTGCAACTGATATGGAAAACTCTGTCTCATGTGGGCCTTCCTAGCCTCTAATAATACTGTGATAGGTGCTGAGTCCCCCATCCAAAGTCATTGTTTGGCTGAACCAAACCGTGGTATGTTCTTGGATATAAAACACTTGACCATCATCACACTCATCAGCTGAAACCCTAATGTCATTTCAATATATATATATATATATATATATATATATATATATATATATATATATATATATATATATAACAATATAACAGATTCAAATACTTTTTAGTTATCCATTTTTTATGTTACTAAACCCTTAAAAAATTGAATGATCTATATATATATATATATATATATATATATATATATATATATATATATATATGTATATATATATATATATATATATACACATATATATACATATATATATACTTCTGATGCACCTATTTTTGTTGATTATGAAACCTTCGTTGTAATAACTCAGCCTATCTTTATTTTCTCTCAGAATCACTGCTGCAGCTTAAGCCGTATCTCAATCTCTTGATTTTACTTCTTTTCTTTTTTTTTCCAGAAATCAACATGTGCTATATTAGTCTCTTCTTTATTATTAATCTTACTTGCAGCCGTCTTCTTTCCATTCTGTATTTCGAATGTTATTCTCGAGAAGTTATTCTTATGAAAACAATTTTTTCTCCTCAAATGCCATACGTGTTTTTCACTGTTTATAGATTTCCATAAGAGCTATTTTACTTCTCGCAACAATGTCACCCAGATCTTCTGGTTAACAATTCTGCACGTTCTTCTCACTAATTGACATTTTCTAAAAATATGTCGCGCACTTATTGTCTTTCATTCAATCCTCTCGATTTGATTTTGCTACTTGTCTATGCTTCTATGAACTTAGTCAAGTACTAATTTGTATACTAAATATACATCTGGACTTATGGAAATCCCATGGATGTTGATGGCTGAGACATCATCACTAATCTTGCATATATATTTTTGCAATCAAAGTATATGATTTTGTTTAAGTAATTTATTACCTATGGAATGTATCCATGTCATCTATGATAATAAGCAAAGGCAAACAAAACTAATGTATCTGTTGTTAGTATGGATTTCTTTCACCATCTGTCTATATTCATTACTCAATTTTAAGCTTTAGACTTGAGAGTGAAGAGTAATGAATGACAGATATAGTGAAAGTTGACCCTTATTTCTTATATTTCAAGGTTGGGTAGGGAAGTAGAACAGAAAGAATGAAAGGATTAGGAACTGGTTAGGGGCTGTATTGTTCACTCCACTGGTTGTTGGCCAAATGGCAGTGTGAAAATGACATCGGGCATGCTGCCGGTGTATTGTGGTCCAAGGAGAGTAAAGGAGAGTAGTGTGGTTAGCACATGGGTGGAACTAAAAATGTTTAGCATGACAGCCATACATTCAAACAAGCAGAATAATACATAGTATTCAGTCATGTCAACGTGATCCCTCCTTATTCATAATTGTATTCAACCAAGAGCTTCAATGGTTCTTCTATAACTTTTAGAAATGTTAATACCATTCCAAATTTTGGGGGGAGGGGACTATTGAATTTCTCTTTCATCTTCTTGATGTTGTGAACAATCCATAAGTAAAGAGGAAAAAAATAATTATTTCAGAAAATTGTGACCCCCCCCCCCTTGAAAAAGACTGGTCATAATCATACCAACCGGATCAGTCCATTTTAGCAATACTAGATGAACAGAGGAAACCCAACAACCAATCCTGTATCCAGGCATTTCCAAACTATATGTGAAGGAGTTCCCCCATACCTTTTCTGCTAGGCAAAGGAAACTACAAAGTGCTGAATTCTATACAAACATGACTTAGGTACTGGTCGGTTAGCGCTGATGAAATCGCCTGATCTTGTTTGTGTATCATTTACCTTTTTTTTCTTTTTCTTTATTTTGTCACTGTTTTCTTAAGAAATTAAGTTTTTTGGCTTTTCTTTAGAATTATACACGTGATGAAGGCTGAAGAGTGGATAAGCCAAAAGGTCTTAACAACATCAAGAACACACAGTAATCGTTCTATTGTCCAATTGAATTGGAAAGCTTCATTGTTGTTCTAGCATTATGTATAGGTTATTGATTATAAAGTATTTATAGGCACGAGTGGCATAAAAGCTATCAGCACAAACAATGGAATCAGCTAACCGAGTTCAAACTCCTGCTGAGACAGTTTTCATTCACTTCACATTAATGCTCATGGGAAATGCATTAATGCATCCCCCCCTCAAGCCATTGGTAAAATTGGAGAGCACACTGAAATCGAGACCACGAGCTGTTGTCCTGGCATTGTCTCCAGCCTCATTCTAGCAACTCCTGTGACAACACTGGTACTAAGCTATATTGGCCCTTTTCCCCTCCCTTATATTATATTGGTGTGCTGAAAGGGGAGACTTGCTGCATGGCAACTGCCCTGCAGAGACTGAAAACAAGATTTTCTGTGTACAGATCCATAGTCTTATGGAGTTGATGGATGCTCTGTTTTTCATTACCTCTCTGAGTAGCTTTAATCTCATGAACCATGGCCTCTTTGATGTTTTATGAATTCATTCATTTGTCTTTTCTAATTCATTACTCTTGCATTTGTTCTCAGTTCAAAGATGTATTGAAATTACTAGTTTGATCAAATGCTTTGTAATTTACAGCAGTATTTGATGCTGTATATAATTAGTGCAATGAATTTGAAATTCTGTTAATGATGTCTCCAAGGTGTTATTAAAATTGTTTTTTAGCTGGTTGTAATGAAGAGAAAATTAGATGCTTTGAATATATATATATATATGTATTCATGTATATATATATATATATATATATATATGTGTGTGTGTGTGTATGTATATATATATATATATATATATATATATATATATATATATATATATATATATAAGACAGCAAATGTTTGTCTCCAACCAACTGACCTTGTTTTATAGACTCCTATCCGGTTGCACTCTAAAGGCTGCAAATTTGGGCACCAGGGTAACTTGACCCAAGAATGAATATAGAATATGTAGTACCGACCTCTGTTGACCCCAAAGGGTAATTTAGAGTCAGGTCAATTTTGGCATTTTCAAATCTTATGGAGACAGCTGCACTTTATGAGCTGCATATTCGTGTACAACAGTTATTTGTCCTCAAGATTAAAAAAAAACATGTGGTGCTGACCCGTACGGTCCCCACAGATCAATTTAGGGTCAAAACCATTTTTTCCACCATGATTTGTATGTCACTATTTGAACATTCATTTATTTCTATAAAAACATCATTGGCAATGATAATGATGTTGTGGTTATAGTAACGCAAGTTAGAACGGTTGGACCAATTAGTTTAAACTCTGATGGAAAAGACTTTTTTCCTTTCATTATTTTGTGCTCTCAATCCATTAGACCTTCAAACCTTCTGAAAATTTGTCAGTTTTAAGATAGGATTTTTTTATTTACAATGCAACGATAATGCTGAATCCTTACTTTCCATTTGTCGTAGGAAATCCATAGATGTGAATTTCTCTTTCACTCGGTGTCTATGCCAGCTTGGAATTATTTTTTGAAGGAATCTGAACGATTTCTCTTTGAGCAAGTTACATATCATTATCCTTAATACAAACATAACAAAATAACATGGACTCTATTTAAATCAGATGACTTGCTCTAACTTAGAAACTACGAATGCCAATAATGAGCTCATGAATTCTCAATTTTGAGAAAAATTAGATATAAACTTATGTATATGTATTCATATACACGCATGCACATATATATTCTTTACTAATGTGCATAAAATTCTTCTGATATGTGTGTATATATTTTTGTGTGTGAATGTGTGTGTGTGTGTGTGTGTGTGTATATATATATATATATATATATATGTGTGTGTGTGTGTATATATATTTGTAATCCTCTAAACATGTATATATTTGTGTGTATGTTAATATATATGATCCTTTTGATACGTGCATAAGTGTGTGTATGTGTGTGTGTGTTTATTTTATATATATATATATATATATATATATATATATATATATATATATATATATATATATAATCCTACTGATATGTGTGCATATATGTAAAATACTTTACTGGTATAAACCTTTAAAAAAGTGTGTCTATATGACATTTGTATAATTCCAGTTGCAAATTTTACAGTTTATAGAGTATGCTCAAAGCTGTGTACACTCTTATTTGTTAATAAAAATAAGCATGTCTTCTTTTTGTGCAATGATACTCTTCAGTTGAAAAAAAATATGTATACATGGTTTATCAGTTTATAACTTAATAACATCATTTTTTCTAAGCATTTTGAAAACTGTGAATATATTGTAATTCAAACCTAAACTTCAACATTTATACTTCATTATAATAGCGTTCAGCTATTGGGTAGTAATAACCATAGATATTATTTACAAACAAAATGATTAGATTTTTTTCAAAAGGTAGGCTCTCTTTTTTTATCTATACGTCTAGCAGGACAAATATTGCAAATAGAATATTGTTTAAACATAATCCTGTAATGCTTTTCTGTACTAGCATAGTACTTAAAAAAAATAACTGGATTATTTCATGTGTAAATGGGTACTTCTGCCTAGAATTACAGGATCAAAGTGTTGCTTCCCTTCACTTCAGCTTAGAATCAGTCTAGAATCCATGTGCTTGCACACAGTTGTATACATGTATACACACATACAAGCTATAAAGCTTATGATAGGATTGTTATGCAAGAAGAATCAAATTTTATTGCTTTCAGTCAGCAGAACAAAGTATGCATTTATTCATGTTTTATGGTTCTGAATGATGAATTTTTGAAAAATATCTTTATTGATAGAATTTAAATTGTTTACTGAATGTGTTCTTTTTCCTCTTCTGCTAAAATCTTGTTAGGAATCGATCAATGAGATTGAAAAGGCTAACTCACATTGTTATTTGAAAGGGTTGCCTAACTAGTTAGTTGAATAGATTTCAATTAAAACAATACACATTTAGGAAAAAATACAGTTATAGGCTAGAAACTAAGTTTGCGCTTGTGCAAATACTTATGTTCAGGTATTTACATATGAACATTCCAGCGTATATGTGTCATATGGATATGATAATTTTTTGGTTCATATGTATGTGGCATATTGATATAAAATAGTTATATTTCTTATGTATATGTATTTTACTGATATAGAAAAGTTACTTGCTTTTTATGAATACATACATATATATATATATATATATATATACTTAAGAGCAGCACTTTTTATATTACTACTTATATAAAAAAAGGACACAAACTATGTTTCCTGCCTATGAATGGAGTCTTTCCAAGATGTTTATTTGATAGCTACTTAACTAAATAGATTGGCAACTCTTTCAAAAAGCAATGCTAGTAACCCTTTTCAATATCATTGATTCATTCTGAACAAGATCCTAGCAGGATAGAAAAAAAATATTCTATTCAATTCTATTAGGAAAACATTTTCCTGAAATTTGCATTCAGAACCACAAAACATGAGTAAATGCATGCCTTTCTGTGCTTTGGTTCATTTTATATAAAGTTCCTGTCATTCACTCTTAAAACCATGTGATATTTGCAAATTTTCTATTTTTTCAAATGCTTGACAAATGCTTGAGAGCAGTACTGTATACATAAATAGATACACATTGCGTTTTATATACTGTATATGCCAGACTATAAGATGAATGGTTTACAAAGGAGTTTGAATCACTACTGCTCACTGCAATGCATCCTAGTTCCATAACTGTCCATATTTAGCCTCAGTGGTTGGCCCCTAAGTCATAATACCAGTGCATTGAATAAAGTAAGATATTTGCATTGTTTTGCAAAAAAAATTTATGTCCGTTTTATATATCAACATACAGTATGTGCTTTTTTCACTGATTATGAATGTATATAATTAACTTTCAAGTGAGAACCATAGTTACTGTTGATAAAATATGTGATATTTTGAGAGGGTATAGGAATACCTAGTATTATCAAATCTAGTTTCAAGATCATTTATTTTTTTTTAATTCCTTCATGAAGACTGGCCTGGATTCTATGTAAATAATTTAAAAGGTTTGTTCTTTATCTAGTGAGTATGATATTGATTTTCATCTTAAAAGACCTGAATAGGATTTAATTTTGTTTTTGTTAAGTACATTTTTGTATGGATCAGTGCTTAACAATGAATTTAAAAAGGATTTACTTATGGTCAAAAGTACATTCCACATGCAGGAAAGCCAAAGCTCATCAAAAAGGGTGTGTCCTTTCAAAGCAGTTGGAAAAATATTAAAAATAAGAAATTCCAAATTTCATAAATTTCAGTACTCAGGCTTTCATTGAAACAAAATTTAGTTTTTCTATGAGCTATACTATATGAATGAATTCTGTTAGTGTATATATGTATGTGGGTATCTGCACAAATAGAGATGTGTATATATATATATATATATATATATATATATATATATATATATATATATATATATGTATTATTAAACTCCTGTCCTAACCTGAAGTTGAGTACCTTAACAAGAACAATCCACACCAAATATAGAGTAAAAATCAACATTCCCCTACTGTGAATTGAGATCGTGACTAACTGATTGGTTGCCTGTGGCAAGTTTTATATATCTACAAAATTTATCACACAGATATGTGAGGGCTTACTTCTAATGAATGAATACATTTATTGTAAGAAAAATTTTTATCATAATTTCTTCATCTATTTTATGATAAATATATGATACTAAAGTTACAGTAATCATCTTCAGTCTGAGTAGGAGTGGAATTCGACCCTGCTGCAGTTAGGCTTGTATATATATATATACATATATATATATATATATATATATACACACACACACACACGTACATCAGTAAGTCTGTAGCATAATGATGAAACATACAATGTCACACAACAATTTTTTTAACATGATATCCTTCTTTATCAGTGCACTAAATTCAGTAGTGAATATTGATCACACAAATGTTTTACTGTGAAAATTTCAGTTCATAATTTGGCTATCTATGTGTCAGGCAAGTGTTCATATGTATATATATGTGTGTGTGTGTGTATATATAGATATATACACACATACACATAGAGAGAGAGAAAGGGGCTCATAATGTAAATGTAAACAGCATTTTTCTTTTATGCAAGATGATGACTTACAAAGAATGTTTGATTAATTTTTTTAGTAAACTTATACTTTTTTTACTAAAAAAACACTCGTCCATCATCTTTAATAAATCTTGCATATATGTATAAGTATATGCGTGTGTAATATACATTTTCAATTTTTTTTTCATTTTCATCATAAGACTATAAACTTATCTATGTACCTATGCATGTATATATATGTATATAGATATGTGTGTGTGTATATATATATATATATATGACACACACAAGCATATGTTTGTATGAGAGAGAGAGAGCATACCTATATTCCTCGTGCATATTTCATTGTATTCAAGTGTGACAGAAGACTTAGTTGCTATTTATGGACCTACCTGAATGGTGAGACTAATTAACATAGTACAATTCAAAAGAGAGGTAGTTAGAAAGAGAGGGGGGATTATCTGTCATGTATGGATCAGTGCTTAACAACAATGTAGAAGAGAATTAAAGAAAAGTTAAACTGATGCTTATTTTGTTATTTTCTTTGTTGCAGTCATATTTTCATGTTATTTAAACTCATATTAATGGATTGCTTGATGACATTTCAAGGTCAGGTCAGTCTGGCACAAGGCCACAAGTGTTGGGCACCCAATGAAGATCAAACGTACTACACAAAAGTAGTGATCAGCAAAACTAGCTTTTTAATCATTGCTCCACAGTAAGGCGCTTCAATTGATATTTACCAAATTTAGCCCAGTCTGGCACAAGGCCACAAGCATGGGGCACCCAGTTAGAATCAAACTCATAATGCTAGCAATGACCTTCAAGAGTAGTTATCTAATGATCACCCTGTAGATATCTACTTGGCTTAACTTAGTCGAGTACACACATCAGTGGGTCACCAAGTGAGGATCGATCTTGCAACACATGGTATGAACTCTGACATGAGCTTCCCAACCAAAACAACAATAAGTATCTATATACGGTGAATGTTGACTGAGCTCGTTTTAGACTGATACAGGGGTTGGCAAGCTATGGCTCGCAGACCAAATTTGGCCTGTGGCCATATTTCATCCAGCCCACCTTCATTAAATATGTGACATTGTATACGAAGATTCCCAAAGTAATTAGGAAATGTACAGTTTCCATAGCCTTGTATGATCGTTGTTTCATTTTTCATCTGCCTTGGCCTGCAAGACATAAAAAAAAACAAAAAACATTTCTAATCCAGCTGGCCTCCAAAAAAGTTTGCCGACCTCTGGTCTAGTGAAGTGCAAACGAGGGGTGGAGAGAATAGGGTTTAGGATGATGGTTTCCTCATATAGATTTCAATGTGCCAAAAAAAAAAAAAAAAGTGAAGGAAAAACCTAGATGTTACTTACGTGGCTGATTTTGGCTGAATGATGAAACTAATTAACATACAGGAATCAGAAAGGGGAGGGAGGATTGTCTGTCTCGTGTATGGATCACTGCTTTATAACGTAGCACTGTGAATAATCTACTTATTAATGTTGTCTTCCCTCCTCCCACTGTGTTTCTTGCTTAGCTACTCTACCTATCCCTCGATAAATCGGTGTACAAAATACTTGATCCTGTTGCCCTGATTAAAGCATACTCTCGGTTTATCGGTTCGTCTTTTTTATATCCACTTGGACCAGATTTAGTAAATAAGCAATTTGTAGATACTGTATTTTGTAGAGTACAATGTGATCACAAATATAATGCGATCCTCACTTCGTTAACTTGAAATCAGTAGTATATGTTATCATTTTATTTACACCTAAGTATAATGCTAACCCCTAATTTGGCCTTGATTTTTACTCCTAATTTCTTGCAGTATACACAAGTAAATATGGTAGCCATCATATATATAAAAACAGGCTGGGTATGATTACTTCTCACCCTTCAAGAATAAACAGAAAAAAAAAAAAATTAGAAGAGGATTGTGACTGATATTGTACCTTTCGCCCCCCCCCCCTCTTTGCTGAAATACTTGGGACATGAAAGAGAACCTGAGAAAATAGGCTATTTTATATGAAATAGTGATGCTGTGTTCAGTTTTGGGGCATATTTAGTTAGATTAAAATGGTTCATCTCTTTTGCTCGCTGAAGTGTAGTTTAAATAATAACACAAAAGAAGCCATTTATCATAATCAGGGATAATGCTATCGAACAGTAAATTTTATCAAAGTCAGTCGGTCCCGAGCACTTTATTTGGAATTGATTAAAAGTTATCCACTTACTAAAATAAAAAATTCCAGGTATTGTTATCAAAATCTTCTGGTAAACCATATCTAAAAGTGGCTATAGGGGGTTATTAAAATAACCCCATCATAATGGTAAAAGCAAATAAGAAACAAAGATTTGTCTCTCCAAGAAAAACTAAAAATATGCAGTGCTGTATTAAGTTGCTTTGAATGAGTCAGCACTGTGCTGCTGTTAATTGTAGACACTATTGTGTAAAATTTGAGATCGGACATTGAAAAAAATCAGTTCTAACTGATGAGAACATTGATCGTAAGAGGGCACGATCTGGTAAAGATAATCAAGTTGAGTCTGCTTTGAAAATTTCAAGTCGATAAATCTTTTAAAACCTTTGGTTCGTGTTATCAGCTGGTTATTTTTTTTTTTCTTCTCAAACACCCTGTCACAAAGTGATAAATAGGGAGTTGAATTGTTTTCTCCTTTCATACCTAGATTTTGACAGTAATTTATTGTTTTTTGCTTTGTTGTATCTATAGTTCAATGGAATCAGAATAGTTTTCTTTAACCAGTAAATAACTACCTCCTTCTTTTATTCTTAACTGTAATGTCTGGGGCATGTACTGGAATTTTTCAAGTTTTTGAATTCGCCAGTCTGGTAACATTAACTTTTTTTAAGGTCGCCAAGATTTTGTGCACCAAGTAACTTTGAAAACCTGTAACTTGTGTATCTGTTCATGTATAACTGAAATTGACAAAACGCATCAGCAAAATTCAAACGTTCAGCAACAGGAGCCTCCTGCAGTGGCTGGACAAGCCTTTTGCTTGGTGAACAAAGTTACCTACAGAGCATTACAGGTTAGGGCACTGTAGTTTTCCTATTTGATTTTCAATAAGTTGTTCATGTAAACAGTGATATCACTGGTAGGATTTATGAAACATACTTCTGAAAAACTTAGATGTACTCAAAAACATATATTGACTGAGCAAACACTAATTGTATATTTCAGAAGTAAGCAGATGCGAACATTTTTTTATAGTACATTGAATGCATGAACAGACAGAAGAAATATACCATATTTATTCCTGTATGATGTGAGGAAGTTGATATAAAAAATTAAGTTCAGGGGTAGCATTATACTCATGTTATTAAAAATAACATATTACTGATTTTTAGCCACAAAAAATGGGGGTCGCATTATTTTTGAGATTGCATTGTACTCGAGTAAATACGGTAATATGAATTCAGTGTTGATTCAATATTGATCTTTCTTATGTTAGAAAACATGTGCAAAATATTAACTTCATTTCCTAACAAAAGATTGATCAATATTAAGTCAATACTTTGAATTCATATTATTGTTGCTTTACCTTTATAGATATTTGAAAACCTCACCCAGATATTTGGTCTAATATATGTAAGAGGCTACCAGAAGATAGTTTTATTTGCTCTGTTTTTCTCAATTATACATAACACAGTACAATCCAAAAAAACGTATGAATTTGCCAGAAAAATCATTTCTGCAGCTACAAGTATTAATTGCAATAAATCATGAAGTTGCCATTGTATTTGTACTAGTTATTCCCTGTGAATAAAATCATGGATAAATTTCAATTTCTATGAGAACATTAAGGAAATATTTATAAAGGAAACTCAACACTGTGTTTTGCGCACCATTGTGCTCTTCTGAAGTGATCTGAAGAGCGCACTGGAGCACCGAAAACAGTGTTAAGTTTCCTCAACCCTTTTCATCTGTTCTAATAATGGTCTGCCTATTCTTCCATTAAGGGTTTGAGCTCTCTAAATAAATTGAATCAGTTTCAAAGCTAAACTGAATTATATTTTTACATATATTTCTGTAAAAAAATATACTGGAGGCTGTAATGCATTTGGTAAAAATATCTATCAGTATTTTTTTGAGGTTTGAACAGTTTGTTCACTTCCTCTTTAAGACTTAATGGTTCACTTCTCCAAACTGTTGATTGTGCAAAAAAATAATCATGACTTATCAATTTCTGAGGTTTTATTAGAATGACTGAGCTTATTCAAGGGGAAGAATCCACTATTTCAAATGATGGGTTGGAGATTTTTTTATCAGCAATAATTGTTACCTTGAAGTGGAGGGGTCCATCATTGTAAACTGAGAAACATCAAAAAAAAAAATCACACTATTCATTATTATAGTAGATTTACAGCTTTTGACATTACACCATGCAAACGCAACCCAAGGTAATATTTCATCTTAGGATCGCTAAAAAAGAGTTTGAAGTCTGATGAAATATCGACTGTAGTGTACATCTTGTGAGCTGAAATCACTGATATGATCCCCACCCTCCTTTCTTTTTTTTCTTTTTTTATTGTAGCCTGACAGTTTTAGATGAATTTTGATCTGAAATTCTTACTGTATAATGTTTGATCTATGTGATCAATGGAGAAGCAAACACACACACACCTACACGCATACATCTGCACATACAGATACTGCTATGAAATGTAATTAATGATTTCCTTTGAGAATATTGGCTTCTTTTGTCAGATTTCTCTTTCTAGGTCAGCATACGGTCAAAATATGAATATGATCTCAACAGAAAACATAGAATGTCAGATTCATGATTAGTATGATTGTAACTGTATTTATTTGCCTCCCCATGACGGTAGATATGACCGACTGTCTGTTCAATCATGGAGCTGCACACGCATACCTATAAGTATAGACAAATATTTCTTGGTCCTTTTGGCCAGTGCCACAGAGGTGTCAGGATGACTCGTAGTGCAATAGATGGCTGCTGCCTTGAGATTGGAATTCTTTGAACCAGTTTTACTGAATTAATGCTGTATCTCACCCAAAAATGAAACATCACTGATGTCAGCCAAACTTCCACCATCTTCTAACTGTGAGAATTGGGTTTATTTTCTAAGATCCTATCAGTTTTGCTAACTTTAGGCTCTGTGACCTTTGGTTGAGTTTTCTACCCACTAAGCTAGCATACTCTACAGGAAAGCTGAAGACTTGAGTATCAGAATCGCTAAACGTTTTCTTTCTGCTTCAGTTCACATGGTTTTTATGCGAGAATAGCCTTGTATTTAAAGGCTGAGTTTCTACTTCCTCTTTCCTACTTTCATCAAAGCAGGAGATTTTTTTTTTATTCTATTTTATTTATTGCTTGCTTGTTCAGGTAAATAACGTGAGGGCTCGAAGTTCGAGCGCAAATTGCTTTTGAAAAGTTCTTGTAACACTGCTTTTAGAACAGAAATTCGTTTCTTAGATGATGGGACCTCCCCCCACCCCGTCCCTTTGAAACTAACTTAGCCAGGTCTCTTCTGATGTCATTGCTGTTTGTGGCATCCTTCCACACTTGACTTCCTGTATCTTTCTTGATCTTCTTTGTCATGTCATTCATCGACCTGCCTTCAGATTTGCCAATTTTCCTTGTCTACCTTCTTACAGAATTCAATATGGTTTTCTCCAGTGTTTCTGAATGCGGGGCACGCACCTTACAAGAAAGCATTCCTTGGCTCAAAACTGAGTCATGTTAAGGCTTAACTGATTAATATCCAATTATACAATACTATTAATTATTAATTGCTTAATACTATTGATTATTAACTTTACTATAAATTCTACTATAAAGAATTTTTTACTCAAGAGGTATTTATTCACTTAAGATGAGTAGTGTTAACAAAAGGAAAGCTTGTCAGTGTTCAAAGGAGTAACTGAAGTTAGGCTTAATACTTTAAAAAGCATATGAGATTTTGTTCTTTTTGCCTCATAATATTTGACTAAACTACTTTAAAGGTTAAGAAACTCTGGTCTAGATGATGTGTTTTCACTACCCTGATTAATGTTCATGTCGGGTCAAGGCCAGTGTGTAAATACCAACTTTTGCTTCAACTATTTTGCGTCTGAACGATTTTAGAGCTACACAATCTTCAAAAAAACATGATCCTGCAAAGCCTTGTTGATTTACCATCTCAGTGGCTGACAATGCAGCCTCAGCATATATTCTTGTATTCTCATCTTTCTAGTTGAGGTTCATGAGCCCATGAATGAAACATTAATTCAATGATGTAAGATTTGAATATTAACTGACCTGGTGACAACGTAAAAATACTGAGTAGTTAACGTGAACGTCAGAAATGGAAGGTGTTCTTTGTTTTATAAATTAGTAGCTATCGTTATATATTGCATGTATTTCCGATATAAGAGTATTCCTTGAGTTTGTCTTTGTTTACTCAAGTATACATCAATATAGCTCAATCGACCCTCTTAGCAAGTGAAACCTGATCTACATTGCATTTTCTTATAAATATATGATTAAGGACAAACATTTCTCTGCCCTCTTACTTTCATCAACTCTTTTTTAAAAAGAAATTGTTATAGCCTTCCTCTGAAGCAGACACTACATATCTTAATTATTCATTGTAAAGAAGCTTTCGGGAGAATTGATGTTCTGAATCTCAGGAAACTCCTTTGTTTGAATTTCTCAAATGAAGCGTCTTCATTATTCATTCTTGACTCATTCATTTTATTCTAGCTTTCTATCAAAATGCTCTGGTTATTTTACACTCTACATGAATCCAAAATAAAGCAGCAACCACTTTTGCATCCCTAAAACTAGACCCAAGTGACTACTTTTTTGATGCTTCTGCCCTGGCAGATGAAGTTGTAATTTGTGAGTGGCTTGATATAACTTGTGTCAAGTTGACAATAGGTGTAACAGCTCTTTCCTGCTGTTGCATTGATAAGGACAGTTGTTATGGAAGAACAGTTTCATAAAACACCTGTTGCTGCTACTGCCTGGATAGGTAAGGTAGTTTTGGAGAGTGTTCATTCAGTTACTCTCTTCATCAAATTCTGTGATATACCAGTGACACGATATTTTGTTAATATCAGAAATGGTCATTATCTAAAAGTTGAATACTTCTATAATACATGTTAGCTAGTTTATCATTCATGATTGTGCAATAATTCTCTACAACTGAAAAAAAAATTCATGTTGAAATATGCTTACCCAGTCTATCTGCTTATAACTTTATGAGAGATTGATTCATGCCTTTCCCAAGAGCATTAGTGCAAAGTAAATGCCAACTGTTTCGGCCAGAGTTTGAACTCTGTTTACCAATTCCATTCTCTACGCTTTTAACAGGTGTGCTACCTACACTTCCATCTATCCTCTCTCCCCTCATCTATGGGTAAATAGCAGGGCAGACTGTGCTCGCTAGACATGGTTGGCAACTAGTCTAGGAAATGGACAACTCTGATTCTGCACCAAGGATAGGAGCCCCCTTTAGATGTTTGGATGCTAATTTTGACTTATTTCTGATCACTCATCTAACCAAATTGATGCCAAATGTATCACTCCATTTTCTTTCTAACTACATCAGCAAATTCAAGATGGGTATTCAGCTGACTGGACATCCAAGGATTTCAATATGCCTTGGAGAGATCAGTTCAGTGTTGTACTGTTGTCTACCAAGACAGAAGGAGGCCTTTAATTTCTTTTACTTCGTAAGACTTTTTTTCTGAATGTTTTGAACATTTAGAGTATTATTTAGATATAAACGTCCAATGATTTTTTTCTAAACTTTTCACATATTCATAATTCTCAAGATATGACATACTGTTCACTACTTCTTAGAATCTTCCTTTATATTTTAGTAATCTTGAATTTCTTTTGTTTCTGTATCTAAACATTTCCACCTGATTCCCCTTTAGGCAGACAGCTTTTCTGTTTGAAGACTGCAAATATTGTCGCCCCAAACCAACTTCTCAATCGTTATAGAATAAACTCAAGCAAGGAAAAGTTTTGAAACAAAACCCACCTCCCTTATATATGGACTGGTTGCCAATTTCATTGCCTTAGGGATAAAGCTGTCGTCTGTCTGTGATTTCTGAAACAAAGCTGTACATTTAATTAACCTCAGTTTTTATAATCTTCTCTTGATTATCAGACACCAAGTGTTGTATTTTGTTTTCACATTTGATTTGTAAAAGTGCATTATTACTCACTGATTTACTTGGACTAGTGTCCTCCTCTTGGTACTTGCATTATTACCCTTGGGAAAAGCATTAATCCACCCCTACCTCCAACTATGGATAAATAGTATGGTAATTAAAGCCTTTTAGCCCTGTTACTTGAGGCAGCCATCTAAGAGAAGTTGTTGTATAGGATATTTGCTTTACTGAAGATCATGTGTAGTCCAACCTTCATCATTTGGAGATTGTAAAGAAACATGTTACCTACTCTGACTGTTGCCTGCCTACTATAATGCTTAAAGAGTTGGACATTCTCACTTTTGAATCAGTTGTTCATCACCCAGACTGTTTGCCAACCATAGCTGAAAATCACAGTAGGCCTTACTAATTACGCATAACTTGGATGAGATGACATGAATTCATGCCTCTCCAAAGATTATTATTACAAATTGAATGCCAACTGTCACAGCCAGGATTTTTCTGTGCTGTTAACCGTTAGGTCACCTTCACCTCCTTTTGTTGTTTAAGATCCAGTATCTGGTTTCTGCTTCATTAAGATTAAACAAATACCAAGAGTTAATTGAAATTTAGAGATCGTTAATTATTTTCTGCTGTAATTACAGCTGTACGGATCATAATGAGCTACAGATTTTTCTAAGAAACATGAAGATAGTTGTACTGGTCTTAGTATCTCTCCATTAATCACTTATTAATTATTGATTTCACTTTTCAGTTGAATTAATAATTTGATCTGCCAACTACTCATCATAGTTAATTTAATTTCTCATTTATAATTCATTATGTAATCTTTATTGTTTTATATTGTATTCTTTATATCATCTTGCTGAGTGCAAGTATACACCTATTTCAATTAGTTACTGAGAATGCTCAATATTATTCCCAACAGCCCTTTCTTTACTCTCGAATAACCACCAGCAAATTTTATGGAATCACCATACTTAGTGGATGTTCACGCAGTTCTTTTTCTCTCCATAGCGAATAAACAAATCACAGATATGACAGAAAACAATTTTCGTTTCATTGCTGAACATTCTAGCTACATGAAATATGCCTCAAATGAATCAGATTAGATTATTCTAATCAATGGCATATTTTTTTCCAGATCATGTAGAGGGTAAAAATTATGGAATCACCTTGTAATTTGTTTCTCTAAAACAAATACCAGTGCTAGTCTAAACATGCAAATTAGCCTGCAGTCAAAAGAGAGTGCTGACAGACTTTAAGAAGCTGTTGGACTTGGCTAATTGACAGGAAACATGGCTCCAACTGGAGAGCTGTCAATTGAAATGACGGAAAGAATTATCAAACTCCTTTGAGAAGGAAATCCTACATGGAGTGTGGCAAAAGATGCTGGTTATTCCCAGTCAGCTGAGTCTAAAATTTGTTGTAAGTATAAACAAAATGGGAAGGTTATAAAAAGAAAACACATAGGTAGACCACAGAAGATGTCAAAGTGTCAGGGTAGAAAAGATGAAGCAATCTCCCTTGAAAATAGAAAATGCACAAATGCAGAATCAGGAATCAATGCTTGGGACAACTGTAAAGAATCAGATGAATGAAATTTAATGAACTCACAAAAACCCAATTAAATCAGTAGTAACAAACAAAGTTGCGAAGAAGCAATGATGAGTTTTGGATGATTGGATGAAAGTGATATTCAGTGATGAATCATAAATCTGTATTAACCAAGTCAGTGATGCCAGAACTTTTGTCTCGTGTTGTTCCAATGAAACGCATAAAGATGTTTCTGAAGAGAAAACCCAAGCAAATTCCTCTATTCATTTATGATAGGGGTTGCATGTCCAGTAAGGACCAGGGGAGATGGTGATTATTACCTCAACAGTCAATACATATGTTCGTGGAAATTTTGGACACTTTCCTCATTCCATTGATAGAAGATAAGTTTAGTGATGATGAAATCATTTTTCAGGGTGATAATGCATCTTGTCGTAGAGAAGAGTGTTAAGGCTTTTCTCCATGAAAAGTATATCAACTCAGTGACACGGCCAGCAAATAGTCAAATTCTGTTCAAAGAAATGGTCCATGACAAGACTCAATCCTGCTACGCTGATCTATTTACTTCTATTCAAGAAAATTGAAACCAGACCAGCTCGATGGAGAATATTGTTTTTCATTAGAGTCCTTGCCCCAAAGAATTCAGTCTGTTATAAAGTCTTGAGGAGGAGCAACAAAGTACTAATAGTGATTTTTTTTCTATTTTTCTTCTAGTGAAAGTGATGTTCAGCAATGAATTGCGAATCTGCATTAGCCAAAGCAATGATTCTATAATTTTTTTTCCTCTATGTGATCTGGTAAAACTTCTGCTTGATTCTAAGGTCAGCAACATTTGCTGTTAGAAAATCATCATTTCTTTCAACAATAAGTCTATTCACTCCTGGAGATTATTATCCATAAATCCATGTACAATTTCACATCATAAGCATGCCCAGGGTTTTGATTTTCTTTTTGACACATCCTTATACAGCAGGGACCTATAAATAATGATTGTAACATAAGGATATGTAACTGAAACTATATCACATTCAAGTTCCTTGTCTTCTAGAATTGATTTGATATGACTACATAGTAAGTACTTCTAATGCTGCTATTAGATAGAGCTAAAGTAAATATAAAAGTTGACTTTTATTGTCAAATTTTTTGTGCCATTAGTAAGAAGAAAGATTTGGGAAGTCTCTTGAATAATTCGCAACTTAGTTTTATTTGATTTATTATAATTTGAGATTTTGAGCCGTGAAAAATAAATCTGACTATTTTTCATTAAATATTTTGATTAATTTGATATTTTTGAAAATCATTTTTTTATGTTTTCTCTGTTCTCTGTTGTCTGAAATTTTCTTGATAATATAACAATGTTTTACTTTCTAGTGAGTAAGTGCCATCAATTTCTTGAGTGAAATATTGTTGCTTGATCACCACCCTCTGGACTACTAATTTAGGTAGATTTGTTATCAGTACTATTCATTGTATCGCTATCAGTGCAAGAGAGAACTGGCATTTGACATTTCATGATTTAAGGAGACTATCTGAATACCCGTCCTATTGTCAGTATAATTAGTTGATACAAGATTAAAATTTAAATGTTTTCATCAGGCGTCATTGTCATCGTCTATCTTCAATTCCATTCCTCCCAGACTCATCACTGATATTGACCTGGAATAGCTCATATAATTGAGTGCTTGCCAGCAGAATATATTCTTACCTGAATTGCTGTCTGACAGACAACATCCCACTTTGACATCCTAACTCCTTGTTATGGTAATGTCCCTCGGACAGTCATGCAAGTGGGTGTTGTGATTTAATCAATCTCTGAAGTATTCTCATTATTCCATTCATTTTTCATGCTAATATCTTTATCAAGTTGACTAGAAAACCCACCATATGGGCAGATTTTCAGCTAGTATATATATAAGAGAAAGAGGAGGCAGGGTCTTACTCATGCATGCTTCAACATTTTATATAGGAAGCCGCTCATTGTGATCACTTCGGGTTAGGGTCTATAACAATAACCTACTGATAACATTGAGCATAGGGTATAGAAATCAAAATTCATTGTTATAAGCAAGTTTACATTATGAAAAATCAACGTGAAATTATGAATTTTCTATCCATTTTGAATAAAGTATTTTGAACCCACTGATTTTGAGTTATTGATATCAAAATCAGTGGCTTCAAGATACTTTGATAAAATTATCCATGATTATGATAAACAGCTTCTTCTGTATCTTTAATTCTTTGTAAGCAGCTTTATTTTTTAAATCTTGAATCATTGGTTCTTTTTATAGTCAGCTATGTTTAAATAATATTCATGCCTGTCAGTGTCCATCTTTTTCTTCTGTAAACACTTTGTATCACTACTGTGATCAATCCACCTGCATACTTGTGAAATATTTTTTGACAAAATATTGTAAATATAACTTTTATCAAATTATCCTATATGTAATGAGCTGTGTTTCTCACACTTGAAGCATTGTTCCCTTCCTACCCTCTCATTAATAACCTCTCTTTTCTCCCCCTCGCACTGTCTTATTATACAACCAAATTTTCTTTTCTACCCCCTAACTTCTCACTGTCACACATATTATCAGTAGCAGCCATCAGCTGAGTAGCAGGTCAGGGAGTAATAATTGGTAATGAATTCTTTTCCTTTAAACTGTCTTAATTATTCTTCATTTAAAACAGTTTTAGAAAATATGATCCAACATGTCAGGCATAGAATCAAATACATTTGTTCAGTAAATGTTGAAAGATGAAATAATCTCTCTCCTGATATCTAATTGCTTTTATAGCATTTAAACAGAAAACTAAAATAAAGGCATTTCAGAAAATCTGGGAAGTTGTGATTAAATTGAGGTTTTGAAAATAACTAAAGCCATATTTTGAAAAATATTGTTTCCTGTGTTCAAGTCGACAGTGTACAATTCTTTTTCTTTTTATAAGATCATGTAAAGCTTCAGTGACTTAGATTGACCCTTGTCATGGTAGTCCCCAGCTCCACCCAGGTTTAAAATGTGGATCTAAGTTCTAAAGATGTGTGGTGTGTGTTAATTAGCAAATGCTGAATCACTGGAAGAACCACCAATCAGCAGTAGAAGCTTAACATGGGTAACAGCCTATCTGAGAGTTTTGGATAGAAGGGGTTTCAACAGGAATAATCAGAATTTTGAGGTAAATGGATGTTATATTGGCCTTCTCGTCAGTTGTTTGACACTGACAGTGAAAGAATCCAACAACCGTTCGTTTGTTTTCTTCCAATGAGCAACAAAGGTGTGGGAATGTAATGTCAAAACAATGTTTCTTCATTCGTCACAGCAAGTCACTAAAGAATGACAGAGTCAGAGTTGTCCATCTCTTCGGGATGTAAAAGCATTTCTTATTGGTTTCTGTTGAACCTGACTATAGGGGTAACTGCTTTTTTGCTGCTACTGCTAGGGTATGTAAGGTAGTTACGGTTTACCTAAGTGCTCATTTTCCTATCCTCTTCTCTTTCAACTAATTTGGCATAACAATGAAAAAACATTTTTCAAGATAGGTGACAATGGGACAAAGTACAGCAAGAAGAGGATTGATGCTATCCTCAAAGACATCATTACAAAGTAAACATAAGCAGCTGCAGTTAAAATTTGAACTATATATATATATATATATATATATATATATGTATATATATATATATATATATATATATGTATGGTAGTGATCACAAGACAGCACAATATATCAGAAAGAAAACAGGAGTTCGAGACATCATAGAATCCATTAGAAAACTCAAATAGCAATGGGCTGGACATGTTGCAAGAATGAAAGACAACTGATGGACATCATGACTCACAACAGGGATCCCTAGAGACCACATGCAAAACCAAGGCCGACAAAATACAAGATGGAGAGATGAACTAGTGAAATTCAGCAAAATACTGGCTCTGTGACGCCTGTGATAGAGAAATGTGGCAGATCTTGGGGAAGGTCTTTGTCCAACGACGGATGATAAAAAACTGATGATGATGACATGGTAGTAATGATTGACAATATGGAAATGAAAAAATTGAGAAAAAAAACTGATTGCACTTCTCAAAAGTTTGGATTCAGATGTAATGCATCAGGTTCTTGTCTTAATAATAACATTTTGACTTATACATCTAGTTTTCTTCTCTATCTTTTCATTTCCATATTGTCAATCATTACTACCATCTTGTCCGATTCTCTCTACCTCTACATGGCAAAGACACAAATAAACACATATGTATTTGAAAGAAGATACTTGAAAGAAGAAAATGAATTTATCCTCTCAATAACAATTGCTGCAGCAACCACATTTTCTTTGATCATTCATTTTATTTACTGTCTTGGCGAAATGATACATTTACCGTGTAATAAGGGGAGGTCATTTCAAAAAGAGTTTCAAATGATATAATGTATCAATAGTCATTTCTGTCAGATTTTGTATCCATTTCTCAATAATATAATCATCCATACAATAGCCCTATCCTGGTCACTGACAACCTTTTTCTAGTTGAAGTGCATTTCAATTGTGAAATTGTTAGAAACGCATTCACATTTTATATATAACAGTTCTGTTCTATCTTTAATGTTTGCATTAATACCTGACCACTGACCATCTTTTTTCTCCTCAGTTTCAATGCTTTCCCAAAAAGCAATTAGAAATGCTAATCCCGTCAAACACCTCAAATTTAAAGTCATTATTTTGTATTGAAAAGATACATAGCCTTATTAATAATAGTCAATTCGGATTTGTAAGCACCCACGTAAATCCTACACAACAACTGATCTGCAAACTGTTCAGATTATTAATCTCATCTTCAATGCAATTTGGGATTAAAATGCATAGATTTACATTTTCTAATCCCCCAAATATAAAAGAAAATAATATATTAATCAAAATTACACTTTTCTGCATTGCTGAGGGATGAGGGGTAGCAGTCACAGGCATGGAAAATGGAATTGGCTATTTTGGCTGAAGCTGTTGGCAATAACTCTGCACTAATGGTTTTGGTAAAGGTTTTAATCCACTTCTACCCCAGCCATGGATAGCATCGCATTGGTGCCCATTAGCCCTGTAAGTCTATCTCAGAGAAGGTTACCTTAGCAAAAAACCCCAAAAAACAACCTACAGCTTGGCAGTTGCCATAGCTTGTGTCAGGCCTGCACTCTAGCTCTTTGAAAACTTACTATTGCTACAAAAACAATAAATCTCCAACAAACAAATACCATATCCCAATTTTATTTTACTCTATTCATTTCATTAGAAGAAGAATTGTATATCATGGATTGTGATAAAAAGCAACTATTTAGCCAAAGGTAAAATAGTAATGAAAAAATGAATAATGAATACCATATTGAGACAAACTTAGTATTGCCCAATATACTTTGTTGCATGGGATGTCACTCTGAATCAACCAACATCTCTTGGACTTGGTACCAGCGGATCTAGACAAATGACAAATCATTTGAGAACGTAATGCTCTTCCATCGACATAATTATTCCTTGAAATTCCTTGATGGGTCGTCATTATTTTTTCATAAGTTATTTTTGGCTGGTATCATCATCCTTGCTGGGTTCTTTTTTTCATAATTGTGTTCTGTCCAACCCCCCAAAATTAGATTTGTATAAGATCAAAAGGCCTTAATCTGAGATTATATGATAAAGTCAGGTATTGCCAGCTGTGATGGGATTGGGGGAAGGGGTTATACAGGGGTACAGTGCATACTTAATTTCCAGTTTTTTTGTCAGTTCAGTGCCTACTAATAGAGATTTAACCATATGCCTAGTTCCCAAAACTCAGCCTTACGATATACCTAATCCCTAAAAGTGATTTCTATCACAGGTTGTCAGACACATACAGAGAGAACATTACCCTCAATAGGATGAGGTCAAAAATAAATGTTTTTAAACATACATGGAAGAACACAAGTTTGAATATTCAGTTCACACAGAGGTAGACCTAGAAATCCTATCATACATTTAGAAAAACATCTGAAAGAGAGAAGTAGAGGCTGTGACAATCAAAATATGAACAATATAACAAATTAAAACATCCTAAATGAAGGCTTTGATGCACAGATTACATCGTCTTAAATCTCTGTATACAAACACTGACGTACACACATACACACACACACTTGGGCATATTTTTTGCCACATTCCAGTGTCTGTAATTTTCGTCCTCTCTCTGTTCAGCCTCTATGGAGACCACCAACTGATTACACCTCTTTGGCTATCTCAGACTTCCTTTATTAGCCTCTATTTGTTATGCCAGTTTCAGCTGCCCCAGTCCTAGCTGAAGATAAAAGCCCCTTCTAAACATGTCTTCATTTTCAGTGGCAAAGAAACGTTCACTTCCTGCTATCTCCATCTCTAACTCTGAAGGCCTCATTCTTTCTACTGCCTATAGCACTCATTATGGTTATGTCCATATTTACGTGTTTTTTGTTGATTTTTTTTTCTTCTTACATTTATGTGAATATGTCTTGTGTCTTTTTTCCCCTCTATACTCACTTGTACTTGAGTACATATTTGATGTATTGTCGTGCGCCCAAGTATTTTCAGCTGTATTTACATAATGCGTATATTTCTGTCATTCTTTTGATATACACATGGGTGAATCAATAAGTCCACAGGCCAATTATCAGAAAAGTACTTATTTTATACAAGAAATATTTATTTTTCAACACATAAACTCAAATCAGTTTTGAGTATTAATCACAGAGATCAAACTTTATACGGTGAAAATTTCAGAGCAAAATCAAGCTAATAACTATATTTCAGGCTATGAACTCATCCATCTACCTAACATATATGTAATCGAATCAAATATTTCACTGACAACCCTTTCCCACCCTGAGCTCGACATAGACATATAAGATAACCTTAAAACATAGTGACAAACCGCATCATAGATTTGTTGAGTAGATAAGATTTATAACATCTATAAACACTAACCTGGATAAAGGTAACCATAAGATTAATGACTTTCCCAAGTGATGCTATCTTGATATGATAAATTCCCTACAAGAATCTGATACACTTTGTATATCTATACATTCTGATGAAGACTTTTTGAGGCAAAACATGTTGATGGAATGAGTTAATTTTTACAAACAATTCAAGTTCCTTTCTACGTTATCATCTCTAATAGCATGTGTCCATAGCCTATTCATGAAAAAAAAATAATTTTACACAACAAATATATATTTTTTTAACATGAGTCTCCTTCCTTGTCAATGCACTCATTTCAGCAGTGAATATTGATCTCATAGATCAAACACTATACAGTAAAAATTTCAAATTAAGATTCAGCAAATAACTGCTTGTCAAGCTATGGACTTATTGACCCACAATAGTTGACCTGAATGCTATGGGGAATCGGGGAAATCCACTGACTAATAAACCTCCTATCATCCTCCGCCTTCAACTTCCAAACCATGTCCAGTTAGCAGCGATCCTTTTTTTTTAATCCATCTCTGTGTACGAAGTTGGAAGAGATATATCTATTATGTCATGTCCATCTGTCTATCCACAAAATATCTTAAGAAGTTCTTAACAAATTTCAATTAAATTTCTGGAAGGGTAAGCCAGAAGATAAGGATGAATTGTTGAAAATTTTGGGATGGATCCAAGAATTTCTCCACAGTCACTTCCCCTACTGCATAGCTATATATGGACTGATGACATCAGCAGAGGTATGCCCTCTTTGTGTACTTTCTAATTGATATCATGGCTTGGACTCCAGAGGTTCTAGACATCCCATGCTTTTTCAACTTGAAAATTTTATCAATAATAGTACAGGAAATGGAATCAGCTGAACAAATTTTGAGTTCACTTTACATTAATGCCTTTGGGACAGCCATGAATATACTCCGCTGGGCTCTATCCTATCATCAGATATACAGGCAAAATGTCTCATCACAGGTCTGCCATGGTTGATGAAGAGTATGGATGAATGAGCAGTTGGTCAAACCACTTTCCCTCAATTACTTTACTTTTCTACACCAGGACAGAAAAAATGCTATTACTTCCATTGTCAACCTTGTCAGAGCTTGAAAGAATTTAAAAATCTTGCAGATTCCAGCTGATCCCTATTTGATGTGGGTAACTGGTGCAAGGACATCATAACTAATTGAAAAAATCGAGTAAATAATTGAAATAACCAAATCTTGTCCAAGAACAGAAATCTAACAATTATATAATAAGGCATACAAGTTGAATGATTTCATGAAGAGGTTTACATGAAATTCAGGTGCATATTTCTAAGCAAATAAAATAAAAACTAACATTGAATGAATTAATAACTTCCCAAGACTAACATTTTAAGGTGTTTAATACCTTCATTATAAATGTCCCAGACACCTATGAGACATATACCTTAGCCCTCATCGATTACCCTCCCTTTCATGTTTCACAGTTATTTCTAATTATAATCATACATCTTTTCTATTTTTAATTGATTTGTGGCCTATTTTGATGATCAAAATATCAACAAGTGAAAGCATAACATAACTTCATGAACACAACTCAACTAGATAGATGTTGAGTGTTCTGCTAAGGCAAACTTTTCATTGAATATTTTGTCAAGATGATTATATACATAGACCAATCTATCAAAAAACTAGCTAGTCAACAAGCGGTGGTATACTTTATTAGTAAATTCATGGTAATGTTAAAATTGAAATTTAATCAATGATTTCATTACTTTAAAATTGTTTATTTGCTGAAGTACCTGTCTACATAGTGTGAGAGGTGAAGACTTGGATCACAACTATCTATGATGACAGTAGAACAGTTTCTGAGAAATGGTGTTGGGCTGGTAAATGGTGTTTACACTGGAGTCAAGTTTTCTGAAACTACTGGATATATATATATACAGTTCTGAAAAGTCCAAGCGAGGATTGATCTCATCATATTTTGCTTCCTTAAAACCTTCCCCTAGCTCCAATAAGTATGCATACCGAATTAGGTAGTTCTACATTGAACTATTCGGTCATCTATTGAGGACAAACTCATCCCAGTTTTTTCATATTGATCAAAATACATTGTCTTAGCCTAATTGATGATCATAGCTTCTCTAAAAATTGAGAATAAAATGACATTCATACAAAATTCAGGTTTGTATTTTTGCTGATAATAACATCAAAATTGATATTTAACCTAGCCATGCCCATTCAAAAGGTGCATGTTTTGAAGTGGTTGTTAGACTTTATGATTGAACAGCCCACCATGATTGTTATATAATATGATTTTCTATCCATCGTACAAAAATTACGGCGTCAAAGTATTTCGGTTATTTCTCTTCAATGTTGTCAATATAGATATTTTATATCTAAATTTAGATCTATAAATAAAGTGAGAATATATATACTATTACGTAATGATAAATTATTATTCCAAATTGATGGAAAATTATTTCTCATACTTTCTACCTACCAATGAAAAAACAAATTCCTGAAAATCTTGTTTATGAAATCATTAATAGCAACAATTAGAACAGAAATATTGTTGTTGATAGTAATAACAATCAAAACAGAAATTTTTAGATTTGTCATTGTATCATCTAAAGTATTATTTAAGTTCTTTCATTTTATAGAAAAATTTGGCTGGAAAAAAAAACCTTGATTCTTTCTTTCAAAAAGAATCTTTTAAAAATGCTGAAAAGTCATCTATTTATAAACCCACACATGTGAACACATATTTGGGCAAAAATCTACATCCATTTCAGCATGAATTTCTATTGGAAACATAGTACCCCCAATCCAAACAACTTTACTGTCCAGTGTAGGGACCAACATATTTGGCGAATATCAACTTCGAACAATGGCCAGTTGTCAAGTTACACACACTCACAGATTTCTCAAGTTTTAGAAAGGATTAATAATTTAGGTGAAAAAATGCCTAAATGCATAAAAAACTATCGTGTTTTGCAATCATTTTGCATTGAATCCCATGATTCTATAAAGGCGACTTTATTTTTAGAAGATTTTTAATTACAGACAGTAATTTTTCCTGCCAGCAGACATCGTGGCATAATCAAAGTTAATTTTGGATGACAAAAATTGGTTTTAAAAACAGTCTAAACCTGCTTTAAGCATGCATTGCAACTAAAACCAAAATTAAAAGATATTTAGAATATTGCAATACGTTTGAATTTCATGCAAAATTGTCAGATCATTGCTCCAATTCGTAGTGTTTTTAGTGCCTACTTAGTTCAGATCAACAGCGTATCAATAACTGTTATCCGTTGCCAATCAAGAGGGTTAGAAGTTCCAGGATAGTGCTAATACGTTAAATCTGCAAATGATTTTTGCTTTCTCTAACCTGTTTTGTCTGTAATTAAATACTGTTAAAAAAAAAATACAATTTACAAAAAAAAACATAAATTCAATAGAACTACAGTACAGTTAAATGGAAAAAAATTAAATTTTTTTACCATTTGTCTAACTGGTCTGTGAGTGTAAACAAGTTTTTAACTATGATTAACTTTGGATTTATATAGTCTATATAAATAAATTTTAGTTAAAAATTTTCTTCTATCTTTCTTCTCATTACTTATGCAATAATTATGATTGATTTAAAGTTTTTGACATTTTTATCAACACATTACTTTGTAAAAATTCTGTTGCAGTTTCTATATATATATTATGAAAAAACGCTGATTCTCTTTCCCTCAGTCCCTCTTCTTCTTTCCTTTGCTCTATTCCTCTTTCTACCATTCTTTCTTTATCTCACTTTTTCTCTTCACCTATCTCTCTCTTTATCTTTCTACCATTCTCTTTTATCTCTCTCTACCATTCTCTCTCTATATCTTTCCACTATTCTCTCTCTGTATCTTTCCACTATTCTCTCTATATATCTTTCCACTATTCTCTCTATATATCTCTCCACGATTCTCACTCTTCATCTCTCCACCTTTCTCTCACTCTTCATCTCTCCACCTTTCTCTCACCCTTCATCTCTCCACCTTTCTCTTTCTTCATCTCTCCACATTTCTCTCACTCTTCATCTCTCCACATTTCTCTCTCTACCTTTCTCTCTCGTTTTATCTCTCTCTACCTTTCTCTCTTGTTTTATCTCTCTCTACCTTTCTCTCTTGTTTTATCTCTCTCTACCTTTCTATCTCGTTTTATCTCTCTACCTTTCTCTCTCGTTTTATCTCTCTCTACCTTTCTCTCTCGTTTTATCTCTCTCTACCTTTCTCTCTCGTTTTATCTCTCTCTACCTTTCTCTCTCGTTTTATCTCTCTCTACCTTTCTATCTCGTTTTATCTCTCTCTACCTTTCTCTCTCGTTTTATCTCTCTCTACCTTTCTCTCTCGTTTTATCTCTCTCTGTCTCTCACTAATTACTTTTTCTCCTCTCACTAATTTTTATCTTTTTTTCTCTTATTAATTTCTATTTTTCTCTTTCTTGCTTCTTCCTCTCTTTTTCACTCTCACACTTTCTCTCACCATTCTCACTATTTTTTCTCCTTTTTTTCTCAGTAATTTTACACTTTCTTACTTATATCTATCTCTTTTTTACTCATTCCTCTGTCTTTTACTCTCTTTCGCCTATTTCTCTTTCTTTTACTCTCTTTCGCCCATTCCTCTCTCTTTTACTGTCTCGCTCATTCCTCTCTCTTTTACTGTCTCACTCATTCCTCTCTCTTTTACCGTCTCGATCATTCCTCTCTCTTTTACCGTCTCGCTCATTCCTCTCTCTTTTACCGTCTCGCTCATTCCTCTCTCTTTTACTGTCTCGCTCATTTCTCTCTCTCCTTTTCCCTCGCTCATTTCTCTCTCTTCTTTTCCCTCACTCATTTCTTTCTCTTCTTTTCCCTCGCTCATTTCTCTCTTTTCTTTTCCCTCGCTCATTTCTTTCTCTTCTTCTCCCTCGCTCTTTTTCCCTCTCGCTCATTTCCAGCTTTTTTCCCACTCGCTCATTTCCCGCTTTTTTCCCTCTCACTCATTTCTTGCTCTTTATTTTTCTTGTCCTCACTCATTTTTCTCACTCACTTACTTTTTCTCTCTTTTTCTTGTACTCACTCGTTTTCTCTCTCTTTTTCTCTCCCTCACTCGTTTTCTCTCTCTTTTTCGCTCCCTCACTTGTTTTCTCTGTCTTTCTTTCTCCCTCACTCGTTTTCTCTCTCTTTTTCGCTCCCTCATTCGTTTTCTCTCTTTCGCTCCCTCACTTGTTTTCTCTCTCTTTTTCGCTCCCTCACTTGTTTTCTCTTTCTTTTTCGCTCTTTCACTTGTTTTTGCTTTTTATTTTACCTCTCCTTCACTCATTTTCTCTCAATTTATGTCTCCCTCACTCATTTTCACTCATCCCTCTCTTTTTTTTCACTCATCTCTCTCTTTTTTCCGTCCCACTTTTTTTTTTTCTCTCTCCCTCATTTCTCTTTTTCTTTCTTTATTTCTTTTTCTCTCTCTGAACTCATTTTTCTACCTCACCAAACATTTCAAGTCTATAAGCAGTTTGTGAACACTGATGTAGGAGAAGTATTTTGGCAAGAAACCATATTGATTTCAAGATTAATTGTATTATTAATCAAGCACCCTCATCATATTGAGAATCCTGAATCCAGTCGACTTCAAACTTGACACTGCATTGTCCAATGTATGGACCAACATATCAGGGGAATATCAACTTCATACAATTCCCTGTTTTCAAGTCTCAAATTATAGTGAAAGATATGCATTTATGATTCCCTAAACTTTCCGTGACAACAAACTGAACAAAGTAGTTCAAAGTATAGAATAAATTTGTATCTAATGCAATCGTACTTATCCTATACTAAAAAAATGCCAATATCGTTTTATTAGCCGTGAGGGTATAGGCTGTGCCAAGATAATCTTGAAACAATTTCAAGTTTACATTTTCACAAGCATTCAGTGTGCACATACTTTTGTCATAGGAGAAAAATCTGTAGAACAGGAGTTTTTTTTTTGCGCACAGTGACTACTGAAAATCAGAGGAAACATTGCTTAGGTAATCGCACCAAAGATTTTACAAAAATGACTTTTTTTATTCATTTTTCTGTCTCATTAGAAGTCTGTTTGTTTTTCTATCTAAGATAGCTGACAAAAAAAGCTTCTTGTATATTTATATCTGGAAGTGGAGCGTGAGATTCCTCCGCCGAGTACTCGCTATATTTACATGTTCGCATCAGTAGATGATGTTTGTTACAATGTAAAGGAAGATTATGTCTTATTTTATCTTACTGTTGTTGATTTGTAGGTTTGTTTCTAAAAAAAAGACAGAAAATCTATGTTCATGTTTATAAATAATAACTTGTTAATCCCTGTGCAAACATACACAGATATAATTGGATTTCTATCAGATGATTTTTTCTGGAAAAAAAACTACTGGCACTCTTTGATCAGTGCGTTCAATCCATTCCTAAGTTTTCTGTAAGGTTCAAAACCAAACTTTTCAAGGTCTTATTTTGATTTTATATACTTAGTTACATCATTTGTACATCAATATCTTAACAGTACTGTGTCAGAACCG
>OY735200.1:21138394-21180894 GCA_963457665.1 Thysanoteuthis rhombus
TCGGGTAGACCATTTGTGGGGCTATAGTAATTTGATATTCTTCATTTCTTACACTTTAGGCAACATTTACATGGAAATTATCAGTGTACATACCATATTGAATTTTATAGTTTTATCTTTGTTCAGTCACCGTTTTTGTATCTGGCCATTAGGACAACCCCATTTTCCAGATGCTTAGGGTGAAGCCTTAGATGAGATTGAGAAATACATTTACCTAGGTGAAGCGATAATAACTAAAGAAAGACCATAGTAGGAAATTAGATGGCGCCTGAAAATTGGTTAGAAAGCAATTCGTTTAAATAGAGACATACTGAGGAGCAATTTACCAATATACTTAAAATGTAAAATTTACAATCAATACATAATACCAGCTATGATATATAGGTACAAAACCTGGAAACTCAAAAAACAACTTGGAATAGCACAGAGGGCAATGGGAAGAGCAATGTTAGGAAAAATTCTCAGTGTTATAAAGAGATCAACATGGATTTCAGAGCAGACCCGTGTGAAGGATATAGTAGAAGTAATTGAGTAACAAAAATAGAGATGGGCAGGGCACTTTGCAAGAAGAATGAACAACAGATGAAGTAAAAGGTAAACTGATTAGTGCTCATGGGACTGTAAACGCAGTTGGGAAAGACCAGACTCAAGGTGGAGGAATGGGAAGAAGTAAGCTGGTAAAATATGGCAGAGGTTAGTACAATCATGCTCATCATGGAAGAAGATTGGAAAGACCTTTGTCTTGCAGTGGACTTATAACATCTGCAGCTGATGTATAGATATGAGAGAGGAAGCAAGCTGTTTACCATATTCATGGATAATGTTATCAGATGGTTATTCTTATCAAAATCAGTCAGTCAAAAACATTTGAAATCAATAAAAAAAAATCAAAAAATAATTTCCGTACCAATTTTCTTTCATAATGTAAAGTTGTTAATAACAGAGAATGTAAATTGTCCCAATCTTTATATCCTCTGCCTATTGATATCTATTGATTATTGCTATCCCCCAAAGCGATCACAATAAGCGACTTCCTGTGAACACACACAAACAGAGGCTGCATTATATAAACCCTTGGAAACCCAGGCCAGTTTTAAACTCTTACTTGGATTTTTTTACCCTGTTGAATGCAAAGCTGTCTCCTGATGTGTATAGAACTTCATTTGTTTATTTATCATTTAGAAATGGCTACACAACCCATATATATATATATATATATATATATATATATATATATATATATATATATATATCATTGCGTGTGCCAAGATGCTTATTTTTGTATTCACTCATGAAGAAAACTCAAATCATTTGAACACTGATTTAATGAGACAAATCATGAAAAAATTCTTGATTGGAAATTCAAGTTCAGGTTTTGGACAAGACTCCTTATGTTCACTTGACATTAATGCTCTTAGGAAAGGTTTGAATCCACTCTTTCCCTTAGCCATGGGTAAATTGCAGGTGAGTTCTTAAGCCTTGTAATTCAGTCCATCTTGGGTATGGAGCTAGTAACTCCAAATTGTAAAAATCTTCTTACTGAAAGTACAATGCAGTTCTATGCTCCACAAGAATACATATAGATAGATAGATAGATAGATAGATAGATACACACAATTTATTGGTATAAAAGATGCACTTTTTTTCTGTTATCCAAATATTTACACTGAGTCAAATATTCTAATAAAGAAAAGAAAGTATCCGATATATTGAACTACATCTCGTTTGCGAGTATCATAGATAGGCAAATGAATTTGGTGCTAACACTTGAAATAATCTACAATGGATGATGAAGAAGCGACGAGTTATCAACAAGGAAAACAGAATCAGCAAACCTAGTTCAAATTCAGTTTCGAAGCTGTTTCCATTCACTTAACACTAATACTATCAGCAAAGGCATGAATCTACTTCTCCCCAAAATCTGCTCCATCTCCAAACATGTTGACCAAGGTCTTGACACTGGTATATCAAGACAATATTAAAGAAAAAAAATTAAGTAGATTTTAAACAACATACAATTTGCTAGTACTATGGATAGGAATATGCATGTAGAAGGCTTGAACTATACAGCTTGGCTGTTGAGTTTTTGTTAGAAGCCATCTGAAACATACTCTCATAAAATATGCATCTCATCACCTTTCTTTAAAGGACTGGATGTATCTGAACGCCTTTATTCATTCATGGACAAGGATAAGCATCTGTCTAGTTCCTGGGGTCTGTCCCCACAGGCTATACCACCCTGTTGCACTTAAAGGACAGTCCCTGATTCATCAGCCGTGCCAAAAGGCTGAGGGAACAAGATAATTTTTATTACCACCCACACGTATGTGTGTGGGGGCTCCCACATTCAACCTGACCTTATGTCTAATTTGTCCTCGTGAGCTGGCGAATAAATACATGCATCACATGGAATACTCGGTAATTCTATACATAGCAAGATATATCTGACTGATAATGTACCCTGCAAAGTTGTTTCCAAAATCCTGTACTTGAGATTTAATCGTAATCATTTGCTTTCATGAAATCACCTTTCAGGAAGCATACAAAAATATCCACATGTGGTTATCCGGCTATCTAGGCATAGAGGCACAGTGGTTAGCATGCTCATCCAACCCACCATTACTCAGTGGCCTTGCTAGAAATTTGGGGACTGGGGGGGAGGGGTGTCTTGGCTCCTTGAGGGGGGGGGAATCCTTCGAACTTTCAGTGAGATTTGAAGTAAACAGAAAATTCGCATTAACAGACATGCACTATCACTTCATTGATGGAAAAACAATCGTCAAAGCTGAAGCATGTATGTATAATTATATCTTGTATAATGTAAGTAGAGATGCAGTTTGTGACCTTTAATTCAAAAAGCTGGGGTTGGGGAGGGGGCATTTTCAAATAGCGCCCCCCCCCTATTAGCTATGCCTCTTCAATTGCTGTGAGAGTGATTCAGTCTTGACAGGTGGCCCATCGATGTGGCTTTATGCCAAACTAGGCTAAGTTTTGTAAATCTCTCCCTGCACACGAGAGAGTGTGTACATATTCAGGTTCATCAGCCTACAGACTTGACGTGTCACGCAGAACACTTGAAGAATGGTTTGGCTAGAATTAATGTAACAAAATAGATAACTAAAACTCGTGAAAAATGTGTAAGCATGGTAATACCTTCTCATAATCTGAAAACTCAGGAGTATTGTTACTACTGCTGGAGGTGCAGGTGGCATAACTGTTGAACGCCTTCAAATTTTAGCTCAGACTTTTCACACCACTGCCCTAAGGAAAAGCGAGAATCCATCTCTTCTGCCCTTAGTTTGCGGCCAATCAAGGAGAGGGACAACTCTGAATTTTAACAGGAAAAGTCCAACCCCTTATCCGGTGTCATGAGAGGAAGGAGGCTACTGACCAGAAATAAATGGTTAATGGGGCTCTGGTGAAGCTTTGACGTACTTAGTAAGCCAGAAGTGGATCATTATAAATTACTCGGGTAAAACAAAGAATGATTAAAATATTTTTAAAAAAATGGACGGGTGAAATAACCTGACCGATGTCTCTGCCTCGAATACAAATGGAAGATAGAAAAAAAACCCAACTTGGTAATCAACAATACAGTATAAATAAATCAAGAAAGGATAGGTGACAGAAAGGTTTAGGATGCGGACACTGTCTGACCATGACAACTTAGGGAGCTGAATGGTGTAAGGGTAGTCTCTCTAACCCTTTTCACCTTTAGAGAGACCTTAAACTAATTTTTTATGTTTAAAGAATGGCTCTTAATCCATAATTCTATATACCGTATTTCACTATGTGTAACAATTCGCCCCCACCCCCTACTGAGTGTCAATTTCGAATGAAAAATGCATTATCCCATGTATTTGTTTACAAATATGTTTAACAATTGTATTTGCATAGATTTTATGCACCTGGCTTTTTTAGCTCAAAATTTTCGTTAAAAAATGAGCATTTTACAGTGTGAAATACGGCTTATGTACAATCATTCAATCCCTCTCTCTTGTGCCACTCTCGGCCACCACTTGGGGAACCCGGGTTGGGAAAGTCCAGACTGATGAACCGTCCATAACAGATTATCTCCTAGATGCTAGCTAAAGTTTCATTCGAATTTAATTCTGTATTCTTGAATCTTACGGTTTGTTTTAATAGTCGAAAATGAAATGATTGATTAAAAATGTTGTGATGAGAAAAACAAATATACTAAAAATCACTGAGAGTGCGTACCTCTGCCAACACCATTGTCACTAAAACTGTATAAAAATCAGTTCATGAAAAGCTATATCTCTCCATTGAGAAAAGAAAAACCTACTGGATCCGTCCCTTGATTTAATCAATTTTTCTTTAGTCCACGGCCTACTTTTCTTCTAAATATCATTGGAATTCATTGAGAACATTTGTAGACAACCAACGAAGTTCGAAGAGTTATGAGATAAACTAGTAAGAAATATGTATAACACACTTATTTCATAATGTAATTGTGTGTGTGTGTGAAAGCACATTTTATTTCTAGGAATATTTCATGTGTTGTACACAGGATAATTGTTTCCAAATTCCTTTTTTTTTTTTTTTTTCAAAATCGTAATGCTTCAAAATTTACTTACATGTCTAATGAAAATTATGCACATGGGTGTTTCCGTACGTGTGGGGTATCCGGTGACAATCGAAGTCCCTACACAGTAGAAATGATCTGCTGAATTAGCTCGTTAACCGTTACTTCTCTGACGAGGTATCCAAAATATGCAACCACTAACGAACACGTGTGCGCACACAGGTTTGTTAATACTTTTCCCCAACTTCGTTTTAAAACCGAAGTGTTACTATTTTTTTTTCTTCTTTTTTTCTTCGGGTAGACTTGTCATTCAGTAAACTTAACTTTGCACGGTAGATGGTAAAATGGGGTAGGAAGATTCTGTTGATGATGTAGGGGGGAGCTTGCCTAAAAAATCAGCATTCAAAATTCTAGCTTTTTACCCGTGCTCGAATACCGACGGGAAATAATTTTCAGCTATAAGGCAGGCCAATGCCATTTTTTTGATCCGTCATAAATGTTGGTAACGGTTTCTAACCCTTTCGGATTTTTTTTTATTAATCAAATAATTGAAGACTGAAAGTGTTATTTGTCACATCGTTCATGTGCTGACTGTATTATCCGTAAATTGCTGTGCTTAAAAAATCGTACAAGTAATTTTTGTCATGATATAGATTAAAACAAAAACAAAAATGAAGAGTAGTTGTTTGAAATATACCAAAACAGAATCTTATATTGAAATAAATCTTATCTGTCTATTTTCTCTTTTTTTTTTCTTTTTTTTTTTTTCCTTCACTCAGTTGCTCGTTTTTCACGTTTGCGGGTCTAGGGTGCGCGCTTGAAGTTGAGGGAGGAAAAAAGACAGTTAAAAATAGCGGATCTTTTCTTTCCTTAACTTCTCTCTTTCTTTTTTTTTTTTTTTTTTTTTTTGTTATCCGTAAATAACCTGCTCCGTTATTTTTTTTCTCCCCCTTCCCTGTCTCAATACCTCAGCTTTTCCACAACGCTTATACAGAATTCAGGTATCACCTTATCACCCCGTCCATCGGCCCAGTCCGAATAATATATATATATATATATATATATATATATATATATATATATATATATATATATATATATATATATATATATATATATATACACACACACCTGCTTCTTCCAACTGGCCGACCAATCTTCGGGACTTCAACGCACTGATTCACCTAACTCACTATTCCATCTCTCTTTCCTAATCATTCTCTTCTCTCTCTTTGTCTCTCTCTCTCTCTTTTCTTTCATTAAAATTTGTCCATTATTTTCTCTACATTTTCTGTCCCATGTATCAGTATCACCCATCCGGCAAGCACTCACCGTCCTCCAGGACACGCCACCAGGGTTCTTTCACACTTTTCTAACAAACACTTCTTACCTGTGTCAAGGTGTACCTAATGTAAGATAATGTCCTCTGCTTTTTTAAACACTTTCTGCCAATACTAGTCCGAAGTCTGATTCGGTCTGTCTTGAACGTGTGTGTGTGTGTGTGTATGTATATGTGTAGAGAAGCGGGAGGGAGGGATCTGTGTGGGATGTATTACCTGGGGTAGGGGAGGTGACGGGCGTTGCGATATATAGAGTGGATAGCAGCATGTGTAATTCGTAAAACAGTCATCCAGCCTTGGCTCTAATAGCAGGAGAAGCAGTTACGGTCGTGTGTATGTGTGAATGGGATCTCCTGAACTAACCATATGATGGGCAGATGTCTCTCTTTCTCTCTCTCTCTTTCTCTCTGTCTCTCCCTCGCTCGCTGTCTCTTTCTGTCTCTCTCTCGCTCGCCGTCTCTTTCTGTCTCTCTCTCTCGCTCGCTGTGTCTTTCTGTCTCTCTCTCCCCCGCTCGCCGTCTCTTTCTGTCTCTCTCTCCCCCGCTCGCCGTCTCTTTCTGTCTCTCTCTCCCCCGCTCGCCGTCTCTTTCTGCCTCTCTCTCCCCCGCTCGCCGTCTCTTTCTGCCTCTCTCTCCCCCGCTCGCCGTCTCTTTCTGTCTCTCTCTCCCCCGCTCGCCGTCTCTTTCTGTCTGTCTCGTCTTACCCTCTCTCTCTCTTGTCTTTCCCTCTCCCTCTCATCCTGTCTCTCCGTATCTCTCATCCTGTCTTCCCCCTTCTCCCTGTCCCTCTCATCTTGTCTTTGCCTTTCTTCCCCCCTCTCCCGCTCATCCTGTCTTTCTCTGTCTCTTTCATCCTGACTTTTCGGTCTCTCTTTCTCTTGTCCTGTCTCTCTTTCTCTCGTCCTGTCTTCCTCTGTCTTTCTTTCTCTCGTCCTGTTTTTCTCCATCTCTCTTCCTCTTTCTTAGCCTTATCTTGTCTTTCTCCCATTCTATCTGCTCTATCACATCTTGTCTTTCTGATTTTCTCTCCCCTCTCTTCGTGCTTTCCCCAATGTTGTTTCCTATCAATCACTTTCCTCTCCCATCTGTCTTCTCTTTCCCCTTCTCTTTCTACTCTCCCCCTCCCTTTTTCTCATTCCCTCTCTTTCTTCTCTTCCTTTCTCTTTCTCTTCCCCTCTCTCTTTATTCTCTTCCCCTCTCTCTTTATTCTCTTCCCCTCTCTCTCTCTCTTTATTCTCTTCCCCTCTCTCTCTTTATTCTCTTCCCCTCTCTCTCTTTATTCTCTTCCCCTCTCTCTCTTTATTCTCTTCCCCTCTCTCTCTTTATTCTCTTCCCCTCTCTCTCTTTATTCTCTTCCCCTCTCTCTTTATTCTCTTCTCCTCGCTCTTTATTCTCTTCCCCTCTCTTTATTCTCTTCCCCTCTCTTTATTCTCTTCCCCTCTCTTTATTCTCTTCCCCTCTTTTTATTCTCTTCCTCTTTCTCATTCTCCCCCTCCCTCTTTATTCTTCTCACTCCCCCTCTCTTTCTCATTCTCACTTTCTCAGTTCCCCTTTCTCTCTTTCTCACTCCCCCTTTCTCTCTTTCTCACTCCCCCTTTCTCTCTTTCTCACTCCCCCTTTCTCTCTTTCTCACTCCCCCTTTCTCTCTTTCTCACTCCCTTTTTCTCTCTTTCTCACTCTCCCTTTCTCACTCTTTCACTCCCCCTTTCTCTCTTTCTCACTCCCTTTTTCTCTCTTTCTCACTCTCCCTTTCTCTCTTTCTCGCTCCCCCTTTCTCTCTTTCTCGCTCCCCCTTTCTCTCTTTCTCGCTCCCCCTTTCTCTCTTTCTCGCTCCCCCTTTCTCTCTTTCTCGCTCCCCCTTTCTCTCTTTCTCGCTCCCCCTTTCTCTCTTTCTCACTCCCCCTTTCTCTCTTTCTCACTCCCTTTTTCTCTCTTTCTCATTCCCCCTTTCTCTCTTTCTCGCTCCCCCTTTCTCTCTTTCTCGCTCCCCCTTTCTCTCTTTCTCGCTCCCCCTTTCTCTCTTTCTCGCTCCCCCTTTCTCTCTTTCTCACTCCCCCTTTCTCTCTTTCTCACTCCCCCTTTCTCTCTTTCTCACTCCCCCTTTCTCTCTTTCTCATCCCCCTTTCTCTCTTTCTCCTCTTCCTCTCTCTCTTTATAACTCCTCCCTCTCTTTCAACTTTTCTCTTTTTCTTATTCCCCCTCTCTCTTTTCCTCACTTAATTTCTCTCTTTTTCCCTGTCTCCCTGCCCTTTCTTTTTGTCTCCTCCTCCCTCTCTTTCTGTACCTCTATCTCTTTCTCTTTTTTCTCATTCTTTCTCATTTTCACCTCCACTCTTACTTTTTATCTCACTCCTGTCTTTCATTTTGTCTCTCCATACTTTTTTCTTTCTCTTTCTCCTACTCTTTTTATTGCCTCTTTCCCCCCACACACTTTTATCATTCTCCCCAACTCTTTCTGTCTCTCACTCTGCCTTTTCCTGTCATCTCCTACTTTCACCTTCTGTCTTACTCCCCACTATTTCTCTGTCACCCTTTCACTTTTCTTTCTGCTGTCACCCCTACTCTCTCTTTCTGTCGCTCCTGAATTTTTCTTTCCTGTCAACCTACTCCTTCTGTCACTCCCATTCTCTCTGTCTTAGCCCCTCATTTTTTCTCTTTCTGTTTTACTCCCTTTCTCTTTCTGTTTGTCTCCCTTTCTCTTTCTGTTTTACTCCCTTTCTTTTTCTGTTTTACCCCCTTTCTCATTCTCTTTCCCTCCCCCCCATTCTCTTTCTTTTTCGGTCTTTCCGCCACTGTTTCTCTATCTGTCTTAGCCTCTCACCCTTTGTCTCTCTGTCGTAGCCTCTCGCCTTTTGTCTCTCTGTCTTAGCCCCTCGCCCTTTGTCTTTCCGCCTTAGCTCCTCGCCCTTTCTCTTTCTGTCTTAGCCTCTCGCTCTTTCTCTTTCTGTCTTAGCCTCTCGCTCTTTCTCTTTCTGTCTTAGCCTCTCGCTCTTTCTCTTTCTATCTTAGCCTCTCGCTCTTTCTCTTTCTATCTTAGCCTCTCGCTCTTTCTTTTTCTGTCTCAGCCCCTCGCTCTTCCTCTTTCTGTCTTAGCCTCTCGCTCTTCCTCTTTCTGTCTTAGCCTCTCGCTCTTCCTCTTTCTGTCTTAGCCTCTCGCTCTTTCTCTTTCTGTCTTAGCCTCTCGCTCTTTCTCTTTCTGTCAGCCTCTCGCTCTTCCTCTTTCTGTCTTAGCCTCTTGCTCTTCCTCTTTCTGTCTTAGCCTCTCGCTCTTTCTCTTTCTGTCTTAGCCTCTCGCTCTTTCTCTTTCTGTCTTAGCCTCTCGCTCTTTCTCTTTCTGTCTTAGCCTCTCGCTCTTTCTCTTTCTGTCTTAGCCTCTCGCTCTTTCTCTTTCTATCTTAGCCTCTCGCTCTTTCTCTTTCTATCTTAGCCTCTCGCTCTTTCTTTTTCTGTCTCAGCCCCTCGCTCTTCCTCTTTCTGTCTTAGCCTCTCGCTCTTCCTCTTTCTGTCTTAGCCTCTCGCTCTTCCTCTTTCTGTCTTAGCCTCTCGCTCTTTCTCTTTCTGTCTTAGCCTCTCGCTCTTTCTCTTTCTGTCAGCCTCTCGCTCTTCCTCTTTCTGTCTTAGCCTCTTGCTCTTCCTCTTTCTGTCTTAGCCTCTCGCTCTTCCTCTTTCTGTCTTAGCCTCTTGCTCTTTCTCTTTCTGTCTTAGCCTCTCGCTCTTTCTCTTTCTGTCTTAGCCTGTTCTCTCTTTGTGTTTCACCTCCTCTGCTCTCGCTTCTCTATTTGTTTCCCCTCTCGCCCCCTTTGTCATCCTCTTCTCTCTGTGTTTTACCCCTCTCTCTTTGTCTTCCCCCCTCTCTCCAACTGTGTATCCCTCTTCCTCTCCTTCTTTCTCTCATCTTTTTTCTCTCTTTTTTCTGCTTCACGCCTCCATTTCTTTCTTTCTCTCTCACCCTTTTCCTCATTCCAATTGTCTCACCTTCTCTCTCTCTTTGTCTCACCCTCTCTCTTTGTCTCACCCTCTCTTTTTGTCTCACCCTCTCTCTCTTTGTCTCACCTTCTCTCTTTTTGTTTCACACTCTCCCTCTCTCTTTTTGTCTCACCATCTCTCTCTCTCTTTTTGTCTCACCCTCTCTTTCTGTCTCATATTTCATTTTTCTTTTTTTCTCACCCTCTCTCTCTCTTTCTCTCTGTTTCACCTTTTTCTCTCTGTCTCTCTCTCTCTTCCTGTCTGTCTCTCTTTGTCTGTTTTGCACTGCTTACAATTTTTCTTCCCTCAAGTACTTGACCAAAGAGTATCACAACATAGTTTTTTGCTACTTGCAATTACTTGCCTTCTTGGACGGATCCAGGATTTCGAGCATGACAGGATCCGAATTGGAGAGTTAATTTTGCAAATGGATACTTGAAATATAAAACAGATTTCAAATATCCAAAACAAGAAAGTAACATGTGATCTGGTAGCTTTTTGTATTAGAATTGACTGGAGAGTAAAGTGAAAAAAATTGATCAAAGAAATTCACCACGGAATCAAAAGATTTTTAAAAAATTACACTGAATAAGACTGAAAGCATCTTATTTTTATTAAATGAAAAATAAAAGGAGAAATTATTATGCAAGTGTTGTCGTTATCATTATTATATTTTTTTCGCACTATACACTTACCGGTTCTTCAGTCTGTAAATTGACTGTCAAGCCTTAACAAAAGGCCCCAGACAGAGAGTACTTATTTTGAAATGTTCCAAGGAGGGCAGATTTTTGGAGAACTTGCATATGTCTTGTCCAACTGTTTGATATGTTATGATAACTTTTCCAGGATGAAGTCCAATGCTCCAATTACTACTGGCATGATTTCAACTTTTGCTGCTGGACACCCCCACAATATTTTCTATCTTGTCTACTCCTTTGTGCAGTGCTTTTGTCTGCAGGGATTGCGACATGAATTTTGAAGCATTCACTCTTTTTTTTGTATCATGCTGGATTATGTCGGGTCTACAGTGTTTTGATCATCCTATCCATCTGTATATCAAATTACTACAGAATCTTTGGTTTATGAGTTTCATTTGAAATATAATCTGGTGTATGAGTTTACCGCTCATCTGAAGTGTTAACATTGTTATTGTTATCAATTGCCACAATTACTTTGACCACTAACCTTGTCACCTTGATAATTAAAATCACACATCTACCAGGCTTCATCAATTTTGGCATCTATAATTGTTGTTGCTCTATATACTCACGTAAAAGTTGAATTTCTTTGGCCTGAAAGAAAGTGATTTTGGCATTTATAGTTCCTGTCGACTTCCAACACACAAAAAAATTATGTCCCTATAGTATACAAGTTTGTAAAGTTCTTTTTCTTCTAAGCATTTTAAACATTTTCAATAGAGCATTATTCAAACATAATCATCAAATGCTTTTTTTTCTATTCTAAACTTGTAAACTTTATTCAGTGCATTATTTCATATCTTGAAGATTATAAACTAGAATATTTTTTTCGTTCATGTCTGCAGAATGTGACGATAAAATGAATGAGATCAAATATGTTAATAACTTGGAACATTGACAGTTAGGTCTAATGATGATTTCTTATTATATATAATGTAATGTTCTTTTTTTGTGAACACTTTCTGCACTGTCTTGGATCTTTGTGGATATCCATAACCAATGCATCCTCCCAATAGTCACTTATGGAGCTAAAACATGGAACCTAACCAAGAGATAGATCCGCAAATTGAGAACCATAGGACGTGCACATGAAAGAATTATGCTGGGCCTCACATGGAGAGACCACAAGACAGCACAGTACATCCAGGAAAAAACAAGAGTCAGACACATCATTGAATCCATTAAAAATCTCAAATGACAGTTGGCTGGCCATGTTGCAAGAATGGCGGACAACTGATGGACATCACAACTCACGACATGGATCCCCCAAGATCACATGCGCAACCGAGGCCAGCAGAATATTAGATGGAGAGACGAGCTAGACAAATTAAGAAAGTACTGGCTCTGCGACACCCATGATAGAGAATTATGGTGAATCTTTGGGAAAGTCTATGTCCAACGACGGACATTGAAAGACTGATGATGGATTCATTCTTTATCACCATTGATTAAATTGACTTTTTCTTTGATGATTAATAAGAGAAAGACAAGTGTTTTAAATCCTAAATTGATTTTTAAAAAATCGAATTGTAATATCAAGGCAAATGACTGTTCATATAAATCACCCTTTGACTTTTAGGTCATTGAAAAAAATTTATTTTGATTCCATTCAGTTCACAGAAGAGATCCATTATTATCTATTCTATTCATAAAAGAGTTCCGATGTCATTCAGGAACAGTATCAAGCAGTTCAGGAATTCAAAAGTTAGATACTTACCGATGTTCATTTCTATGATTTTATGTGGAGCCTGTTCAGTTTCAGAAATTTTCTCAACCCTTGTGTTGTACTACATTTGACTGCACAAAAAAAACTGAGTGAACTTGAAAGACATTTTTAAAATTTATAGAACTTAATAGCATTCTAAAAAGTTGTGTTGTCATTGTTCATTTCTGACTTGTGTTGCATTTCAAATATTTCATCGTCCCTCTTTGAATGTTGACCCTCCCCAGGATTCACCACACTTTTCTATCATGGACATCGCGAAGCCAGTACTTTCTGAATTTGTCTAGTTTGTCTTTCCATCTTATATTCTGCTGGTTGTGCATTTGATCTCTGGAAATCCATATGGTGAGTCGGTTGTCTGCCATTTTTACAACATGGCCAGCCCATTGCCATTTGAATTTTCTAGTGGATCCTATGATGTCTTGGACCCCCGCTTTCTCTCTGATATACTTTGCTGTCTTGTAATCTCTCCATGTGAGGTTGAGCATGATTCTTTCATGTGCACATTGCATGCTTCTCAATCTGCAGGTCAGTCTCTTGGTTATATCCCATGTTTCAGCTGCGTAGGTGACTATCAGAAGGATGCATTGGTTACATATCTTTCTTTTTAAGACTAATGGGATCTTCTTGTTTTGAAGGTTCAGCTTGTTATTCTCTGCTTGATTTTTTCCCTCTTTTGCAGGTTTCATGGAGACTTGTTGTCCCTAGGTAGATGTATTGGTCTACTTTCTCTAGTTTTGTGTTTTCAATTCCAATCGTTGCGTTTTTATCTTTGATATGGTTGTTAGACATGACCTTTGTTTCGCTGGAATTCATTAGTAGGCCAGCTTTTTTGCTTTTTTCATTCAGTTCATCTATCATCAGTTGGAGATTGTGTAGGTTCTCTGCAGAAAAAAGCAATGTCTGCAAATCTGAGGTTGCTTAGATATCCGCTATTTCTATTCTTTAAATTCTCCCAGTCTAGGTTTCAGAAGATCATCTCAAGGCAGGCTGTGAACAGTTTTGGGCAGCTGGTATCACTTCGCCTTACCCTTTTTTGGAGCTGATAAAGGAGCTGCTGTGACTCTATATATGTTGCAGTAGTCACACCTTGTAGAGTGATGGCCGTCATGACCATTCGAATTTCCACAGAGTTGAGGGCTTTCCTGAAGTCTATAAATGCTACAGCAAGTGGTATGAGGTATTCTGTGATTTTTTTTCAGCTGATTTCTTTGAATGGAGATGGTCCATGGTTGAGTTGATTCTTCTAAAGCCAGCTTGTTCTCGTGGTTGGTTTTCATCTTTTTGCAATTTGGTTGGTGATGATTTTTGTAAAAAAGTTTGTAGATGCAGTTGAGTAGGCTTTTAGGTCTGTAGTTGTTGAGGTCTTTCAGGTTTTCTTTTTTATATAAAAGCATTATGGATCGAGTGATCATTCTTTATTGCTGTTTATTTGTATCACCATTCCGTGGTTGCTTCTTATGTTGACAATTTAGGATTTGAATGTCTTTGATAGTGTCGCTTTCGTCTGTTAAGATGTAGTCTATTTCATTTTGGGGTTTATGGGTAGAGCTCTTCCAAGTCCATTTTCTGTTTGTTTTTTTTTTCTTGAAGGAGGAATTCATGATTTTGAAGTCGTTTGTGGTTGCGAAGTTTACAAGATCCACCTATCGTTCTGTATTTTATATGTGAACTCGTCAAAGCAACATACATTTCCATGTCCTACCTATGTGTTGAAGTCTCTCATGATAACATTGAAGTATTTTTTTGTATCCTGCGATAGGAAGTTCTAGTCATCATAGAAGTTGTCTATTTCCTCTGGTTGATTGCAAAGTGGAAGCTGATCGATGATATTCAGTTTGTACCTCTTTGAGAGCTGTATGGTGACACTGGCTATACAGTCCAAGACATCTCTGAAGCCTATTTGAGTTCCTTATTGATGAAAAACTCAACTTCACTTTGTCTTGCTTTCTCTTTTCCATCATTGTGAAGATGTTTGCTCTTTATTCCAATTACTTCTCCTCCAGATCCTGTCATTTCACTCGTGTTGATAATGTCCCATTTTATGTTTTTGATTTTATACTATAGATTGATTAGGTGCATGTTTATTGAGAGTGTTCTGATGTTGTAGGTGTCAATGTATAATGTTGTTCTTTTGGCAATGGTTTTTGGGTTTTGGATGGGTGGTTGCTGTTGGAGCACATCACTTCCCGCCAAGGCAAGTGATGTGGCTAGGCTTTTGGGACCGATATCCCAGCAGGAATGGGTGTTCTCCTGGTGTAGTTGCTTTTTATTCAAACTTGCTCAGACCATCAATCTATGGCAGTGAGTGAACAGTGCCGATCAGAAACAAAGGGTGAAGAATAAGCTCTAGACAAGACTTGAACTCTTATCCCTTTTACCTCTAGATACTGCCTAGATATGGCTCTATACTAAACAATTGAGCTACTAGAGCTCCTCCACCTGGCTGGATATCACATCTTACTCTTAAACTTTTTCTTTATCCTTTCCTTTTTGGCGGCATATTTTGTATTGTTTACATGTAGACTATTACCCTTGCGCTAGCTACAGCATCAGCCGTTCCTGCCCTAGACTGATATTCCCAAATGGTTACCCATCTAAGTACTGACCAGGCTTGAGATTGCTTAACTCCTGTGATTGAACAGGATTTGGCTATAAGACAGTCTTGGTGTAGTATCACTAATATCATTGTGAATTATTTTTTAGAGGAAGAAGCAGTATCAACCATTTTTGATACTTTACCTGTATTTTCTTTCGTCTGAAATTTTTCACTAATACTTGGACTGTCAATCTATGACAGTAAACAGCAGTGTTAATCTTATTTTGAATTTGATACTGACTTTGTTTTCTCTTAGTTTTTCAATGTATGAATGTCTCCTGGACATCTTCATGACTAGAGAATTGGAGGTCTTGGCTCCTCGAAGGAGCACCTTCCAACATTTAATGAGATTTGATAGAAAGGGAAAACTGGCAATTAATGGACATGCTCTACCACTTAATTAGTGAAAAACAACCCCGAAGACTGACCTATTGGATTAATGCACATCTTTTGAATTCATAGAGCTTGAGGAGGTGCATTTTGAAATAGTTATGTGGTTATATTAAGAAATAACAAAAGAGGGGCCATTTGAAAGAGTTTCTCCTCATTTCAAAGAATTCTTTTCCTCTAAGAGTCACAGGATGTTGATAAGTATTTCACAAAAGCATGCCATAAACAAAATGTCTGTTGTTTGAATTGCTTCCTTGTGTTGCTCAGGCCCTCTTTCTCTACTCAGGGTCAATGATTTATATTTGCCACAAAACACTAAAAAAAAAAAGAAATAAAAAAAATGTGCCACCCACAACTATTTTGTGACCAGCATGTGTGCGTGTATATATATATATATATATATATATATATATATATATATATACAATAGCATGGTACAGGCATCCCCCATGCAGGTGTTGGGATCCAAGAGAGCCAATTGCATTTTAACCAAACTACATTATAACAGAGGAGGCTTGTACAAATATAAATTGATCTGAGTACCTGTGTAAATTGTTCCTCCTGAGCCTTTTGTTACACACAAAATTACACACACACACACGCGCGCACATAAATGTGTGTGTATATATATATATATATAGAGAGAGAGAGAGAGTCATTATCTGTCATAAATATTTGAACAAAGTTATTTTACTTCTAATCGCTTGCGTTTGAGAGTTAAAAGCATGAGTATCATGCAAGAACCAAATTTGCTGCTATGAACATAACAAGGTATGCATTTGGTCATGTTTTGTGATTAAGAATGCTAAATTTCTGGAAAATGTTCTTCAAGAAGCAATTTTTTCATTTCTATTCTTCTAAAATCTTCAGAATTGATCAAGGAGATCAAAAAAGTGTACTCATATTGCTATAAGGACGAGTCAACTAATTATCAAGTTATTCTAACCTCCTGCTCTGAATCCATTATGGCTCCCGCAATCTTAGGAAATGAAAAAATACTTATCGGCAATATATTTCTATCAATGATAATCTTAACATAAAAAAAAAGTATTGCTTATAAGTATTGATACTGGAAAACATAGACTGCTAGGTACCTGTTTCATTAGATGAAGCTAACATCTTCAGAAAAAAATGTGATGAGTTTTTTTAGCCAGTGAGGATGATCTACTTTTACTCCTTGAATAAATGATCATCATGACGTCGTTACATTAGTCAGCTGGTCATGTCTGTGTGCAAGTTTTATAACTATATAGTAAAGTGTGTGAGTCATCTCATCTCATTTGTAGTACAGATAGACACCTTCCTTCTGTGGACATGTTGGTTTTATTTTATGTATAATACAGAACCTTAAAGGTATTCTATTGATGCTAAATGTTCATTAATGTACTTATTGCATTCAAGAGAGTTCAGTGTTAGGATTTCAGCTTTGGGTTGGGTCAAGAATTTTTGGCAAAATTGAAATTATGTGTGGGGTCTGCACCCTGACCTTCCGCAAAATAGGAGGGACTACTGTTCTTTTAAACCCTTCTGAGTGGATCACCATCACTACCCAGTTATGATTAATTTTGTGCTTCTGAACTAAATTATTGCTTTCTTTTTTTTGAACAATAGTTTCATCTCTGTGTCTTCACAGGCCACATTTGATTTCTGCTTTGTTCTGTCCTGTCTATTTTATGTTTAATATTGCTAACTGCTTTAACCATGATGTCAAAAAGTGATGGCAGTATTTAAAAAATATTACAATCATGGGGTATTTGAAAAAAATATTGAATACATTATGTTGCTCTGTACTTGTTTATTTTCAACCAGAATGAACCTGGATTTTTATGCATTGGCAAAAAAAAAAAAAAAAAAAATAGGGGAGACTACTCTATAGTAGAACCTAATAGTTATCTCTCTTGATAATTATACAGGAAAAAAAGAAGACGTGTACACAGGGCATGCTATATAGATTCTTATTAACAGATGATTTGTCCTTTTTTTTTGTTTTGTTTTCCTTGTTTTGTTATTTTTGTTTTTCCTTGTTTTTTATTTAATGTTATCTAGAGAAAAAAGATTTGTGATGTTTGAAAGGAATTTTCTCTGCAATTGAGCAAACAGCTGTATCTTAAAGTAAATCAAAATAATCTGAGCTAGAAATTTGATTTGAACCATGTCAGTCCCTGGAGTGAAGCCTGTGTTACATCAAACCCAGTATCAAACAATAGTTTATCATTTATTCGTAACATTTGAAAATTATGAAATTACCCATTAATCACAATGATAAGCCTTTATATATATATATATATATATATATATATATATATATATATATATATATATATATATATATGTGCATATTATTGTCATTGTAACCTTGCATCAGATGTGGAAAGCTCGGATAATATCTACAGATGTGCCTGTCTGGGAATATTAGTAAGCTATCTTGTCTTATTGGCTTTGCTAATAATTTTAATTCTTACTAGGCCCATTACCATTGTGACCTTGTGCCAGACAAGTGAGTAAATATCCACCCAGGGCATCTGCAATACGTAGCAAGCTAATCATGTAGGTTATTAGGCTATGGGTTTGATTCTCCCCTGGTGCCTGACTACATTTGCGTCAGACTAAGCTGAGTAAATATCTGATTTTAGATCTATATTATAATGATCCAATTTGTGTATGTTTGTTACAGTAACATAGAAAAAAACATCACATTGCTGTAAGATTTTTATGTTTGAGGGAACGTTTCAGCATACACTGACATTGTTAATTCCCCCCCCTCTAAAAACCTATTTAAGTGGGGAATTTTCTTCAAAAAACAAGAATCAGATAATTATTTGACATGAGTAAATGTTTGAATTTTCAACCCTTTAGCTCTATTGGTGCAGCCTGTGTGACTCCTACATGCATACATTCATTCACAGCGAACCAGTCAGACCCACTTAAAAACTAGAAGAACCTATGTTGACAGTTTTGGTTGATGCTTTTTAACTAGGCAAAATACTTCATCTCAGAAGTAATTTTAGATTGTTTCTAGTGCGTAAAAACAAAAACAATCTTAAGTGGATATTTGGACGAGGGATGTGGCAAGATGATTAGATCTGTGTACTTGTTATCGGTGTTGCATTACCACATTATTGCATTCAACCGGATCAAGCCGTGTTGAATCTTCAGAAGGCAATTTATGGGGGTACATGTATAGCTGAGAAAAAGGCTGTGGATGAAAATACATGTTGCGAATCTGCAGGTGTAACTAGTATACCCTCACTGAAACAAGGCGAACACAATGTTAAGAAAACATCTCTTGTTTATTCTTTGTTGTACAAGAGGGACCCTCTCTATTTCTAAAACATGAAATGGTACTGTTGTGAATAGTAAAAATTTCATGGATGACAAGCTTAGCAATGGATAAATGTAGCTCTGTCTCTCTGGGGTGATGTACCAAAATAATAGCAATCCCCTTTAACCTGTCAGTCAACTGCAAGAAAACAGTCTCATTTCGGCTTCCCACTGATTCAAAATCATAACGGTAGACAGTCTTCTCCATTATTGTTCCATGCAATGCCTTATTTTGTAACGTTGTTTTCTGTGGTTAAATTGGTTAAGGTCTTATCCATGAAAGACGGGTTCCCCAATCATATTGGATATGAGTTCATTTTTTGTTACTTCTTCATTCTTACGTCATGCTCCTTTAAAAGTTGAAAGTTATCTAACCTAGAACATTGTGATTAAAAGCAACAATAAAATGGAAAAATCAGCCTAAATTCAGTAATGTTTTCATCTCAGATTTCAAGAAACATATTTGATGGCATGTTTGATGCATTTCCCCTGAATTACACAGTATTTCAAGCCTTCCTCAAATTCTGGCCAATGTGGTGAAGGTTACCTTTATAAAAAAAATTTGATGTTGAATGCAGTAATTTAGGCTTTCTTCACTTGCCCCCTATAAAATGTATACAAAGAGATATGAAAAGATTCTCTTTCAAGTGCCGAGTCACTAATAAGTGGAACAATCTTCCAGAGGTAGTAATGGAGGCACCAAAATGAAATGAACTCGAAAACTGCCTGGGCACATTGTTGGAGCAGAAAAGAATTATTAATACCCTGATGTAAATATCTATGCAATATTATCTTATCACAGAGCAAGATACAAAGCGATCAACGTGTTAGAATCTGGGACAAGAGACCATCACTAAGATTATCCCAGAATACTATTAATGTTGTTATTATTGTTATTATCATTTGACTAATTCAAAGCATTTTTTTCTTTGATAGTTTCTCATTTTATATTGCGAAACCTTGTGTTTGAGTCAAAAAAAATTCCTTCCACTGCCTAACTGCCATGATTCCTGTCTTTAGCCCAGAAATCTTAAGAATATGTCGCTCTATTAAAACTAAGATTCTGGCTGAAATGAAGAGGGGGAAATAAGGTTTCTATTTAGCCCACTAGGCTTCTATTTGGCCACTCATTTGAAGTTGTATTGGTAAGATATCACTTTCATTGATCTTGTTATGGCTACTAACTTTCCATCTGTGCTATTGCTGCACTTTACAGATTTCCCAAATGAGGCTTCTTGCGTCGTATTTCCTGTCTGATTTTAATTTTCTAAGATAGCTTGTGAATGACATACTCAAGCGGCACACTGGGCCTCAAAGAAAACCGTACAATTTTGTCAATATTTCTTTATAATATAAAAACTAATTGATTTCCTTGAATTTTAATATTAAATTCATTGACTAAACCTCTTTAGAAACAAAATTGAGTGTATAAGGTCGGGGACTACCCTATCAGAGTATTCATTGCACATCAAAATAGAGCTGAGGGAATTTCAACGACACTTTGAAGATTTCTCTAACATTATGCTAAAGTTACTTTTGTATCAATCTATTAAACTTGCTAATTCATCAAATGTCTATTCTGTCATCACATAACTCAAGGAAAGCTAGAGATATGACCACTAAATTTTTTGTGCTTACTAATAGGACTCAGAGCATGTATTTTAGCATTTTAGTTTTTGGAAGTTTAAATCTTTAGGCTGGGGTTTAATTTATAATTTAAGTATTATGCTAAACTGGACCCTAACTTTGTGTATGTCAGGTTAGCTAAACTGAATCTTTATCTTTTTGTTTAATTGTATAAAGTAGAGATCAAGCTGGAAATCTTGCCTGTAGGATGGGTTTTCAGATATAATAATAATTTGAAACATTAAGAGAGAAATTAATTTGCAGAACTCTAAATAGATGTCTACTTTTTTTCTTCTGCTCTTTTAATGTTTGCTCCGTCAACTCAACATCCGTTCTTGTATCATTATCATAAGCATCCTGGACATTGCAAAGTTAACAAATATCATCCCTCAAATATTTCTGTAAGCCACCATTCATTAAAGTAGGATACTCATTAAAGAAGTTTGATTGTGTCATTTTACCCCCATTCCAAATGAGCAATGGTTCTCAAATTTCCTTTGACAGCACTCCAAGAAAATATATTTGACTTGCACTGTAGACCATATTCCATTCATCCGTCCCCAAAAAGATTGAGATCTCACAAAATCTAGTGATAAAACCACTACATTGGCGAATCTGTTACAGAAACAAGACAGACATGATACTCATACTGGACTTGTTCAAGGCTCAAAATGCAGGTTTGCAGTATTTGGGAAAATTGTGACACACTGTGATACCATGGCACATAGTTCGAAAGAACAAAAAAAAAAGTTGCACTTTCTTCATTCTACTCCTGATTAATGTCCTGATAATTACAAGCAATTATTTTGTACTAAACAAGAGAGGAAATTCTGAAATGAAGTCTTTTCCACTATTCTACATATTTTTTAGACTATTGCTTTCATCTTTGTTGTTTTAACACCATTTCATAAGATATATTCTTCATTCTTCCTGCATTGTTTGAAGATCTGAGATGTATTATTATATTATTATCCTGCTTGTTTTTATGAACGGCTGTACTGTTAAGCTTTCTGATTATTAGTCATTTTCCTCTCATCTTATATAATTTAATTTCTCTCTCCTAACCCACCATTGCAGAATAATGAACATGAGTAAGAATAGACAAAGGTGCTTATGCTTGATTGAGAGCCAAAAGGACTTAACCTTCACTATAACTGTCATTCATTGATTACTCTTCCTCACTAGTCTAAAGCTTTGAAATTAAGTTATGGTAGTAGTAGACCATAGGAATATCAAAAGATAGCAAGAGTAATCAATGATAATAATAGCAAATTAATTTGTTTGATTTTCCTTTGCATTTTATCATAGTTAATATAGATAGGTTATAAACTACATTAATTCTTTAGGGACTGTAGCGCCCAAAAGCACAATCCAGGAACGTCCAAATGTGCCCGAAATCTGGTACCTCTGACTTGTCATGAGTTTTATCATCATCAGTCTCTAAGCATCAGTCATTGGATGTAGACGTTGCCCTAGATTATCACATATGATCTGTAGGGATCCACGTTTTGAGTTGTGATGTCCATCGGTTGTCTGCCATTCTTGCAACACGCCATTTGAGTTTTCTGATAGATTCTATGATATCTCTGACCTCTGTCTTTTCTTTGATATGCAGTGCTGTCTTGTGATCCCTCCATGTGAGGTTGAGCACGATTCTCTCCTGTGCACATTGCATGGTTCTCAGTTCTAACTTTGGGTTCGGTTCCATGGTTTTGGCTCCATAGATGACAGATGACTATCAGGAGGATGCATTAGATGGCTCTTCTGAAGGCTTGCAAATCTAGAGTGATCCTTCACTTGATTTTTTCTTCTTTTGAGGATTTCCTGGAGATTTGTTGCCTTTGGTAGATGTAATAATCTACTTTCTTCAGCTCCGTATTTCTTATCCCTATCATTGCTTTTGTCCTCTACGTATTTGCTGGACATGATAATATTTTTACTGAAGTTCATGTGAAGCCCTACTTTTTGGCAATAAAACTCTTGCTAACTTTGTATGGGTTATTTCCCTTTAGTCTAATCAACTTCATTTATTTTTGCTCTTTGCTACCTGAGATGCTAAATGCTTTTTGACCATTTTCATGCTTTACAACTTATAAAATTCCACCTGTTCATGAAATACAGCTTATGATCCATCATTACAAAGCTTATCAAATTCTATTTCTATTGGTACTACAGACAAGTATATTTGGAAAATTTCATCACAACTTTTTTTTAAATATACACAGAATCCACCAAATTTCAGCTTTGTTGTTGGTTTTAACTACATTAATTCTTTACAAGTAACAGCTGGTTAGATATGTTCGCCACCAATAGAAAGAAATTTCAATTTACTTCTAAATAAATACAACATGTAACAGGTCTGGTTACTTACTGAATAGAAACCATCACGTGCTCCATGTCTTTTGACAGCATGTCAGGGGTGATGAATTGAAAAGTTTGAATTTCCAAAAATGATCTATGAAGTTACTTCTTTTGACTTTTATTTGGCAGTGATCACTGGACACTAAACTAAGAGATCAATTCAGCATAAACTTACATGATAAATTCACCTCCCACACACACACATACAAAAAACCTGTTTAATGTGGCCTGTATGTATAGGATATACATACATACATACATGCATAGCTAGACCCACTTGAAAATTGAGGAAACCTTAGTTGACAGTCTTGGTGACAATCTCTAATACCTGATTCTTAATAGTTTTTGTGACGTTTCACTTTTATTGCCGGCATGTTATTTCGTGATAATTTTTTTGAACGTGGTCAGTACTCCAGGTACTAAATATCTCTGGTCTCTTTAATTCTGAAAGGATTAACAAAATTATATATTTTCATGTTGCAGAAATATATATGCAAGAATAATGATGGTACCGTAGTTGTCATCACCCATGGAATTTCCATGTGTCCAGCTAATTTTCATTATATTTTTTGGGGACAGCTATCTTTATCTTTGTTGTTTTTTGCATAATATTATGGCCAATTCATTCTTTAGCTTCCCTCCGGTTTATTTTGCATTTGATGGTCTTTAATTGTGAATATGGAAGATAACAGAAAATAGCAAAAATTAATTCTTGTAAGCACCATTTAATGAATATCTGACTGACTTTAGGATTTTGTTGCTTCACATAGACAAATGCATAACTAATGATGTACGTCTAATAGTAGATGAATGTGACTTGAAAGAACCAGGAGTATTGCAAGCATATTTATATTGTATATTGTACTGGGAATTTTGGTTGTTAATGAGTTTTAATAGTGGGACCACTTAACAAGGAATATTGCAAGCATATTTATATTATATATTTTACTGGGAATTTAGGTTGTTAATGATTTCTAATAGAGGGACCACTTAAGGAAAAATTTCAAGCCAGTTGTGCGTTTAATGTTAAAAGTATGTAATTTGTAACATTTTTAGCCAAAGGCATTCCGAAAAAAAATTGAATGTTGAGCCATCATGAATTTTCAATATGTCGCCCATGGCAGGCATTTTAAAAATGGCTGCCAACAACAATTGTTTTAGGATAAATTTTATCAGCAATGGATATGATATGATATTGAGGATATAATTAGTTGGATTTTTCACCATATATAGTTATTTGGAATTGCCATCTGGATAATATATGCAAGTCATCAGAAATTCAAGATGGGGACCATTACTAGTAGGAAAATTGTTATTGCAATAAAGTTGCGTATACTAGTCTCATATGGATGATCTTGGTGTCAAATCATAATTTCTTATTATGCAGAATTCAAATTCAAGCATAGTCCAAAAGCTTCCTTCTACCTCAAAATTCTAGACTCAAATTTTGTGATAACAATAACTGCCTAGAGCTAAGATCTATCATGGGAATGTCCATTCATGTGTTCCCTTCATGGTAACAGAGACCTGTACATTCTAAGGTAGTTTTTTGCACCTGCATTGCCTTGCACCCTCTCACCTTCTTATATATGCTGGTGACAAGTTCATAGTTGGACTGGCTTGCATCTGGTAGGCATGTTCAGAATGGTTGGTAGTACCCCTCAGATGTCTCTGTATTGCATAATCTACATGGTGAAAGTTCTGGTGTGGACACTGGCATATAGCCCCACACATGATCTCCTTAGTATGCTGTTCTCTCACTCTTCAGAAATAGCTTCCTCCTTGCCTTGTCTATTTCTGTGTACGTAATTGTTGGACATAGAGAATGATGATAAACTTTGACTTTGGCCTGTGGTATGTCATCTGGGGTCAAAGATTGTTTCAACAGAGCATGTGTGAGCTCTGGATAGACAGTCCCATATAGCCAATGCATTCTTTTTTCCCATGGCCTACAAAGTTCAAGACAGTGTCACAGACCTTTAATGCATGGAACAGTGGGAGTGCAGGTGCCTCCTCAGGGCCTAGCTCTGCAGCAATTTCATGAGCTGCTTGGTGTTGAAAACTCTTTCCAGTTCCAAATGCCAACCAGAGATTGTCTTCTAGCTGTAGACCCTAAGCAATAGCTAGCAATTCAAAAGTTCAAAATTTAAATTCTACATCATAAAGATTTGACATCAAGATCATCCATATCAGACTAGTCTATGCAACTTTATTGCAATAACAATTTTCATACCAGCCATGGCTGTCATTTTAAATTTTCATTCTCTTGCTTGTATTATCAAAATGACAATTCTGAAGAACTATGTATGGTAAAAATAAATCAACTAATTATATCCTTAATATCATATTATATCCATCACTGATAAGAAAAATTTATCTGAAAACAGTTGTTGCTGGTGGCCATTTTTAAAAATGTCTACCATGGAAAACATATTGAAAGTTTATGATGACTCAATACCGAGATTTTCAATAGAGAATTTTTAGTCACTTGGAACCAGGGTCTGGTGGTAAACACACATCAACCTTCTGTCCCTTAGAGGGGAGGGGGGCAGGAAATCTCAGATAATAAGTAACCTGCATAATAGAGAAAATAATTGTCACATTCCTGTCACATTCCTCCAGCAGCTAATTAAATTTCATTGAGTTTGTCCATTTCTCAATGTATTATAGGATGCAGGTAAGCTTGTACGTTGCTAGGTAGTAGAGAAAGTAATGAGACGAGAAGTCGCCGACTGAACCACCAATCATCACAATGGTATAAGACTAGACAATTCACTGCCAACTATGTGCACCCTTTTTCATAATCCTGTGGAAGAGGTGTTACCTGTGTAATACACACCACTTCCACATGTGAATAGATAAATTCATAGAACTACTACTGTAAAAACAGCCTGCAATGCTTCCGACAGAATCTTCGTCAAATGAGCCTGGGGTCATGCGTGGTGTAAGAGCTGAAACATCATCACTACTTTTTACATGTTGGATTTTCGGCCATTCTCTGAGCCTTCTATGAGGAAAAGTACATAAAATAAACCTGATCTGATTACATTTTAGAATTATACAGAAAAAGTTGGCAGAAAGATTCAATTTCCTAAACTTTGATGATTTAATATGGAATGACCATATATGAACTTGGAATGCATGCATGTATGTTTGTGCTCTTTTAACTCAAGAACTATGCATTCCAACTCAAAAATAAAACTATTGACAAATTCAGCACACCTCACTCAATTTACGTAATGCATACATTTTTTGGTTGAATTGAGGAAAAGTAGAATTTTTCATGATCTTTGATGGGTTATTTTTATTTATTTTATTTTATTTTTTTTTTTTTGCTTCCAAAAATTATCCAAGATAAAACCTCAAAGCAGCAGTGAATGTTTTAAAAAGTAGATCATCTGTATGTCCTGAGAGCTTGGGAGATGACAATGCCCAAAGAGTATCCAGCCAAGAGATGTAGCTATCTCCAACTTCTCACAGGAACTAGCTGAACATTACCTTTCACAAGATCTTTATTTCCAACTCTGACATGGACAGATTCATCAGGAAGTTATTCTTTATCAATAATTTTCTTACAACTATTTACTAACATCATAATCTTTCAGTTGCTTTTTATTGCAACTCTACTCTGGTCGGTTTCCTTCAGCCATAATAAACAGGGTAGATCGGGAAGTAAAGAATAAACTTTTGGTGAGACTTCTGCCAGCTAACAAGCTTTCGTAGCTCAGCTGAGCATTAACCTGCCCTTGAGGGAAATGGATTCAAGTATCATTGAAAGCTTAGTCTTTAGTTTCCCCACATTGTTTACTCACTACTTGAGGAAGCTGCTCTGGGCAAAGTTGCGATAAAAATTAAGATGAAAGTGAATAGTCATATAAAAATTATCAATGATTCATAATATTTCCTCTAATAAAATAAATAGATTATTCTTCATTTCCAATCTGCTTCCTTGATGGTTACACAATATAAAGCAACCTGAGCATTTCAATAAGCAAGCAACAACAATCAAATTAAAGACAAACTTGTCTAAATTAATACAGGAATACTTTGAATATTGCAGTTTCGATTCATGTGGGTTTGATGTAGTAATGGTTAAGATATTGCTGTACAAATTAATTTAGCTAGGTATAAGCTGAAAATAAAAACACATTATAATTGGACCTTGAACAGTACAAACAATTTTGGGACAAATTAATTGCACTCATCAAGTTATACCTAATGAACGTCAATGCTTCATCTAAGAAGTTCGGAGAACTTCACTCTTATTTTGAACCACATAAATAAGAGAAAAACTAGTCAAAAATTAATAAACACAATGCTTTATCCATGAAATTCAAACAATTTTAGACTATTAAGTCTATTACTACTTGGACTACAAAAGTTGTTCTGAAAAATCAGTCAAAAATTCATAGAATTCTTTGAATAAGTATTATTCAAAGAAATTTGGACAACCTAAGACTTTTATTTGAAAAATATATCTCACCAGAAAATAGTGACGATGAATAAGCTCAGTTGGCCATTACCTTCCACAAAGAACAACATGGTTATACTATCATCAAGACTGGAATTGGTAAAGGCCTTTTTCTAGCAATGGATCTGAAATGGTTGATGATGGTGTGTGTCTATGCTTATAAAGAAACCAGCGTTGTAACCGTTACTAGACTCTGATTCCTTTCTTTTCCAAAAATCCTTTTCATTTTCTGCCACCCATCCTCCCCTCATGCCATCAATACAACCTACCTCCATGCATTTCTCTCTTTTATGGCGATTATTACCAGCTTCTGGTGCCCTAATGAAACATTGGAAAATGCTAATCTGGAAATCTAAATCTGCTAAGAGGTTTACACTTGCTTTAAGGAGTTGAAGATAAGCAGATTAACTCTTTCCTCTCCTTGTTTATAGCAACTGATTCATTCTCTAGGCTAGACTTGGGCGGGGCCTGGATTATCTGACCCTCATCTTCTCTATCACGGACTGAATATACCAAGCAGTAAATTTTACAAGGAACGCTACTGCATCAGTTGTGTCAACTGGATGAAGAGATAAGGATTTTGATCTTATAAACTAGGTTTGGCTTAGTGTGGTACAAGTCCACTAGTATGGAGCACCCAGGGAGGATTGAGCCAATTATACATTAGTAATGGTCAGACTACCGTAGCTAATTGTGTAATGTGCAACCTTTTAAACCAATTTTTGATCTATAATTAGGGGATGGAATATTACACAAGCCTGGGGCCTATGTTAGGCCTGCAAACTCTGGGTGTTCCGCCTCCTTATTATGGGTTAAAAAGTTGGTCTCAAAAAGTTACACATTATACAAGTTTATATATAGTAGCTTGCTAGATATTAGCTCTTAATGAAGCAGCCATATAAGTATATGAATACTGTATATGAAAGGGAAAGAATGTTTACATATCTGTTAAATGCTCAAGAAAATATATCAATTTGAATAAAATGTCTGTTGGAGAGAGTGTGTATATTTATGAGATAACTATAAGGCTAGGATTATTACCATCAGCTGTAGATGATATAGACTCAACTTACTGAATTTTGTAATGTTAGATAGAATATGATGACTCTCTTGTTTAACATGTCAGCTCTTCAGTTATAAATGTAGATAGAAATATATTAACAATTGTCAATTGAATTAATGCGATAGTCATAAAGAATCAGCGAAAGTGACATTCTTATTGCAATGGTGGTTGGTTTGTGATTAACTAAGCATTTTAGATGTTTGTTTGCACACCTAACATATACAGGCAAAAGGTCAAAAGATTTTGGAATTTGTATGTAGGTGTGTATGGATGTGCAGGTGACAGTTTGTGGGTGTGTGTGTGTGTCTGTGCTCGTTCAAATAAAGACCAGCAAATTTTAGGAGATTGTGTACAGGAGTTTATGAGAGTGTGTGTGTATGTCTGTGAATTTGTGAAAAACGGTGTTTGTGAGAGAGAACTTGTTTATGTGTGTGTGTGTTAGCATGCAGAAATGAGTGTGTCTGAATTTGTGAAAGAATGTGTGTGCGCATGTGTGGAAGATTGTGTGCATTAAGATTAAATGCTTTCACATAAATATACTAAAAAAACTATTTCTTGATGTTCCCTGCTGAAATTGGTGAATGTCGTATGCCTGTGGGTCTTATGTGCCATCAAAAATAGTACTAAGTGATTCCTAAAAATGACTCTCAAAATTTAGACCATGTGCTTTTTTAGATACCATCGTAATCTACACAGTTGATAGTCTTAGGACTTGTGTGTACACTCCTGGGCAAAAAATAAGCACTTTCCATCATATAAAAGATGTTAACACCGTAGAGAACATATGGATGCCTAACAAAGCTAAAATGGTTTGAGGAAAATTTGGGAACACTGACCAGCTGTGGGAAGCAGTCAGAGATGAACAGAACATTGAATGAGCACACTGTAAACATCTATCGGACAGCTTGATCGAACGGCTCACTTTATTGGAGAAAAACAAGAGAAAAGCTCTGCCGTACTAAAACATACTCTGCACACAAACATATTGCATGCCCTGTTGTATAACATTGTTGAATATTTCATGTATAATCTTTAGAGTAAAAGATTAATTGATTTTAACAAAAAGCTTGGCTCATTTTTTGCCGTGGAATGTATAGAAAACATGCCATTTTGTGTTAAAGGGACACTTTATGGCCTTCAGTATCAAGCGTAGGTTATCGTCTGAGATTCCTATAATCTAAAGGAAAATTTAATGCATGTAAGTGCTGGCCCCCAAAGAAATGCTTATCCATTCTGAATAACATCTGGAATGATAAATAGGATATTGAACCCTGCAGACACTGTGTAATTATAGTAATCTCACCTTATGAAAGAGGAATGGCTGAATGATACAAAAGGATTTATATTTATGACAATATTAACATGGTTTTCTATATCATAGTCTCTCTGGAGAAAAACAAGGGAAAATCTATTCCATACTAAAATTGGTTGTGAATAGCATATATAACATCCCATGCAATTGTGGAAAAATCGAAGAGAATGGGCTAACTCCAGGAGGTCAGCCTCAAGGTGCATATAAAAACCATATCTGAAGATGAAGTGAAAAGAGAAGTCTACTATGGTGGACCATTTCTGGAAGGAGGAGGCATCCCATTATCATCTCTGAGATGAAGTCGAAATAGATAGGAAACATTACTTGAGAGTGGGTAAATTGAAGGAAGCAGTGTCACATTATCCTGACTGATGTGTGAATCAAGCATATATTAATGTAGCATTCTTAGGGAAATTATGAATCATCACCACACACACACATGTTCTGTTGGGGGTGACCAATTAAAAGATGGGAAAAGGGGTGATCAATGTATAAGTTACTTCTCTTGCCTTTTGTTCAGCTGTGAAAAAAAAGTTTAAAACTCCAAGAAACAAGCGGGCATACACAAGTGATCAACTTGACATAAATTCACATTGAACCCCAATTGAAAAACCTATTTTGTATGAGAATTTTCAAAAAGTAAGAGAAAAAAACGTTTTCCTTACTCATTGAGATGAGTGTATTTATGTGAAATTTCCAGTTTCTTTCATTAATGGTAAGGGCTGGGTAAAGTCTATATTGATAGATAAATGTCAGAATAGAATGAATAACCCCAACCCAGCAACTCTTATTAAACCGGTCTGTTGTGGGTAGTGGTGATTAACGTTTAGAAGTATTATTAACACCAAGATTCTATTTTATCAAAATAAAGGTCTGGGATGTTGTGCGGAAAAATGAAAAGTGACTATTGTTGTTTGTTCTTGGGTTGTTTTGGGTTTTTTTCATATAATGGATGATTGAATGATCTGAGGATTTTATCATCATTTTCTGACTAGTATTTCTTTTATCCTTATTTTGATTTTCATTGCAACAGTCACTTTACGGCAGTGAGTAAACAGCACCGAATGTTTATTCTGAAATTGACTTTTTTTTTCCTGTATGATATGAACTTCAGTTCCTCTTGAGTGTTTGTCACTTACAACACTTAATTTTGCTAGTTTCCCTCTTCCTCTCTGTTTTATGTTTGAGTGGGTGGATTTGGACATCTATATTCATGCACACACACACACATATATGCATTCGAACATGTAACACATGTCTATGTACTCTTTTTATGTGTGTGTGTGTGTGTGTGTATATATATATATATATATATATATATATATATATATATATATATATATCTGTGTTCTGTTTTGTGAGTATATATATATATATAGGTATATATGCATGCATGTATCTATTTGTATTGTGTGTATATAAATATGTATGTGTGCATATGTATATATATATATTTATATATATGTATATATATAGGTACATTAGTGAGTTCATAGCTTGATGAATGAAAGGCATTTATTTCAAGCTACAAATATTTATTTTTCAGCATAATCTTCTTCCTTGTCAATGCACTTAATTTAGTATTAAATTTCAATCTCTTAGAGTGTACAGCGAAAATGTCAGATCAGACTTCAGCTAGTAGCTACATGTCAGACTAACATGAAAAAAAAAAGAAATTATCCTCTTGGTATTCTCATCAATACATTTATTTATTAACTCGAACAGCCTGAATCCGTTGCTTTGTTACCAATGGGGGTTGTATCAAATTTTGCCAGTATCTTCAGTGTTCGTCGTTTTCATGATAACCTGTCTTATCTGCCCTTAAGCAAAGTTATAGCTTTAACCGGATTATCTGGTCATTCTCTATCTCTCTTTAGTCGTATATCAAGTGGTTACACATGAAATGTTGTATAGTTTTTGTTTTTAGATGTGTCCATTCATCTCTATAAGATGTTTGTCCATCATCCCTGTTATGTTAAATAACAGAATTATGAAGGAAGGTGTGATTTGATTGAAATAACACCATTTTTTTTTTTACCAGTTGCATAAGAGAATATCCAAGGTCCACATTTTTTATTTTCAATTCTTTTTTTTTTAAATGGTCAAAAAACGTTTTTAAAAAAAAGGCCATTTACAATTTTTATTGGAAATATTACTAGCAGAATATTTCCATTTCAGAATATTTTACAAGTATGAGAATCAATTGACTCATGGAAAGACCTCTTGCTCTTCTTCCTAATCACAGAGAATAACATTAAAAGTGAATAATTTACTAATGTGATTGCATTTTTTGCAGATTCTATCTAAATGGTAAAGAGAATTTGTTTTCATCAAAGTTATTTTTTGAACCATTAAGAGCTACCCAAGAAGTTGAATGCACTTTTAAGTGTATTCTACAGGGATAGGGACTTGAGTTCTTGTATAATCTCATTCTCAAATTACGGTTAAAATAAGCTCTAAATTACCACAATTGTTTTTTTAATTGAAGAATAAACATAGTTCACAGAATGTAATTAAATAAAATTAGTCAATTGCTATTCATGTGATAGCATAAACGAATCACTAATTTTTAAACCTGTTCTAGATTAGGACATAATGCTGCTCCAACTGCTGATATCAACAAAGCATTTAGAGTGATCACGACTACTGTGTGAACTGTTCAGCATTGGTTCCATAGGTTGAGTTCTGGAAATATGGATAACAAAAATAAAGCTCAAAGGAGACCTAAATCTGTTTCCAATGTTGAAAAATAATCAACAGTAGGTGCCAATGACCCATGAACAATGAATTAAACATTATCTGGAAACTTCAATGGTGACTATATCCCATCATCTATAGGAAGTTGGAAAAATGGGTCACACATGGACTGAATGAAATGCTCCATGATTGTTCCTGACCCCCACACCTCTCAGCTGACTATATCTAAGCTTAGAAAATTAGGATATGATGTCTTGTAGCATCGTCCATATTCACCTCAAATCTCTCCAAGAGATTATCATTTTTTCAAGCATCTTGACTTTTATATCAGTAATAAAAGATTCAATATTAGGGATGCCTTAATTTGTGCTTTTACTATATTGTTGATTTTGAGTAGCTCTTTACCTTCAGCCTAACTTTCAGTTGATTTTTATCATAACTTTGAATTGGATCATGATTATACGGCAATTAAAGAGTGAAATCGAAAAAAAAAAAAAAAGAGCAAGCCCGTGGTGAGATTTGAACTCACAGCCACTTGCCAGAATGGGTCCAGTCGATACTTTGCCTAAATTTTTCTTGCTGAAGATAGATCAGACTGCCATCAACTACTTCAATTCATATGTTTGCATATTAAATGTGCAATGAAACTGTCTTCATATACAAATAATAATAATAATCTCTCTCTCTCTCTCTCTCTCTCTCTATATATATATATATATATATATATATATATATATATATATATATATATATTATTATTATTATTGAAAAAAACATTTTTGTTCTATAGAATTTGTCAGATCAAATATTATCTTTTATTATGAACAGTCATTGAGCAGTCCTCCTGATAATTTTTTACAACATGATTATTACCAAAAACTTTATCTGTGTCACAGTTTAATGGCATTGATGCGATTCAACCTGGTTGTAAGTTGATCAGAATTGAGAGAAATATACGCACTGTGCAACATAAGATACTATGACACATACATATTTACCTAAATCTCTATATTGTACATACGTCATCTTTTTATTGACAAAATTTGAAGAAAAAAGGTATGAAAATGGAAGGGAAGGAGATTAAAGACTGGGTCAACAGTATTAATCCCTTAACAGATTATTCTCTCCAGAATTTTCCTTGTGTATGGGGATTATGCCAAGAATTCTGATCCAAAAACTTCAATTTTATCATCAAATTGCACTTTCAAGAGATAATGTTACTATTGTGATTTCCATTCATTCATAGCCAAGACCAAAGCACAAAAAAAGTGGGCTATTACTAATTTTCCTGTGCAGGGAGGCAAATGTATCTTATTGCTTCAGACATGCCTATGAAGTTGATACTTCGCCTAAATTTTCTTGCTGAAGATAGATCAAGCCAGTCATCAACTGTTTCAATACATATGTTTATAGATTAAATGTGCAATGAAACTGACTTCATATACAAATAACATCAAATCTCTCTCTCTCTCTCATATAGTATCATTATATGAAAACATTTTTTTTTTCAATAGAATTTTTCAGATCAAATATTATCTTTAAACTCTGCTTTTATTATAAACAGTTGTTGAGCACTCCTCCTGATAATTTTTTACAAAATGATTATTACCAAAAAGTATAGTACAGATTATTTCCAGAGATGTACATCTCGATTCAACGGTCACTTATTTTGATAATTATATATATGTATACTACCACCTGCAAAAATTATGGTATCCTCATACTTGCAGGATGTTCATTCAGCTTTTTACTTCACAGATATATCAGAAAAAATAGCTGAATATTCTGGCTCTATGAAATACACCCCCAACAAACTAGATTAAATTATCTAAATTATTGGTAAATTATTTTTTCAGATCGAGTAGGGAAAAAAGAAAATTATGGTCGCACCTTGTAATTTGCATCTCTAACACGAATACCAGCACAAATCTAAATATGAAAGTTTGTCTGCAGCTAGAAGAGTGTGTTTGCAGACCTCAAGAAGCTGTTGGGCTTGGATAATTGAAAGGAAACATGGCTCCAACTGGAGAGCTGTCAATTGAAATGATGGAAAGGATTATCTAACTTCTTTGAGAAGGAAATCCAACATGGAGTGTTGCAAAAAGTGCTGGTTGTTCCCAGTCATCTGTGTCCAAAATTTGGTGTAAGAATTAACAAAATGGGAAGTTTGTAAGAGGAAAACACATGGGCAGACCACAGAAGATGTCAGAGCATTATGGTAGAAAAGACTAAACAACATCCCTTGAAAATAGAAAATGCCCAATAAAACAATGGAAAACAAATTGGTGTAAACAAGAATCAATGTTTGTCTCAAAACTGGTAGAAATTGGTTAAATGAAATTAAATTTACACACAGAAAGGCTAAATGAAAATCAGTAATAACATCCAAAGAGAAGAAAACAAGGCTACAGGAGACTAAGAGAAGCAATCATGGAATGTGGACGATCGGATGAAAGTGATATTCAGTGATGAATCACAAATCTGCATTAGCCAAGGCGATGATGCTGTTCCATTGAAATATATGAAGATGACTGAGGAAAACAAGCAGATTTCCCTGCTCATATATGATATGGGGTTGCAAGTCAGGTAAAAGACCAGAGGAGATTGCAATCATAACTTTAACCATTAATAAACATTGACATTTTAGACGTGGTGGTAATAAAATTATCTTTCTGGATTATGATGCATCTTGTCACAGAGTAAAGGATGTTGGAACCGTCCTTTAGGAAAAGCATATTAACTCAATGACATAGCCAACAAACAGTCCAGATTTCTATCTGATTTAGAATTATGGTGGATATTTTTTTCAAATTGATCCATAACATGGCTCCTTCCTGCAAAGCTGATCTGTCAACCGCTATTTGAGAAAGTTGGAATCAGCTTGGAGAATATTGGTTTTCATTTGTGAAATATATACCAAAGAATTTAGGTCATCATAAAAGCCCGGGGAGGAGGGGGAGGGGTTAGAGGAGCAACAAAGTACTAATCTTGTTGATGATTCCATAATATCAATCTGATCTGGAAAAAATATGTCTTTTATTTGAATAATTTTATCTTTGTTTATAGGTATATTTAATGATACCTGAATGTTTAGCTATTTATACAAATTGTTTAATGTCATATAATTTTCTAAGAAATAAAAAAAAGCTGAATGAACATCCTGTATGTGTGATGATTCCATAATTTTAGTAGGTAGCATTTATACATATATATAATCAAATATACTACTTTGTTTAGAAATAATCATGATGAAAAAAGTTGTACAGATAATGTTTTAGAATTTAATTATTTTCATTAAATCGAAAGTGCTCAATGTATTAATCACATATATATATATATATATATATATATATATATATATATATATATATATATGTAATAAGTTGCTATTTATGATCATTCTGTTGGATCCCATTTATCTATTTCTTAATGTATAACTGTTGCATTGAAAGAAACAATTAGAACAGATATAGACCGTGAATAAGCAAAAATGGGAATTTGGGGTTGAAACAGTTATTTGTGCCTTCGCATTACCGGCAACTGTTTAGCTCAATGGTGAGAGCAATGCTATGTTGAAGTGGCCACCCTATCAGTGGCAGGTTATATTCCTGCAGCAAGCAGCCCCATTTTCTTTAATTGTTTATTCTCTTCAGGTTATCTAGGCCAAGTGATATATTAACCATGTAATGATTGGAGATTAATTCAAATAAGAGTTTCAGTATAATATAACCCAATTTATAATCATTTCGTCAAATCATATATCTATTTCTTAATACAAATATATATATATATATATATATATATATATATATATATATATATATATAAATTTGGAAGAAAAAACACCCGACACATGTTTCTTGGTTCAACCATGCAAGTATCGTTGAACAGTATCAACATTTTTTTGTCAGTTTCTCTAGTCTCCGGACAATATCCTTCATAACTGGTTTGAAGGAAAATTTTTTAAAAAATGAATAAGCCATAATAGTAATTTTAGAAAATTCACCCATTCATCTGAATCGGCTGTGAAGAAAACTTCCAAAAACTGGAGAAACTTATTAAAAAAATCTAACCAACAAAAAATGTTGCTTCTGTTCAATGATTTTTGCATAAAAGGAAAATTACTGTCCCTGTGTGTGTGTTTGTATATAATACATATGTATATATATATATATATAAGTGTGTGTGCGTTTATTTATATAATGAATAATGTGACCTTTTCTGTTTCTTTATCCATAGCAATGGACTGATCCACCTAAAAGTAACTGTTATGCTGAATTTAATATCTCCTATCCACTGTTTGAAACAATGGACTTTGCCACATGAATGAGTTCAGTCACCTTTTAATAAAACCTCTGGGGACATTGATAAAACTTAAACATTCATGTACACTATTAACAGCTTTAAATTAGTCAGTTCTAAATCTCAAACCAAGCAAAAAGAAAAAACCGGTCAAACTCCTCTGTATTCTTGTTCATGTGTGTGTGTGTGTGTGTATGTATATATATATATATATATATATATATATATATATATATATATATATATGTATATCTTTTCTTAAAAAATCATATCATAAAAATTCAAATATATCCATGAAAAAGATGTGTGTGAAAGATGATTTGTCTCTTATGCCTGAGAAGATGAAAGATTTATCTTAGGAATTCTTGTTTTTCTCTTTGCTTCTACTAACCCAGTCAGCTTAGCCCGTGAGTCCCAATCTGAGAGATTTTTTTTTTTTCCGGTGGCCACTATAACCCAACGTCACATCAACTCAGTGTAACTACCCTCTCTCTCTCTTTCTCGCCTTCCCCACCAATACCATCGTCACCTACCTGTCAATGTCACTGCGTCTGCTCTTTGCATAGGCTGCTGTCGGTTGCTGCTGCTGTCACAAACGTTTCCGTATCTCCATAGCTTCGGTACAATCCTGTTGCAGATCGTTTCTCTTTGGGTTTTTCAGTGCCAGAAAGAAGAGAAAAGAGAACGAAGATGACGAGAAGAACCAGGGCTCTCATGTGAGGAAGATGACACTTTTAACAGACGAAACCACTTCCTCAACCAGGCAGGGGGTAACAGGTCTGGGGGGGACACTTGTTGTTATGTAGAGAAAGTAGGAACAGCCTATTTTGAAGCATGCAAAACTTGAAAGGAACCACAATATGAAAGTGAAAATTACCAATCAGAAATTGTAATTGGATTGTTTCCTCATATTTTTTCTCTTATTTCTCGCCTCACCCTCCAACTTTATCATTTTTTTGTAGACCTTTGCCTGCTGCTTACAAGAAATATTCAGTTGTGCTCATCAGATTTTTTTCTATATAAAAAAAAATGGTGATGCCTGCCTCAGTATTACCCATGCAGATATCTCTGTACCTTAAACTCAAAACTGTCTCAAGTGAATGTTTTTTGACAATCTATGTATATAATGAACAGGGACTTTTTCGGTTTGTTTCTCTGTCCGTAACTTTGAAAATATATGATAAAAGATTAATTAAAACATTGAAAGATAAATCAATCCAATATAATATGAAGAAATGGAAAAATAATCATCTATATATTCATGCGTCTGGTTTTTCTTACTTTGTATTTATTTTTGAAAAAGTGTCAAATTTTATAGTCTTCAGAGTAATAATTTTCAAAGATTTCACTAATAAACTATGAAAGGTTTTTTTCTTACAAACTCTGCATTTTCACTTGATAATTCTCTTTATTATTCTTTATTTATATTATTGTTTCACTTTTATATGACTAGTGTTTTACATTTATGCATGGTGAATAACAGGTACTAAAAATAATGTAAATTACTTTGACAGTTTTCAGTTATATATGGAGAGGCAGGGTGACGTAACAAAATCTGCAATATTGAGTTCAAATTTCACCTGAAGCTGCTCATGTTCTCTTGCCGCTAATGACCTTAGGAAAACCATTTCCCTGTGCTCTTTCAATCAGTAGATATCTAGCATGGGGAAAAAACTCACTATGCTTGCAATTCTCTGCTAAGATAGCTCAAACCCATTACTCTACTGAAGTCATTCTTTGATACTAACCATGTATGGCTCAAACTCAGTTCATTCAAAATGGTCTTGGAGTTCAAGTTCAACCCATGGCATAGAAAATCATCAGGGTGACATGCTTAGTATTTCCCCTTCACGGCATTCCTCAGAGCAATGGGAATTATTTGGCAGTGCCCAGCTCCTCTCTTAGTACAGATTGGAATGGGTTACATGGTACAAGCAACAAGCTCGAATCTGTGACCTGACCCATTGGAAGAAGTGGAACCTATCTGCCTTAGGAGCGTCACTCATGGTTTGGAATCAGTCTGTTTCCAAGATGGGTTGCTAACCAAGATTAGAAAGCACCGTCTATCCTACTATTCAGCTATAGCTTTTGGGGGGGTAATGAAATCATGCCTTTCTCAAGGGCATTAGTATAAAATGAAAACCAACTGTCACAGCCAGAATCAGAACTCCGTCCAGTGATTGTATTTATTGTCCGTGTGCAATCCATTAGGCTACTCACACCTCCTTGGAGATTAGCTGATTAATTAATGTTCCACAAGAATGTTTCAATTACTGAGATTAGCCAAATCTGACACAAGGCCACTACTTCGAGACTCCCAGTGTGGACTCATCTCAAAATAATGGAGGGTATCTCCCATACAGACTCACTGATCTACAAGAGGAATTCTGTGCAGAAGAGGTGATTGTAGTGTTGCAGGAGCTGCCTAGACCACCACAAGCACTGTTTTGGCAAGCACAGTTAGAATCTGATGGCACAGGAGAATCTACAGCAACCAGGTGTTATGCAGAGTTGCAGAAGAGTGCTGCTGAATCATCTGTCTTCCAATGCCCATCTATCACAGCTGTTTATCTTTTGTAACTCCCTAAGATGCCAGTTTGATTTATGCCACTTAGCTTTTACGAAAGACCCTCAAGCCACCATATCTTTGAACTGTGTCTGGGAACACCATTGCTTTATCTCAATTATCAGTATGGTGATGGATATAGCAAGCTTAGACAGGTGAGAAAAAAATTAGTGGTTAATTATGCACTAACTCACCCAGTCTCAACTTTGTCTGCCATCATGGCTTGACAGTGACTAGACTAGAGTCAAAATAATTGGCATTGGCAAAGGGAGAGTTAGATTCATGCCTTTCCCAAGAGGCTTAGTACAAAATAAGATTAACAGAAAGCGGTTCATGTGAAAATCTTTCTCTCCATGGATTATATGGCAAACAAAGTTGCTTATTGATCAGTTGGGGACAAAAGGTGTTAGATGACAGTAACTCGGTGTTAACAATTTTAAAAAAAGGTATCAAAATTGGAACAATTCACATTTATTGTTATAGATTCATCGTTATCTCACTACAGTTGAAGAAATCTGTGTGTGTGTGCCCACCATTATTACTTGACAACTGGCCATTGTATGAAGTTGATTAGTCAGCAAACAAGGCAGTGCTGTGTTGAGTTTGAAGCTTTTTCGGATGAGTGTTCATTGATAAATCTAATGAAAAATAAATTTTAAAAATTGCAGATTATTTCTCTCTTTTGATAGTTTCCATTAATTATCTTCTTATATTAAATGATTTCTGATCTTTAGGATGATCTAGATTTTGATATAAAGTATTCAAATTAGCAAATCTGAGAGGAAATAACCAAGATATTTTCAAGCTGTAGTTTCGCACGACAAATGGAAAATTATTTTACATGACTATTATGGCAATCCAAACATGCACCTTGCCTTAGTATTATTGGATTCATTGTTATCAACAAGTTTACATTATGAAAAATCAATATGAAATTTGAATACCTTTTGAATAAAATGTTAGGGACCGACTGATATTGATAATAATACCTATTTGATAATATTATCCATTACTATTATTAATGTCTCCCCTTGTATTACAAAGGAAGAAAGGTCTTGGAATTTTTGATAATCAAATGATCTCTGTACACCCTGAACTTCTATTACTTGGGGTCACAACACGTCTCTCACTCCGAATCATGCTTGGCAAGTATATCCAAGGCACTTGCCCCCTCGGCAATCAAGATTACCATAGTTACAGCATTTCAAGCAGCTGTGAGCCATTAAAATACCATGTGATCACTTTCGATCAATCATAGACAAGCATCTGCTACCACCATCACAACATGTATCTAATTTGAAACGTACAATAAAATGATTGCATCTATTAAATTACTGTGAATGGAATGTTTTATAGGTAATTAGTTAGTTTATAGAATAGAAATATTATTGAAATAACATATCAGAATTCGTACAAGGTTTTGCAATCAATAAAACCAAGGGGAATATTCCATACGAATCATAAGTATACTAGCTGAAGTACCCATCTACACTAGGTTATATCTCCAAAGAGTAAAAAAAGGACTGAAGCATTCACACTTATAAAAAAAAAGTTTCCCTTCATTTTTGATCTCCTAAAAGAAAAAAACACTTCCTTTTATTTTTGATCCTGAAAAGTGATAAGAAGGTTTACCTTCACTTTTGACCTCACCACCTTCAAAGTGGGAGGGGCAGTCTCCTTTCACTTTTGACCCGTTGAAGAATTATATATAAACTTTTAAAGTAAGAAATATATTGAATGGAAAGTATGGTTCCAGTTTGACAGTAGTTACATTGTAAATAGAACCGTCCTTCTGAAAACCTCTTGCTTCGAAATCTCCCCATTGGTCCATTGAGTATTCATACCAATTTTGGTTGTTTACATGGTTTCTGTATCATGACAGTGTGACATATCTCATTTATATACACAAGGTGTGTGTGCCTGTGTATTTGTGGTATGTGTCGATGTAGTATGAGTGTGTATATGTGGTGTATATGTTGCATGTGCATATATGGGTATTTGGTGAGTGGATATATATGTGTATGCATGTGATCGGGGCTTGTTTGTGTGTATTTGGTTTACTTATTTTTCTAACTTTATTTTGCTGCTATGAATCGTTGGGGATGAATTGTTTTATTTTGCTGCTATGAATTATTGGAAATGCTTCATCTAGATCCCATTTTGAACAAGTAAGTTAAATCTTTCAGATATTCTCTCTCATAGAAAAGGTAATAATAATATGTGAATATTTTAGGGATAAATATGTATTTTTGCAAGTTCAGCGGATGAATAATGTGAAGTGTTTTTATCGTAGGAGCCTGTGTTGACAACAATGTATAAACCTTTGTTTTTGGTAGAAAAAGCTAAAAGAGCCTGTTGTATGTTACTATTTTGGCTAATTGATAAAATTACCTCTTTCTTTCTTTCCTTTGTGTCTTATTTTGAAAGTTGCCCATAATCTAATTTCCTCTAAGAAATATTAACTCAGAGAATTCCTGCCAAGTGTCTATTCTTTTTTTTTTTCTCTTCCAAATATAACTTGTTTACCTACTGGAGAAAGAAAATTGAAATGCACGCATTCTTGATAATTCTCATGCAAAATGTTAAAAACTTATTTTATTGTGTGTAGGAATCTATTGATTATCGTTGTTCATTCCTGTAGATTCCTTGTGGTGCATAGGGGCACAACCACAGCATACCAGCGAATAATTTCTGGTGTGTAGCAAGGTTTTACTGACTGGAGTTGCTTGTACTTGGACCAAACCACTTCTTCTACCCAGGCTTGAGTTGCATCTCTTTACAGGGATAAAGGGCTCCGACTACCCTGCTATTTATTCATAGCTGGTGGGAGAAATGGATTTATGCTTTTTTCAAGGACATTAGGGTAAAACTATACCTTATTGCCCTAATGACATAACATTTTCCTTTTATTTCGATCATGGGCAGCTAAGGTCTGGAGTTATATAAAAATTGGGAGCTGAATGTCCCTGTCTTGCTCTGTTTCAAGTCACCCTTGAGGGAAGTGTGGCATCTGCTAGCCTCCTTCAGATATTCTTGGAAGATACTACACTCGGGGACTGTTTCTCATCAGAGACGGACTCATAACATTTTATTCCTTTTAAGAGTCTGGACCAAGCGGGCTAGCATAGCCAGATACCTTTGCTCTATCTACTTTGCCAAGCAATCAAGAATAATGGTATCTCTTCAGCATGATTTTAGTGTGTGAATAGTTGTTTTCAAGACGTAATGTTATTTTTTTTTGTTTGATTGATAAGTGCTTTTCTTGATAAAAATAAAACTTAGTATTTATTTTATTGGTTGAATTCATGACTTAGCACTAAGGTAGCCACAAAATCAACACAAAGACTGAGATCAATAGTTCAAACGACTCTTGAAATGATAATGACTCATCTCAAAATAATGGAGGGTATCTCCCATACAGAGTGTACACCTGAAGACGGCTGGAGAATGAGTAGTCTGAAATGTTAGATAAAAAAACAATGAGATCAATAATCCAAATGACTCTTGGAATTTTAATGAC
>OY735200.1:21183394-21246477 GCA_963457665.1 Thysanoteuthis rhombus
TATCTATATATATGTATATAAATAATGGAATGAGCATTTGCTACACAAACAAGTTTTTGTCCTCACTGGGCTTCTTCAGGTGAATCTCCTGAAGTTTTGCTCAAAGAAGCCCAAAGGGGGCTGAAACGTAAAAGTGAATCCTTATTCCATTATATTTCAAGCTCTACTCTAAATCAACTTAATACTTGAAGTTGAATGTATTGAACACTATATGAAATAAACCCATCATACATCAGATATTGCATTATATTATATCATATTATATTATATTGCATCCCTGATTTGTACTTATATAGTGTAATTTGTACAAGCATTCACTAATTTTATCTTTTTATGTACTTGACCAACATTTGACATTTATTTCTTCAAATCATTTCTCTTCACCTGTTTTTGTTGTAATCTTTTCATTTTCTTTTAAAATCTTCATTACTTCGGGTGTTTGTCTTTCCTCTTTCTTTTTTTTTTTCTCTCGTCCTTCCCCGGCTATTCAGCATCTGCCATTACCAGATAGAATATGTATATTATTTTCCTCAAAGCTGAGGTCTATCAAGGCTGGCTTAATTAGACGGCTGGCAGAATAACTGCCTGTGTAACTGAATGATTCTTGCTGCTCGGCAGTTGTTTAAGGTCCAGCCTGGTTAGCAACCCAAATATTGGTCGCCGTCTTTCAGCTGGTGTTTATATTCCTACTGACCACTTCCTCCACGTTTTTGAACAGAGCCAATGGTCTTTGCTGGACAAACTATTATCAGGCACTTTGTTCTTTATATTAAGTGTTTTATTTATGACAAAGCCCAAGATTTTCATTTACAACAATTTCTAAATCAGTTTTGCACATTTCCCCACCTTGACCACTAAACAAAAATGATGTCCCTTTTACCATAAAAACATTGCTCATATACCTCACAAAGTTCATGAGTTAATCATTGGCTACCATGGAATCTATTATAAAAGTAGTAATTATTCATCATCATCACCACTCTTTTAACATCCGTCGTTAGACAAGGACCTTCCCCAGGATCTGCCACGTTTTAGGGAGCCAGTATTTTCTGAATTTGTGTAATTCATCTCTCCATCTTATATTTTGTTGGCCTCAGATTCACTTGTGATCTCTGAGGATCCATGTTTTGAGTCGTGATGTCCAACGGTTGTCTGTCATTCTCGCAACGTGACCAGCCCATTGTCATTTGAGTTTTCTAATAGATTTTATGATGTCATGGACTCCCGTTTTCTTCCTGATATATCATGCTGTCTTGTGATCTCTCCATGTGAGGTTGAGCATGATTCTCCCATGCACACGCTGCATGCTTCTCAGTTTGTGGGTTTGTCTCTTGGTTAGGTTCCATGTTTCAACTCCGTAAGTGACTAGCGCGAGGATGCATCGGTTGTATACTCTTCTCTTTTGGTAGCATTGTAGTGTCAGGAATTTTTTTTCTTTGTTGCCCTTATGCTGGCTACAGCATCAGCCATCTCTTCTTGGGCTCTGTATATCATATTGCTATTTACTTGGCCCGTTTGCAATGTTCTCAGTTAGACTTAAATGCAAAAGCATCCAAGGTGGCATTACTCACTTCAACTTACACTATTTCACCTTTTGAGGGGTGTGTGGATTCATGCCTCTCCCAAGGGCATTCGTGCGAAGTGAAGTTGGTTTGCCGAGTCCATTCTCCATGAAGTTACCTGCTTGACCACTCCACACCTCTTTGGAATTTATCAGTCAAGCCCCAACAAAAATTTGAGCCATGGAATGCTTCCCCATCACCCCGATATTTAAATTACCGCCTTGTGGAACATGGGCCTCACATTCAGACTCACTATTTCTAGGGATGGAGGTAAGTGAATTATATTCTGGCGACTGAGTAGATTTAAAAATTTTAATTTCTTTTTAAATTCATTGAGGATTTTTGGAGGTATAATTGTAGACATATAGGTATGATGCTGCGAGTCGGGGGGTGATGATTGTGAAAAAAAATTATTGAGTTCGCCCTAAAATTCTCTAAGTTCCATAGCTCATGGTCCACCTTTCAACCTAATGTCATTGAAAATCATTGAGAACTTTTGGAAACATTGTATGGACAAGCAGACAGACAGATACAAGTGAAAGCATATCTCTTCCAATTTTGTTGGCAGAGGTCAATAAGCATTTTTCTATGTGATACCTATGTCAGCAGAGTGGTCAAGGAATGGGGAATTTATTTCACTGCTGTTGACCTCTCAGGGAGACAGTTTAATTTCCACAAATTATCTAGCTCTTCACATTACATAGGCACGAACAATATTCCAACTTGAGATATACTCTTGTTGAGCTTCCTCGTTGAAATCCAGCCATGAAACTAATTCCATCATTCATAGCTATTGCTGATTTTCATTACTCTTTGTAAATATCTGTATATGTTGTATATTCTTGAATATAGGACAAATTTTTACTAAAAATATGGCCCAAAATCAGCAGTTCGACTTCTACTCAAGTCTTATCAAAAATGGCCAGTACTTTTTCTTATATAGATATAGTGTCAATATGTACAATGTATATTAACTAGTTATAATGCCTGTTGTTTTAACTCGGGTCATTACCATTGTTTAGTATGAAATGATATGTACATAATTTACAAGACCCCACAGTATATTAGAGAAAAACAGGAGATAGTTATCATAAATCCATTGGAAAACTCACATGGCAATGGGCTGATCATGTTGCAAGAATATCAGACAACTGCTGGACATTACAACTATGCACATGAATACCCAGAGATCATAAGCAAAACTTTGGCCAGCAGAAAATAAGATGGCATGACAAACTAGACTAGTCTAGAAAATACTTACTCCGCGATGCCCATGATAGAGAGGTCTGGCAAATCTTCGGAAAGGTCTATGTGTAACTACAGACACTAGAAGGATACTGCTGCTATGATGCATATTGTGTAGAAATGTTTTTCAGGTGGATTTATCAATACTAATGAGAATTTCACTTTTACGACCTGGAAACAATGATCGATATGTCGAAGATGATATAAAATCACATTTCAGTGACTCATCCTAATCCCATGAATATAAGAACGGGATACCTCTCATGATAACATTATAGCAAAATAATGAATTCAGCTTATAATCAAATCAGTCAGTGTTGTGGAATTTTATGCTCAATTCTGAACTTGTCTTATACCCATGGTTGACTTGAAGTCAAAAGTATATAGTAACTAGTGTGTGTTGGTTGCTCGGTTGGTACATCTGTCACAGAGAGAAAGGAGTTCGAAATTTCCCCAGCCTTAAATTTCCCCGCTTCCACTTCCTCCCTCCTCTCCAGCCAGTTACACCAGCATAGCTGCCCAACCCACCAAATGAAAAAGTGGTAAATGGGACAGGCAACACTTCTTAGAAGGGATTATTTTGTTTGCTGGAATGTGATCAGTACGAATTATGAGTAATCCTCTATAATTAATAAAACGGTCATTTTCGATGATATGGATATCCTAGTTGAATGTGAAATTTCATTTTCTATAAGAATCCTGCAAACTCAAAAATTGTCATTTGCTGAGCTCAAAATGGCACAAGGATACTGCAGTTTGCCTCCAATGAGGATCGAACACACCAGTAATTGTCTCTGAGACTAGCTTGCTATTACTTTCTGGTAAGGAGTCAAGATATTTAGTAAGCTTACAAGGACACAATAGTGTGGATCAAACTCAATACAGATACTGTCATCAATTCGAAGCAGACTAACCAAAGTTTAGTGAATAAGAGGTTTCAGTTTGAAGAAGAAAAGTACTTGCAAATTTCCACTAATCTTCGATAACTTTTACCAAGTTGCAATTTTAACAATTACCTTTTCTGATACTGGAAAAAAGATACACTGATTCAAAAATATGTATATTACAATGCTTGTATTTCTATTTACAGAAAAAAATTCAAGACCCGGTCAGGAGACACTGTCCGCTTGATGGATCTTCTTGATGAAGGTGTGCGAAGGGCTGAAGAAAAGCTGAAGGAGAAAGGACGAGACAAGGTCTGTGGGCTATTAATTCTTTGTCTGATTTTCCCCAATTTATTGCTGCATTTTGATCAAAGCTTTCTAGATCAAATACTCTCCGGTGCTTGAAGTAGGTTGCATGAAGACAATAACTACAAATACAAAAGTGACGCCTGATTTTTTTTCTCAAAACAATTTTATTGATGCAATAAACTACAGATCTAAGAAACACAGGCATATGCAGTCAATTATATATATGGTTGAATGTGACTGCTGTCCATTTTGATGATTCTGTTCAGTCGGCTAGCTATTGATCTGCTCACATTCTGACAAAAATTCATCTTCGATAGTGGAAAGTTTTCCTTCTGTTATGGTTTTTAATTCTTCTGTGGGGATTGGTTTTGTAGAATACACTGTGTTCGTCAGGACTCCCCACAGAAAAAAATCTGTAACGGTCAAGTCAGCTATTTAGTCCACCATTCAATAGTACCACATCATCTACACCAGTGACTTTGCTAATTACAACCAAGCCAGTCTTGCACTTGACAAATCAGGGGTTATTTAGGGACATCATGTATGCATCCTCGCAATAGTTACCTATTGAGCTGAAACATGGAACCTAGCCAAAAAATTGACCTTCAAACCAAGAACCATACAACACACACAAGAGAGAATCATGCTCAACATCACTGGGAGATCATCAGACACCACAGTGTATTAGAGAAAAGATAGGAGTCTAAGATATAGAAATAGCAATGGGCTGAACATATCATGTGTCACAACATGGATCCCCAGAGATTATTTGTTAAATTGTGGCCAATAGAAAGTAAGATGGTAAGACAAGCTAGGAAAATTCAGTAAGTACAGCCTCTGTGGTGCCCATGAAAGAGAGGTCTGGCAAATCTTGGGGAAGGTTTATGGCCAACAACAGATGCCTACAGTCTGATGATGATGATGTATGCAATGGATAAAATTTTTTTAAAAAGATGAGGATACTTGTCTAGATAATTTGTGAAGTGATGATAATGGAAGATTATGGTGAGATGGGACTCAAAACAGTATGAAGCCGAAACAAAGAAGTAACATCCAGTGAGATTTGCACCCAAATATTATATCCCAGGCACTCCACCTTGAGGGACAATGTCTTGACTGATTCAGCCACTGAAGCCTAAACAGAGCACAAATCTTCAGTCATATTGTTGGAAAAAATTAACAGCATCAAAATAAAGAAAAAATCAATCAGTAATGAATAATGAAAATACTTGATCTCAGAATTCAAATAACTTAGGATTATGCTGGGTAATAATACTGCCTATAAATTTGGCTTCTGTCAAGCTATAGTCTTCCATGACTTAATTGGTTATGGCATCAGCATATGAGATACAAGTTCAAGTCAAGTTGAAAGCTACTTCTTCATTCTTATTTCAAGTTGCTTACTTTACCATGCCACTCTATTACGTGTGGCTCATGAAATGTTTGCAGCTTTGAAAGGTATTTTGTGTTTAAAATGCATTATTTGGAAAGAGAAAAAAATTAATTGAAAAATAACAATAATCATGAATTTTTTAAAAAATCTAAAAAATTGAAGATTTTATAGTAATTGAATAAAAGCTTTGGCACTGTCAGAGGACAAGTGGCTTGCCAAGTATTACGTTGGTGATAGCTGGAGAAGTATTTGTGCCCCCAAATTTCTGTGACATTTATTATCTCCTCTTCTCCAGTCAATCCTCAACAATACCACAAAGGCACTTCATTTGCTCTCCTCCTGATCCGTATCTTGTAAGAGAAAAATTTGTTTAACTAGTACCAATGAAAGGAACAGTAAATGGGGCTGACATCTTTGTTTGAATGGGACATTGGATAAAATATCTGTTGACTGGGTGCAGTGAGTCTTACCACAGATGATAGGTAGAAAAACTGGCATCACAACCAAATTAAAGGGAAAACTATGAGCTGTGAACTCAAACTTTCTATTTTATAATATTCATTGCATTATACATTGAGAAGTCTTGTGCAGTGAGATATTGAAGACAGATAAAGTCATGGATGCTGATATAAAGTGAATGTTATAAGTGCAAGTGTGTGGGTCTGAACCACACAGTTCATTTGTTTATTGGAGGACAGTCAAAATGAACATGGACTGCGATATCATACCAATGTTCACTGATCAAGCGGGGGAATCATACTGAAGCAATCTTATGAATTATGATGTGAAATACAGATATTTATTTGCAAGGGATGTGTGGAAAGTGAAAGATAATGAATTCAAGATCTAAGTTTCATGGTTGATATTACAAAACAGTTACCTAATATGAAGCTGTGAGGACAATAATTTAGTGACAGATCTATATGATTCTATTCATGCCTTTGAGATGTAACTTGTCCTTTTTCAGTTTGAACTATTGAATGGTTCTATTACGCACTTCCCCACCTTAGTCCCTGCATATCACATGTTCCATGCCTATATCAATAAAGAAAAGTACTGCGTCAAGTTGATGAATTCTCTGTCGGTGTTAATGTTACCAGGACATTTCCAATTAGAAGTGTAATTCTGTGTTGAAGAATAAGATTCCAAGTGTCGATCTTGGCACATTTTATCAATATCTCGGGCCAAATTATCCCATGATTTAATGTATGGCCTGAAAGATTATGTCAATGTTCGCAAGTGCCCATGCCTGGGACCAATTATTTTCTGTGATGAATTTGAATGAGTTTCAATTCTAGTCTCATCTTACAGATAAGTATCTCAATACAAAACTGAAACTGGCTACAGCTCAGTCGTTGGTGCCAAACTTTGATATGCTGATCCATACCAAGAGGTGCCAAGTTTCATTGAGCAGTAGCACAGGATGTAAGACTGATTAATTATAGCGAATGAACACTTGATTTTGTTTGCTTTTGTTTTTTAAGAGTTTAACACGAACATGAGACTAGAATAAATCCACATTTCTTAGTGTTTGGATTTATAATTGAGTCACAGCTGAAATGGTTCAGTGAAATAAGACACTAATCGATTAAAATAAGGCTCCCCTTGAATGTAAAGTAACTCTTTCATTCTTCATTCTTTTTTCTATTTTAAGTGTACAAGTGAATATTTTCTATCCTCGGTCGACAGGTGTCGAATTTTCGTTTTAATTTATCTACTTCCTTCTTCTTACCTGTTAATTACTAAGGGAAGATTTCCGCATGTATTTTGTTTGTTTCATACAAACACGTTTTTGCTAACCATTTGATATTTATCAAGGTGTCAATAAATATGTAAAAAAAAATATTCCCACTTTTCTCTTCACAAAGTAACCTTTTCCATAATTAAAGGAATAAATCAATGGATAAACACTGTCTTATTGATTTCATTAGGTTTTTCAAATTCTAGTATATTTTGCGAAAAAGAAAATGCAAATGGTTTTTTATGACCTTTTTTTTTCTCTTTCAATCATTAACAAAAATATAAAAAACAAATTTATTTTAGTGTAATGGAATACATTGATTTTTATATCAGATTTTCCTCCAAATGTTCATTTTAAATGTTAGAAAAATTGATTTATCTGTTATGTGATTGAGTAGTATAGTTTTCAAGGGGTATCAGTTTTTAAAGTTCACCATCCACTCACGTTATATCACACTATAATGAGAGAGGCCTGTAGTCATCTTATCTGGCCTATGTACTGTGTACTCACATAATTTTCGGCCTGCCATAGTTAATGAGTTTGACACCCCTGCTTCAACAGTCAGAGACTATTTGACCTAGAAAGCTGCGATGAAAAGGGTTTGTAGATTTCTATTTTTTACCTCTGTCAATGAAGTTGGGGGATGTTTATTCACTCATATTTTTTAGTTTGTCCTCACAATATCTCCGAGAGTTTTCAAAGAATTTCAATAACATTTTCCTAATGGGCTGAGGAAGAACTGATTTGATTTTGGCATAGATCCAGGAATTTTTTCAGATTGATATATTTTCATATATCAAGACGTTAGTACAAAAATTGGAAAATCAAAACTCACAGTTGCCTCCCTTGCACTACATGAACAGATTTTCATTCAGTTTTCGGTAACCGTATTTTGTAAGCTTTGTTATGCGCTCTCTGAGTGTTCTCTAGTTTCATTTGTCACAAGTTTCTGTTCCCAAACCCTACCCCTTCCCATCCGGACTGTCTTATTCCTGTTGTTATTCAAGGTCACCTTGCTGGGATTATCTGCCTAAATCTTATACAGATTATCTCTTCTTTTCTGTCTGCTTCATTAAGATGTGATTTTTCACAGAATATCAGGAGACATTGTTCTTGGAGATTTGCAAGGATTTCTTCATCCAATCAATTTGCCGGTTCTTTTAGCATTATTCTTTCAGAATTCTTCATTTGAAATGTCTTCGATGTTCAAACAACTCATAATTATCAATGCTTACATGAAGTTCGATAAAAGGAAACTAAATCTTTCTGCTTGAAAAGATGCAGAGATAAAAAGGAATAGAAGGAAAAACGGTTGAACTAAATTTTTTTACCTTTGCCAACAAAGCTGGAAGATGTATATGTATTCACTGGTGCCTATCTGTCTGTTTGTCCAAACAATATTCCCTAAAGTTCTCGCCGAATTTCAGAGAGATTTTGTTGGAGGATGGGTCATTGGCTTAGGAAGGAATGGTTAAATTTAGAAGCAGATCCAGAAAGTTTTTTTTGATCAGAAAATTTTTTTTTCATTTTTTGTATGTATTTATGTACTCGCAAATGCTTATCCACTCAATATCTCTGAACATTCTCAATGAATTTCTGTAAAATTTGGTGGAAGAGTACGCCATAAGCTCAGGAAGAATTGATTGGATTTTGGGGTGGATCTTGGATTTCAATTTCAGTTAGGAAATTTTTTTTTTCCATGCAGTAAGTGATAAACAGTAGTCTAAGATGCAGAAAATAAAAACACAGTTACCTCCCCTCCATCAATTTTCATTCAGTTTTTGGTTAGTGTATGGCATTGGCTGAGATATGTGCTCTCAGGATGCTGCCTAGTTTGGGTTTTTTTTCAGTTATTTCTTACATTTGAGATTTTCCAAACATTTGATTCCAGATTGAATATTTGCAGTTTTGAGTATTTCCTCAGTTTTCAAGTTGGTATGGCTGAGAGCTATGTATGATGCATATAGGCTGTTCCAATGGAACTCGAGGACTGGAAATTTGAATATCTACTCTTCATGAAAGAATTATGCTCAATTTCACGTGGAGTGACCACAAGATAGCACAATACATCCGTGAGAAGAATCCATGAAATTACTCAAATGATAATGGGCTGCAAGAATGTCAGACAACCAATGGACATCGCAACTCATGACGTACATCCCTAGAGATCACATGCGCAACCAAGGCTGGCTGTGTATCAGAGAGACTAGGTAGGCAAGTTCAGAAAGTACAGGCTCTGCGACGCCCACAATGGAGAAGTGTGCCGAATCCTGGGGAAAGTCTATATCCAAAAACGGATGTTAAGAGACTGATGATATCATCTTGGAAAAAAAGGTTTTTTTTCTTTAATTCCCCTCCCCTTAAGTAGGTTTTTAGAGGGGGGGGGGCAATTTGCAATGTGGGTTTATGCTAAATTGGTCCCTCAGTTTGAATCTAGCAGTATTCACACCAGTTTGTTTTGAAAATTCTGTTTTAGTGATAACTCCCCAACAGTAGGCGAGATCAGTAATTCATTCATTGATTACCCTTTTTCCCAATGTTTCAATTAATCCCCCCAGCAGCATGGCATGCTGCCAAAAGGCATTGGTCGCATGACAATTTCTAATGAATGACTAATCAAACCTGTCTCGCATTGGGTTTCTTTTCAAACATTTATTGATGGAATTTCATTTTTCAGATATTTCACAGAATTATTCAACCATTTGTTCTGATGTAATATCTTGCATTTACTGTCATTGATTTGATTCTGGTAGACTGGTCATTGGATCTAATCCTCAGGGAAGAATAGCATTACAATTGTTCCTTGCTGTTAACTGGATGTTTCATGTTCCATTGTCTTAAATCGACCTGTTCTCTGAGAAAGCTTCAATGAAGATTTGGCTATCATGAGAAAAGACATTGGGCTCTTTCGGGCAATTTTTCTCTTCTTTTTCTTTTTCATAACTTCACTCGTGTGGCCTTGTGCCAGAATCAGTAGAGACTGCGAAATAACTATGAAACAAGGTCTGTCTGGAAAGGATCTAGCTATTTGATATCAACAAAATCAAAATAGCTCACACCAAGCAATGACACCATAGTCCCCTTCATAGTACCACCCTTGAGATCTTACACACTTATTCCAGCGTCCGTCCCACACTTCAAAAGAGTCTGCAAAGTCTCTTTTTTTTTTATCTCGATCAGTTGCCTTGTCACATTCTCTTTAGTCTCATCCACGATTTCAGACGGAGCTTGTACATCCATGAGTGTCTATCGTACAATGATTGTTAGCAAGCTTTTCTGACAACCTACTTCCCATGTGTTTTGAGTTTTTATCCTCTCCAGCTGCTTCACTTGTGTGGCCTTGTGCCAGACTAAGCTGATTTTACTGAATAAACATGATGTACTAGAAACCAACAGATCAGCCTCATTAAGTATTTGTATATTTGGGTCTACTGCTCCTTTCATGTGAATTTCAAAGACTTTGTATAATTGTCAGAAATCTGAGCCCTTACTACAGAATAGATCTTTGAAAGATTCTCAAGATAAGCTGACTTGATACGATTCAAGATACCAAAATAGTTTTCCAAGCATATCTCACCAGTATCTTTACCATCTTGGTGTAGTTGAGCTAGATGGGACAGGGAGCTTACAAGCTCGGCTATTGTCTGCCAAAAAGGCCCTGATATGGTGTGCACCTGCAAGGGAAATAACACTCAAGTGGCAAGAAAAAGACTCGATTGATACCCTGAAACATTAGTTCCGATTCCTGGAAATATATTGAACTCTGTCAAAGTTGACTAGAGGTATAACAATTTTCAGCTGCTACCACCTTGTCTGGTAAGGTATTTCTTGGAAAATGGTTTTCCCAAGTGTTAAGTCATCCTTGAATTCCAATTAACTCACAGATATTACACTTTGATCCTAACAGAGGATTGAGAAGTGGCAGTTTGATCCTAGGCAGAATACACAGATACTCTGATCCTAGACAGAAGTTTGGATCAATATGTAAATAATCCCACCATGCTTTAGGAGTACTATACAAGTGCTGTAATAATGATAAAGATTTTGTCTTTGGCACTCAGTGCTTCAGGTTAACCAGCTATCTGTTCATTTGACTAAATGTAAAATCTTTAGTGAAAGTTTCTTGAAATGTGTTTGATATGCCGTATAAATCATGACACATTTAGCCTTACTGTATGATTAGCCTGAAAATCTGGGATCAATCGATATTTCTAATGTAAATTGTGAACTTGAATTATGTGTAAACTATTACCAGGTAATATTTTATTGGACATGTCGATTTTGACTTGAAGATGTATTGTAAGTTTGTATTATCATTGAGAAAACTGATTGACAATGTCTGTGTGTCAGACAACTCTTGGAATGATATTGAAACAAGTCTCAGTCATTTGTGCAGTGTTAATTTACCTCTGCCAGCAAAGTTTGAAGAGGTATAGATATCCACTCGTCTGTCTATCCATCTGTCATCTCAGAAAATTCTCAATGAATTTCAATGTAACTTTAAGGTGGATCCAGGAATTTGTTTTGATTGAGAGATATCATTATTAGTTTTCAGGAAAAGAAGTTAGAAATGAACACTTGATAAAAAGGTTGAATTTGAATTCAAAGGAAAGTAACACAAAATTTGTGTATTCGAAGTTCTCTGTCCCGTGTTTTTTTTTTATATTTTATTTTATTTTCAATTAGTTTTTAGTTTGTGTATGACATTGACAGAGATATGCACTCTCTGAGTGCTTTGGAGTTGTAACTTTGCGAATGACTGGATAATCATGGCTTTTGTTAAGTATTTATTTGCTGTCAATAGCATTCGTGTTTGTGCTTTGCTTGGGGAAAATTTACATGAAACAGATGTTATATCATTAAATCATGTGCATTAAATTCTAGCAACTCTGCCTTGATCAGAAAATAAAGCCACAATATTGATGCTGCATCTGATTTAACAGTTAACAATCAGAAGAAAAGAATAATCTATTCACATGAATAGTCTCAGGAATATTCAATGTTTGAATCAAGATATTCGTGTAGTAATTAGAAACAGTCAACCCAAAATATCAATATAGGTTTCTTCAGTTTTCATGTGGGTCTGGTTGGCTATGTATGTATCTCAAATACAGGCGCCACCAATGGTGCTGAAAATTGAAAATTTAAACATTCACTTTGAAAAAAAAATTGGCAGTGGGGTTGGGGGGGGTAAATATTAGTGGTGGGTCCAATTCGCAATGACACTTGTTTTTTGAAAATTCTGACTTTCTCTTATTGATCACTGCCCAATGAAAGTCGAAAGAAGTTACTTATCCGTTGATGATAACTTCTTTAAATATTTTAATTTGTCAGCCCAACACACTTGGCCATGTGACAGTTTTTATCAAGTGACTAACCAGACCTATTATTGTAATTTCCTCTATGTTGTTTATTTTTCACAGTGGTTTGGGCATGACCATCTGGCCGTCCTTCCTGTGTTCGACAGAAACACAGGGAAGCTGAAATGTTGTGGAAAATGAATAACATAGACGTGGAAATTAGTCAAATGAAATGAATATTCAGACATACGTGTAGCTTTCATGAAAAACATATTTGAAGGAATTATTTTCTTGGATATCTCTTTAATAATGTGAGATAAAAATTTGAAAACATTTCATTGCTTGCAGGTTCTGTAGATATCAGAATAAATTATATGATATTATTAATGTGTGAGATTAAAGTTGTTGGTATCTTCATCAGTCATCTAAAACAATCTACAATATAATTTATCTAAGCAATAAAAATTCAATTCAATATATATATTTTGTGTATGATGCTAGAAATTATGTATCAAGATCCAAAACCAATTGGCAGATCTAACAGTACTGGGTTGGCCAAAAAGATTGTTTTGTTCTTGTCATTAGATGGCATTTGGAGTGTTTAGTTTTAACTGAAGATCCCTTTTGACTGTATTTTGTCAGCTGTGATATCAGCATGCATTTTCTTTTTTAATCGTCAGAATTTGTGTATTTTGGTTGATTGATTCTATCTCTGAAGATGGAAGAAACTGAGTAACCTTTTGAACATATGCTTTTTTTTTTTATTTCAAGAATCGTAAAAATACAACTCAAATGCATGTTTTGTACAGTTTATTGAGAAAGTACTGTGAATAAATCATTATTTTTGAATTTTTGTCTACTTTTTTCCTTCATCTTAATTTTATTAGTTGCTTTTTATTGCAGATAAGATTAAGATGAAGGTTAGAAAGTAGTCAAAAATCTCTGAGATAATAATGATTCATAAAACTTCATATAATAAAAAAAAAATGGAAAAATGTGCTGTGAATGATCGAACATATCAAAAATGGAGGCTTCCTACTAATATTCAATGATTCTTTTGTACCTGCCAACATTCTTGTTTCTGTTGATTTTATCAGAATAAACCAAGCAAGGCATTGTGACGAAAATAATGACTAGGATGCAAGTCCGAAATAACTATCAAATTTTAGCAATATTTTGTCCTTGAGGAGCCTGTCTTATGATTCAGGTAGTTGCAAGGTCAGTTTTCAAGTTCAGATAGAAAGTTAGGATTTTGAGTGCTGATCTTCAAGGTAGGCAGGCCTTTCTCATTTGAAAGATTGGTACAATTTTTCCATTTCTCTCCCTCTTGTTCCATACATGCTAATCTTAGTGAATATTCATAGAAATTCATAGAAAAATTGAACACACATTTTAACATGATTGAGTTATGTTTTTTTTTTCCTATCTAGAGTAGAACTTGAACCATGTCATTGACCTTTTATAATTTTTTTTTGTCCGTCTCTCTTTTGCCAGGTCCTTACTCCTGAAGAAATGGACCAGGCCATGAAGGCTGTCGCTTATGGCTGTATTAAATATGCAGATCTGTCCAAAAACCGTTGCCATGACTACATCTTCTCTTTTGACAGGGTAAGTTTTACTAAAAATTATTTCTTTTTTTTTTGTCATATGATGTATCCCTCTTTATTTTTGTCCATGTCTAACAAGAATGATAATTTTGTCAAGAGTGTACTCACTCATCAATTTTTCTTTTTCAGACAAGTATCTCTATCTTTGTTGTTTTTATGACAATGTTTTGGCCAATCTAATCTCTTTCCTTCTCCAGGTGTATATTATTAACAGTATCCCTCGTTTAGTTTTGAACAGAACATAAGTGCGTTTTTGTTACATTTGGACTCTCAGCACTCTTATGTATCTGGTGTACTACCTAGCCTAGAGATTGAACTCACTACTTCGGGCAATGTATTACCTAACCCATAGATTGTTTTTAGAACCCCATGGAATGCACTGCTCAACCCATTGACTGTACTCAGAACCCCAGAGATTAGTCTTTTAACAGCAGAGAATGTATGGCTTAACCTAGAAATTGAACTCTTATTCTTGATACTAATTGTTTATTTGATTCATGATATCATGGATAAGATTTATGAACATTGATAGTTGCCCAGCATATTCTCTTAAGAATCTCAGTTGTATTTTAGCACCAACTGCAATCAACCCTAATATATGTGGGCATAGTATCGGCTCATCTCATTGCTGCCCACTGAATTTACCACTGCTCTACTTTAGTCAAACTAAATATTTCGAGGCAGTGGTGAAAAAATTTGATGGTTAAATTCAAAATTTTTCCCTTGAATTTGTTTTTCATCAAGTTTCCATACTCAATATATATATTGTGTATTGAAAGACAAGAAGAAAGGGACTGTCAGTGGTCAGAAATCAATGCAAATGTGATCATTGATGGTTATTTATAGACGTGTCACTGCATCTAAACAATCATCATCAAAATATTCAAGGATCTTGTCTTCGTTCATATATGCACTGGGTATCTGCTTAGCTGACTTGAATTCTTAAATAGATAGATATTAGAAATGTTAATCTTTACAACAATGAAAAAAAATGAATACCCAAGCTGTAAGTCAAACAACAATATATAAATTATTTCTTATGAACGACATGTAACGAAGAAAAGAGAGAAAGAAATGAAAGGATGTGTCATGGAGTCAGTTTTTTTAAATTAAGGACCACGTGTCTGTGTGTTTGTCTGGTAACTATATAGTCAAAGTTCTTGAATGTTTAATGGAGAAAGAGTTCTGTCTCATCAAACATCAGTAACAACACGGCAGTTATCCCATTAGAGGATTAAAGGTGCATTTTTCAAATGAGTTCGTTGAAAGTGTGTATATATGAATGTTAATTTGAAATATGGGTACCCTAATTATATGTGCACAAATATAGATTGCTTACCTCCACCAATTGAGTTAAGAATAGGTAAATATTCTTTTATTTTTTTTTCATGATTCAAAGAAAATTCATCTTGTATGTTGAGGTGCCTGTGGCATCATGATCTTTTAGCTCAGCAGTATAATACATCTAAGTTGGCTGGCCGCTGACATCACTCCTCAGGCCAGACCCAGAGCGGTTTGCTATGATGTCTACATCTCAAGTGATTGTCATTAATTTTCACACTTTTTTTTCCTTTTTTTTGTTCATCTGTGTTTCTTGTATTTCCACCTATTTTTGTAACAAGATTGTCTGTTGTGTACTTTGAGGGGCACCGCACAAGCAATACTGATAGAATTAGGCTATTATAAGTATAATGCTTCAACTTAACCTAGCCTACATGTCATGATGACCTGATGAGGATCAAAGTCAATATGGAATGGACTGCTGTCTGCAAGCATTTCCCTATGCTTGCAGCAAACATTAATGGTAAAATTTCCAGGGCAAAACAAGAACCCGCTTAGGACTCTCTGACCCAGAGAAGGTTTAGAAAAAAAAAAAAGCCGTATGTATTCTGCATTTTGTTCATGCAGAATTTAATTTTTTAAAATATTATTTCTTAGTGATAAATGCATTTTCATACCCAATTTTCTGACCTATTCCCTTTCCTCCATTTAACTCTGAATGCTATTAGGACTTGAAAGCTTCCCGTGTTGAATGACACCCGAGGCAATCATTTTGTCTCCATTTCTTGAAAAATCCACCGAGACCTAGCTATTGTTTGTTGTAATTGCAGGTTCGTTACGGGGCTAAGGTGGTTACCTGACACCCAAGATGGACATGCCCTGTGCTCCACCCGTTGGGGGGGGAGGGTAACAGTACATTCCTTCATTTCCCCTAATGTATTAAAGCAAAGTGATTACTAACTGTCCCAGCCTGAGTTTGAACTCTGTTTGCTGATTTCATTCTCTGTGCTGTTAACTCTTAGGCCACCTCCCCCCTTCGAAGCTAATCTTAGTAAATATCAACTGGCTGTCTAAGATGGTTGAAGTTGTGGGCTCAGCGGTTGATGGTCATATTTATCTACTATCCTCTAGAGGGCAAATTAAATACTAGCTCTAGTTTAAAGTAAAGCTGTCCATATGTATGTACATGCTGGTCATAGGTGTTTCAGCTCAGGTGAAAAAACAGGATTTTAAAACCTGATTGTTTGACCCTCTGCACTTTGGAAAACTGGTGCTACACTATCTTTCTATCCCTCTTTTCCATGTCCTACTCAGCTAAGCTTAAGAAATTTTGTTAGATGTAAGCTCATTTAACCCTTTCAAGACTAAACTGTGGAGGTGCTTAATTCTTGAACATTTAAAAGAAGCGCAAGATGTTAATTTTTGATAAATAAAATTTAAAGTTTTGAGCTTTTTGAAGAAGCATTAAAGAAAAATATCCTTTAATTACATCAAAAATTTTCCATATTTCGAAGGACTAAAATCATGGCGGGATACAATTGTCCAAATAGACATTTATTTCTACCTGCAAAATCTTCTTAACTTAATATTTTCTGTCTCCTGCGTTCCTGTAGATTTATAAGAGATTTACATAACATATAAGTATATATCACAGCAGCCATAGAAACTTTGGGATATATATGTCCCAGGAGGCTAGTTTCAAATGGGTTAAGCTTATATTTTATCATTTATGGTAATGCTTAGAAATCACAGATAGATTTACTACGAAATAGTTGTAATAGTATGGCAACCACCATTTTAATACTGTCTGACCATCGTGGGAATAAACACATTTTCTTCCAGCTTATATTTTGTTTCATGAGACAAAATTTCTTGTTTCTTTCTTTTCTCTATTTTGAATATCTTGTGAATGTCTTCATCTAAGTACAGTGTATTAAATCGTCAGGGGAAGTGTCTTATTTAAAGAGCTTTTAATGATTACCATAGATTTATGATTTCCCCCAACCAAAAACTTAGGTAATAAAATAATTACTGTCCATGCCAAGCAAGTAAAATGCATATTTGTTAACACAGTTTGAAGAGCCAGATTTATTCACTCAATTCTATTTGTCCTTACTACACAATAGTTTGCAATAAATTTCGATGACAATTTTTGCATAGGAGGAACATAGACTAAAGAAGAATTAATTAAACTAGCCAAATACACACCCAGACGGATTATTATGCTAGTTTTTGATAAAATTATAATTTTCTTTTTAGAAGCATCCTCGCTCGAATATGTATAAGAAGCTCTGTCTGTCAGTCTGTTCTTTTGTTGTTTCTCAGCTGTTTTAAGTCAGATTTAGGTGAAACCTGGTAGAATCCCTTGATAAGACACTTCTTACCTCGGAAAATCTTCAACTTTGGCTCACATGATCTGTCAGTAGTGGCATTTGAACTTTATTTCAAAATCGATTCTCAGCTGTTTTAAGACAGATTTACTTGAACCTAGATAAAAAGGTTTTCCTTGATAAGGTGCTTCTCACCTAAAATTATCTTCCTCTCAAAGTCATGTGATGTGGCAGTAATGGTGTTTAAAATTCATAATGCTCTCCTCATTGAATTCTTGTTTCATGGTTTCATTCTAATGAATCACCATATTGATAGAGTTTAATTTTTTTTCCTATATCAATTATAAGTATTCCACACAATATCTCCAAAAGTTCTGTATGAATCTCCATGTAATTTTGTAGAAAAGTCAACAATGGGTTACGGAAGAAGTGATTAAGCTTTTGGACGGTTCCATGCACAATTACTTCCCTTGACAGTGACATTGGCACTGCTTTCTAGTTTTTTAAGATTTAAGGTTTTCAAAATTGAATTTTGATTTTTTATACCTGTCTGATGCTCTTTTTTTTTTTCAATTATTTTTTCATTTCAATGAATTAAAAATAATTTCATATTTCAGTTTTGACCAACCTTTTTATAATTTTTAGCATTTTAATTATAATTTTTAATTAAGGAAAAATTTTTCACTTAATTATTCATTTTTCTATTTTTAGATTTTTTTTTTCTTTATCTCTCTCTGAATGGCTTGGTTTGCATTAGAATTAGCTTTAAAAAATGGATCCTTTGGGGTATTATTTTCTTTGTCTCAAGGATTAGGTTTCGAGAAAATCTTAATTGACTCTAACAAAATGGACAAAATGTTGCAGCAAGACACATGTGTTTTTGGCATGTTTAAAAAAGACAAACAAGAGGCGGAAAGTTAAAATCACTGTCAAGTGAAAGAAGAAGAAGAATGCCTTGCCATTGATTTGTGTCTTCAATTTTTTCCAACATTTTCTGGCCATCAGTACAGAGCGGAAATAGAGGAAAAGCCTTTGGCAAGACTCAAACTTGCATCCGTTTTTTCCCTTGGAAGCTTGTCTTAGCACGACAGCTACCTTACTGATGAGGCCACAGAGGCTAAAATCTTACCATACAGCTTTCATTCTTTCTACCTTGCACAAGTGCCTGATTTGTTGCCATCTTTTCAATGTTTGAATAATATTTCTATTGATACTACTAGTTATCTCTGTCAACAAAGTTTGAGAGGTACGTGTATTCAGCTGCATCTTCCTTCCCAATAATTAACAAACAAACAAAAGACTCAAATATCAGTATCTATATTATTTGAGCCTGTTCATTTCTGTGTTTGTTTGTGCCTCTTCTCCAAAAAAACTACATGGCCTATTGACCTTATATTTTGTAAGTAAATTAGGGAGAGGTAAACTTAAAACATAAGCTACATGAGGTTTACCTCAGAGGTCATTCAATGTCACCAGAGGTGATTTCTTGATTTTCAGGGTTGTTGGCCACAATTTTGAACCAAGGATGCTAAAATTTAGCATATATCTGGTAAAAGAATTTGTATTCTCACCTAGAAGATCAAAATCTTTAAGATATTTACTTTTGGAATCATTCAAGGGCATTTTAAAACAATTTCCCAAATTTTGGGCCACAATTTAGCACCTATGGAACCACGGGCATAGGAGTATATCTTTCCATGGCGAAGGTCATATGCTTTGCTGAGTTGATCACTGAGGTTATTTGAGGTCACCTTGGGTTATTTCTGGTCATTTCTGGCCTCTTTTCTGAGTTGTAAACCATAATTTTGCCCTGAGGATGCTGACATTGAGCTTCTGGGCAAATCTTCTCTCATTGAAGGTAACAGGCTAACTTAGGTTGACCTTGGAGGTCATTCAAGCTCACCAGACGTTAGTTCTACTGAATTTTCCAAGTTTTAGGAAATAATTCCATACATCTGTCTCTAAAATTTGGCATAGGGGTTTATCTTTTCTTGGTGAAGGTCTTAGGCAATCCTATATTAATCTCGGAATTCGTTTGAAATCATCTGAGTTTGTTTTTGATAAATTTTCCAAGTTGTTAGCCATGATTTTGTACCTATGAAACTGAAATTTTACGTAAAGGTAAATTCTTTAACAGCCAAAGTATTTAGAAATGTGATTTTGACACTGAGGTCATTCAAAGTCACCGTATGTTATTTCTAGTCATTTCTAAGTTGTTAGCCACAATATTGAGTCTAGGTTTCAGAATTTTTGCATACATTTTTGCATAGGAGTACATCTTCACACCGCCTAGGTAATGTGAGATTGAAGCTAGAAGTCACCTCTGGGAATTGTATCAAGCCACAAGGACAATCTCTCGAGATCTTTTCTGATTTCTCCATGCTTTTCCCAAGGACAGCTCTATATTGGACGTTCTAGTTGGATGTCTTATCAGTCTTTCAATGTAGAGTATCCAGTATAAGCCATGTCAAACTTAGCGACGACATCTTTTGTTCTTTTTTGTGCGTCAGAATATTTCTTCCATTACAGCTACTTTTTAATGTGTGCATAGTGTGAATAATCAATTTTTCCTTTGCTGTCTTGTACAGGAAGAAATACATCAAAGAACAGATTTTTTCTCCTTTTGGTTATATTTCAAGTTATTTTCCCCCTGGCAATGTTGGGTATCCCTGCTAGTAGACATATAATGACTGGTCAATGGATTCACAAAGTGTGTAGCTCAAATGATTTCTGAAGAATCATAAGCAAATTGAAAGTCAAAATTGTTAAGTATCATCATCGTCATCATCAGTCTAATAGCAACTGTCTTTGGACATAGACCTTCTACATGTTTCGCCAGACCTCTCTGTCACGGTGTCAATACTTGTCTAGTTCGTCTTGCCATCTTATATTCTGGCTGCCATGAATTCTTGTTATCTTTTGGGATGCATGTTGTGTGTCGTGATTTCTAGTAGTTGTCTGCCATTCTGGCAACATGACCAGCCCATTGCCATTTGAATTTTCTAATGGATTCTATCTAGGACTCCTGTTTTTTTTCCCTGATATATTATGCTATCTTCTGATCTTAGTATGTGATGTTGAGCATGATTCTATCAGGTGCACATTGCATGGTTCTAAGTTTGAAGGTCAGTCTCGTGGTTAGGTTCCATATTTCAGCTCCATTCAGGATGCATTGATCGTATACCCTTCTTTTTAGGACTAATGGAATTTTCTTGTTCTTCAAGAGAGCATGCTCAACCGAAAACTTACCATCCTATATTGTAATTGTAGCCAATTGTATGATTTCAAATGTATGATGGCTTGATTTCTCAAGAGGGATGTTTCCGTTTGCTTTAAGGCACTCTTTGAGCTAAAGTGCTTGCCTTGATATAATTTGATGCCACACCCAAAATACTGTAGTTTTTAATGCAAACACGCAATTACTTATTCATTAAAAACTGTACTATTCTACAAATTTTCTCATCCGAGCCATAAAAGAAGAAAATTTTGGAAACCGTGAAACTGTTTTGAACTGCCTCATCATCTTTTAGTCTGACATAAGGCCACAGTAATGGATCACCCAAAAATGCAGGGTAGAGCAATGGTTACTGACACAGGAAACAGAATTAGTTTCTGCTGTGGCTGTTTAAGTCCACTTTGTGCAAATGCCTTTGAGGAAGGCATGAATCCACTCCCCCCCCCCCCAGTTATGGGTGAATAGCAGGATAGTTTGAGCCTTTTGGCCTTGCAAGAGAAGGTTATCCCGACAAAAGAACCTTGGAGTTGGATTGGCAACTCCATCCCATAAAACCAAAACTTCCCCAGTATCACTCATGGTATAGTTGCAGTTTTAGGGATAGAAAACACAAAAACAATGGGGCATCCTGTGAGGATCAACTTCACTACTCTGGAGAATTTGATTCGTCTACAAGTGAAGTCTCTACAATCAGTGTTGATCAGATGTGTTGCACTTACAACATGAAAATACTGAATTATGAGGCAATCTTAATCTGAGGAAAAGGTTTAAATCAGATGTCCTTTTCTTTGATGAGTTGCATTTAGACTAGAACTCAAATCTCTGTTTACCATTGACTCATACCTGCAAGTGGTGAATGTTCTTGAGATTTGATAACTTCTTCCTTAGCCTTTGGCTCATCCTTCAGCAAGATCTAATTGAAATTCATTGGAAACTTTTGAGGATATCGTGTTCATGAGAGAATACATAAGAATTTTGAAAAATATTCCTGAATCTATTCTAAAATTTAATGGCCTAGCCCATGGCCCAACCTTCCACAAGCTTCATTGAAATTCATTGAAAACTTTTCAGTGTATTGTGTGGACAGACAGATGCACAGAAGGTAATGCATATACCACTCAAACTCTGTTTGCAGAGGTGAATAATTGAATATTGAATTAGTTAGTATGTCAAATAGTGAATTAATGAAATTGAATATCATGCTAACAGATATGTTGTAATTGTAGCCCATTGTATGCTTTCAATCCATCTCTAATTTGTTACACCTAGTCAAAGTGATCAAATTTTCAACACAATATCATCAATGTATCCATTGCCTATTGGTGAGTCATTTGTCAGCCAAGGTCTGTTTTGGTTTCCTCAGTATGAACACAAATAAATAAAAGCGCATCAGTAATTATTAGTAAAAGGTGTTGGGATTTTGCCTCTAATGTCAATGTAATATTCCTTTAATGGGCTGATATCTGTACATTTAGCCCATCTGAACTTGACAAGCTGATAGAAATGGTGTGAGAGGTCAATTTATCCTGAGAATATAGTTGGATTCTGAATTCAGATCAGCCAGTTATCCTCATTTAGTCTTGTGGCTTGCATCTTGGTTCAGGTGATTGCAAATCTCCCAGTATTTGACCTCTGTATGATAACTGAAGTCTCAGTTCCAAATGATGAATAAATTTTGCATCTTTGAAATCAATTAGCAGAGTTGTCATCACCAGATGCTAACTTATCAAATTTAGTTCAAATCTCACCTGAGGCTTATTTTTTATTTCCAATCCATGCTTCTTAACAGTTGGAGAATACTGATCTGAAAGTTGAGACAAAAAGGAACAGAAATAAGGTGAAAGAAAACACTAGTCAAAAAGAAACAATTGACAAGGCTTCATTTAACAAATTCGGACGACTTAAGACTACTACACTTTTTACCACTCGGAATAAAAATGAAATTAAGAAATTAAAAAATGGTGCATATGCCAGACTTCTGGTTCACAAGGGTATTTGAAGATGAATAACGCTCGCTGCAAATAATTAGCAATGTGCAAATGTCCTCTGTCATGCTAAGGATCACAACTGACATGGTATAAAAGAATTTCACTCTTGTTCTAATGGCGTAATAAAAATGCTTACAATCTGCTTGTGGTCGACGGAACTCTATTCTCCAATCTCACCACAATGCAAATCTATCATCTACATTTACAAAATGCAATATGTATCCATATAACTCTTATATACCATCATTTTTTACATCACGGGTAAACTAGTTAATAATAATGACAAATGCTTCTTCTATGAAAGTTGTAAACTTTCCATCTAATACCACCAGTATATGTTGTTTTTTTTCTCCTTTGCAGATGTTAGATGATCGTGGTAACACAGCTGCTTATCTTCTCTATGCTTACACCAGAATTAGGTGAGTTTTTTCAATTCTTTTGAAAAAATATTTCTAAGCTTTCCTGGCTTTACTGAAAGCAGCAAGTTGATCTTCAGAACTTGAAGTCATTGCCCCTACTCTATTAAAGTGATACTTTAATATTTCGACCATTAAAGTAAGTAGCTTGAAGCTCTAATAATGCACTGAATTTATTAAAATAACCTCTTCCTACAAGTTCAACTTATTCATCTTTATACAGGCTGTCCCGGAAAGTAATGATATATCTCTGTGAAGTTGAAAGGATTCTAAACATTAGTTATATTTTGCATAATTTCACACAAAATTATTATTTATTTTTATATTCAAATTACTTGAAACCCATTTATGGGGATCTTTCAGTTTCCAAATTTTTCTTTATAGACCTATTATCTATGATTGAATTTTCATAGTTACATGAAAGATACAAAGCATGTTGTGTAATCAAATCAGAGAAAAGTTAAAGAGGAAAATTCATAAAGCTGGTTTGAAATACTAGATGACTGAAATGCTTGAGAGTGTGTACCATAAAGGATCTGTAGAGAATTGGATCCATAGAATCTGATAATTATACTTTTGTGCAGTTATTTTAAAGATACATTTTTGTATTTTGTTTCAGTATATATGTGTGTATATATGTATATGTTTATGTATGCATGAGCTTGTGTGTATGTCTGTATATATGTATATATACATCTGCTTGTGAGTATATATGTGCTTGAGAGTGTATATATATATATATATATATATATATATATATGTATATTTTTTTTTTTTTTTTCATACAAATTAATTTTCATTAAATTCCTATCATTTCTCAAAATATATAGTTACTTTTGGGACATTGTATATCACGTTAGAAGCAAGTTGATAATTTTGAATGGTAGAATTCAAAATCAAGCTGGCTATTTGTTGACCAAGTTCCATTATTTTCATGCCTTTCCAACAATCCTGTTTCTCTCTATCCAGGTCTATCGCTCGCCTCGCGAATGTCTCTGAAGAGAAGCTGAAAGCCGCTGCGCACACCACAAAAATTGTCTTGGACCATGAAAAAGAATGGAAGCTGGCCAAATGCATCATGCGTTTCCCAGACGTGATTGAGAAGATCTTGGGTGATCTCCTCTTGCATTCCCTCTGCGATTACATCTACGAACTGGCAACTACCTTCACAGAATTCTATGACCAATGCTACTGTGTGGAAAAAGATCGTCAAACTGGTGAGTATAATCTGGATACAATTTACATTTTTAAATCGCAAATGGATTAATCAGACATTTTATTTTTCATGTTGCCACGTGGTACAAAGACTTTTGTGCATGATGACTCATAAAAGAAACTTGTGACGCCTTTCCATTAAGGGCAAACCTCAGAAAATGCCATTATCCACACTTTTTGGCACAGTACACACGAGATGCATTAACCCGGAAAATGCATGTGCGAATCAGCATATATATATATATATATATATATATATATATATATATATATAACAATCGATGATTGTTTCATCTGCAGACTGCTGTTTTGTTGTTTTACAACTCTTCAGGGTGGCTATAGACTATCGAATACCCTTTCCAGTACCATGAGGTAGGGTTGAAACCTTTGCTTCAGTCCCAAAGGCAGACATTCTACCTCTGCCCTACACAGAACTGGACGGTCAGTAGGACTGAATTAAGCAATATATTTACTTACGCATAATTCCCCATCCACTAGAGTGCTCCATTCCAGAGTTGGATGTGTATTATGTCACATTTATGGTATCAGTTGCAGCCATCAGCCCTTCTCCCCTTCTCTATCTTCATTAAACTACCTAACTTTCGTTTCTCCCTCTCCTTTCCTACTGTGTCTATAAGACTTGAAGGATCAGTAGCTGTCATCAGCCAAGTCTGTTGTTGTATACTTATAACCGCTGGGAAACAATGTGTCATAGATTATATATATATATATATATATATATATATATAATGAGAGCGGTGTCTATCACAACTATAGTACCAGTTGCAACCATCAGCCTCTCTCCATTTCCTTACCATCTTATTAAACTACCTAACTTGATGAGAAAGATCTTGAGTGAGAGTGAAGCTCATGTTTTAACATTCCGCCATTTTTCATTTTGTCTGACATTTAGAATAAATATGAGCTGGGTGGGTGTCTATAAAGCCATTGTGCTGGATAGATTTTATTTCTACTTATGTGAGAAAGCAGAGTTAAGATACAGCATACTTTCCAGACAATCATGGTTGTCCAATAGTTAGGAATTTGATGTTTCAACATGGACCAACTAGAAAGAAGTTTTGTCTAATATTTATATCTTATATGGTATGCTGAATTATCACACACACACACATGTATATTTATATGCAGATGCATCCTAATCAGGATGTTCACTTGAGGCTTTCTCATCTCTGGCTTCCTATGAAGTTCGGATGTGGTGTTTACAATCATAGAAGGTACCTAGATATAGCATATACTCTACAATATATAGTATACAAAAGGGTGAATGAAAAGAAACCCAATATTGGAAAATTGTTATAACTTGATTGATCATAGTCGAACTAGATTTACATTGGACCATACAATGGTGAAATTTGCCCATTGTATTAAAATTCAGTGTAGGCACCGGTGTTATCCACCAAAATCTGTGTGGCTTCAGTAAACCTTTGCACGAAGTCTGGCAGTATGTTGGCCATAACATATCAAATGATCTCTTCTAGTTGATCCAGGGTTTGTGGTTTGGTGCTGTACACCTCTTCTTTTGCCTACAGGAAAAGTCATTGGGTGTAGAAAATTACTTGTAATTTTTTATGAGGTGTAAATTCTCATCAATATGATATACTATACATTATACAAGTAGATATTTTCTAAAACTTAATAGATTTCATGCATCCTTTTTTTTTTTTTTTTCCTTTCTTGTATTTCAGGTGAGATTATCAATATCAACATGAGCCGTTTGTTGCTGTGTGAGGCAACGGCCAGTGTTATTCGAACCGGGTTTCACATCCTGGGAATCCAACCAGTACAGAAGATGTAAACCCGCAACCTTTGGAAAGGAGCTACTGACAACCTTGTTCAAGGATAGTGAATAATCATCTCAAATCACTTCTCTCTATCTCAATATGAAGAAATTTTTATTTAAAAATTAACCCTGAGAATTTTTAAAATGTCTTTGAACAACACAAAGACCACTGACAACATCTGAACAAATCAGTATTAAGCTTCTATCAAAAGAATCTGTTCACTAACACCTACTTTTTGTTGAATAATAAAGAATGTCACCAACTCCATAAAGCATACTTGTTTCCTTTACTGTCAATTTTTTTTCTTTTCTTCTTTTTTTTTTTTTTTTTTTTTCATAAAACCAAGACAACTGACCCACTTGGATGAAGATTCATCAAAAGCTTTGAATCTCCTGACAATTTATAATAAAAAAAATCTTATGTTATAAACACTTTGCTTTCAAGTTGTTCTCTTTTTTTTAGCCATCTTCCCTCCTGACCTCTCAATGAAGCCAATTTATGTTTCAACTCTTTTCTTACCCTGTGCCAGTACTGTAGAGCAACACACTTCAATGATCTACCAGAGCTGTGGTTTGGAACTGTCTGGAACGCATACTTGCATAATCCACAAAATAGTTCTGTCACTGGGATATTCACAGTGTCATACCATGCTCAATCCAAGTAATAAGAGATATGACCCGTTATGTATATTTCACTAGCAGGAAGGCATTGTTCAACAGCATCATAAGTCTGGACATACCAGTGCTTGAATTTTGTTGAGAACCCCACCTATGTCATAATAGATGACCTCCTCAACTAGATGCAAGACCTCACCAAAGTTGTGTATACAACCATAGCTGATCACTGAGGATTCTGTTCTGGAAACACTGAGAGTATTCATAAGTTCCTGGACAACAGATCAACCCTCTTGAAGCTGCACCCTGCTACAACAGGGAATGCATTTCTCTTGCTTGTGAAAACGGCTGCTCTGGTAACCATTATTGGCAAGAGTGCTCTTATCACCAAACAAGAAATTCAACTTATGCACAGAATTTGGATGGTCTCTGGATGGTTGAAATGCAGATCCCTCTCCATCTAGACAACCAGCCTCGATGAACAAGGTGTCAAAGGCTACCAGGACTATTCCTGTGCACAGAAGGCAGTTCCATGCCTTGTAGGGTGCTGTTGACAGTGACTGGCATCCAAATGCTGTAGGATACAGTAGACAGCAACACTTGAAAGCAGTGATTCAGAAAATTATTAGAAAGCAAAAACTGTTTTCACTTCAGTAAATTTATTCAAAATAACTGCTGTGCCCCTAAGATGGATACCAAGATTTGTTGAAACATTGGACATTCATATTCAGTGTAGGTTATGTGTTAAGAATGGCAATCCCATTTTCTAATTCTTGCCAAGTGGAAGATTATTTTGCTTTCAATTTCTGTTAATACGGTACAATATTTGCTGATGGGAAATGTCAATCTGTAGTTAATGACCAAGACGATCCGTGTCAGACTTAGTACTAAAGTAAAATAAGTGTTTTGATTTTCTATCCTTGATTATCAAAATAGGCTATTTTTCATAAAAACAGAGAATTATTTAAATAAATAATAAACTGAGTATTGATTTGTCAGGAACCACTTGGCATTTCAAATCCTTGATTAGTTTATCTTGGTTTGGTTTAATCTATAACACAGAATATATTCAAATAAAGGGTACTGTGGAAAACAAATCTTTAGTTGTGATGGCAATTTACAATGTCCACTGCTTGTAGATTTCCAGTAGCTAGTTGATCAGGTTGTGCACCCAGGTTATTATTCTAGATGGTACTTGATATCATTTCTTGATCATAATCTTTTATAACATCCTATGTCTGTAAATCTTCTTTTGCACCTGGGGTAGATGCTAGACATAATGAAAGATAATTACTTTATACCATGGTTGCTGCAGTAGACACACATTGAGTTCTGTCACAGAGATTTTGGCTTCTTCATCTGAAGATTTAAAAGTTTATCACATGATGAATCCACAAAACATTGCAAAGTGTAATTTCAAGTTTTTAAGTAGGCGCTCTATATGGAATAATATTCTTGAATGTACAAACTGAAGTATCTGCAGAAAAAAAAAAAATGACAAAAGGTTTTCCTCCACTTTTAACTCTCTGAAGGTGGCAAAAATGTTTACCTTAACTTTTGATTCCTTTAGGGAGTTTCCTCACTTTTGACTCCGTATAAGGGGGGAAAAAGGGTTCATACTTTACATTCACTTTTCTCCCCTTAAACAGGAAAAGGGTTTCTCATCATTTTTACCCATAAAAGAGGGAAATAGTCTTCCTTCATTTTTGACACTTTGAATAGAAAATGGTTTCCTTTCATTTTTGACCCATTGTAGGGGAAAAAAATTCCCTTCACTTTTAAAAAATATGTAGACGTATACCGAACAGAAATTGAGGGTCCAGTTTATAGTTGAATTGTATAAAAAACCCTGCCATCTATTGGGCTGAATCTGTTTAGATGGTCAATATAGCATGACAGACAAACAAGCCAATAGTGTGATACCTAATATATATGTGCATGTTATGTCATAAACGAACATGTTTACTTTTTAGATTAAATGTGTTTGAATGAATATATATATATATATATATATATATATATATATATATATATATATATAATGTGTGTAGTCAAATAAATATGTATATTTATATTCCTATATACTCTCATATATATATAAACGTGTGTATATATACATGTATACGTATGAAAATATCAAGCGAGCTGAGTATCTACTTGTTATTGTCAAAACTATTTGGCTTCATGTTCATTGCGTTAGCAAAAGTGTCAATCACATAAGAATGTCTAAACGTAGACTTGGGTGTTGGAATGTAACCTTGGATGACACGGGGTGAAGTGAAACTTAATTTCACGAAAATTACATCACAAGATTCCATGAAAAGTTGGTAAGATACTTGTGTAATTCTGGTTGGTTCACTCAGCCGATATCGATTAATAATTGAAATCGACATGGACTGCATATTCCACCTTCCTTGATTGGTCAAGGAGTCCCTCCAATCAGAGCAGCCCGAACTATCCTCCCTTTTTCACAAATACTCCACAATTTGTAAGGTCTATGAGTTGCCAAGAGGATTCAATGCTACCAGGTCCAAGAGAAGACCTATTTGGCTGATGTATAAAGGACCCCAGCAAAATCTTCGTCTTTTTACTAGATCGCGACGAAGTTGTATTTGATGGAAATAAATACAAGTTCGAAAATTAATTCATTGTCCTTCATGATCTAATTCGATCAAGTGAGTATTGTTTTGCTGTCTGTGCATGAACGGGTCAGATTTGTTCAGGTGTTAGATCAGTAAAAAGACGGGCCTCATATGTCCAGGGTCTACACGGTAGTCACCCAGAGAAAATACGTACATATGCCTGCACTCTACACAGCACACCAGCGAAAATACGGATCTCTTAGGTCGAGGGTCTACACAGCAGCCATGCAGAGGAAGGGCGTAATCCCATGTGTAGGATCAGTCACTCAGTGAAGAAAACGAGCTCCTTACGCAGCGAGTTCTACACATCAGACATTTTCCGAAACAAAACATCACTTCCACAAACCGTTCCTATTGCCGCAGTCTGATCTCCAGGAAAAGAATCAAGATAGACCCGACTTCACACACACAAGTATTGCAGGCGTTTCCCCAAGCAGATGAGATGTTTGTTAAAAGGCCTCTTGGTGACGCCTACTGCTCAAGCTTAAACCAGTCTTCCTTTCGCTTGGCCGCGGACAAAACAAAATTCCAAGTTGGGGGCTTTGCAGGCCCATGTTGCTTGTATTCAGAAGCAAAACGAGACATTGCTGGAAAAACTCGGATTGATGCTATCAGGAATTTTGCTGATGCAATGGCGAAGAACAAAGCTCTCGATTCTGCAGCCAGATGCTCATGAATAGCAGCTCGTAAAACTCTATTGAATAACGAGACACTGGAGTCAGAAAATGGTTGGGAGGCCAGTGGGTCCCCTCTGGCTAATGCAACCAGCGTGGTCTCTTCTGCAAATATAGCCAGCATGGTTTCGTCTGCTCGTACAATTAGCGTGGTTTCCTTTGCAAATCCAGCCAACGTGGTTTCCTCTACAAAAACAGTCTGCGTGGCTTTTGCAAATACAACCAGCATGGTTTTGCCTACTAATTCACTGACTGGTTATTCCTGCTGACACAGCTGCCGCGGCTCTCCGTGCGAAACAATCACTGCAACTCTCCCACCAAACGCAACTACTGTGGTCCCTGCTGTAAACGCACGAACGTCTCTAAGCCCTTTGGAGACTTTAAACGTGTCAACCAAACTCTAATCAGCGAAATGTAATAACATTCAGAAAAGACCTCTTTTGTACAATTTCTGACGTAAAATGGCTAGATTCACCATCTGTTGAAAATATCAAGTGACTGGAAAATTCACAGCAAACCAAAATTGATGTAAAGGAAAAAGAAAAAGACAATCGGGTACACTATGGCCAAACCTATACAAATGATCATGAAATTCTCAAACACCTGGAAGAATCTAGAGCTGAGAAAAGGCAGCCTATACCAAGAACTCGAAACGGAAATTCGGCCGCACCAACTCGGACGAAAACGAATACATCAAATATTCATCTTTAGATACACCGAACAATAATACATATTGAGTTACAGGAGACATTCTCAACAAAAAAACAAAAACAAAGTGTTATTTTTTAAGGGTGTACAACCAATGTATTCTACACGTGGAGCTGAAACGAGGAACCTAACCAAAAAATTGACTTTCAAACTGAGAATCATGCAATGTGCAGATGAAAAAATCTTGCTCAACCTCACATGAAGAGATTATAAGACGGCACAGTATATCCAAGAAAAGATGGAAGTTCGAGACATCATAGAAAATGTTTGAAAACTCAAATAGGAATGGGCTGGACATGTGGCAAGAATGTCAGACAACCGCTGGACATCACGACTCACAACGTGTATCCCCAGAAATTACGTGGCTGTGGCCGACTGAAAGTTAGATGGGGTGACGAGAAAAATCCAGTAAGTACTGTCTCTGCGATGCTCATAGTATAGAAGTCTGGCAAATCTCAGGAAAGGTCTATGTCCGATGACAAATGCCAACAGACTGATGATGAAACAACACTCTGTCAACTTCATACAGCGGGTTTTCGGTCGGGGTCGTGCGGAGTCAGTTTCACTATTGGTGCAGGTAAGGGAATACTGATACCCCCCCCCCTTTCGGGGCTTGTTACCCAGAGGCCCAAATGGATTCAAGTCGTATCTACATACACGCTCACACGTATACAGAGATGTGCGCATCTACAAATGCACGTGAGGGTTATAATGTTTGTATTTTAAAATTCCTAAGTTCGAATATATATTATATATATATATATATATATATATATATATATATATATATATATATATATAGTAGAATGTGGATTCGCTACACAAACTAGCTCATGTTTCTGCCCTGTTCGAGCCTCATCAGGCGAATCTATTTATTTCCGGCTCTACTCTAAAACAACGTCAGGAGTAAAAAGTTGTATCTATCGAGCACTCAATGAAATAAATCCATTAAATTTCAGAAGTAGCTTTATATTATTGATATATTATTATATTATGTTATACTGCTGGCCTGATTTGTACCATGTATACTGCGTGTATGTATGTATATATATATATATATATGTGTGTGTGCGTGTGTGTGTGTGTGTATGTGTATATATATATATATATATATATATATATATATATATATATATATATATATATGTATGTATAATGGGCAATTTAATACACAATGTGGAAACTCAAAAATTAGAGGGAAAAATTGTATTAATTTCTGTTACATGTTTCGGGATATTGGTTTCTCCCGATGTCAAACATCAAATGGCCGTACATACGTATAAAATTTCTCCAATAACATAGTCACTATATTCGACACGCACACACAACCTTTCTCATTTTCACTTCCCATTCACTATTTTTTTTTGACATCAACACAATTCTCAATTTCCACCAGTAAAAGATGAGAATTCATTATAATAATGATAATAATGATAATAATAATGATAATAATGATAATAATAATGATAATGATAAGTATGCGTTGTCTCCCTCCAGCTCACCAAACCTTGTTACTTGCATATTTAAAAATCTTTCCAATTTGACGTTTGACAACGACAGTCACCCGAAACATGTAATGGTATGATACCATATATATACATGTGTGTATGTGTACGTGTGTTTATATTATAAACACATAAGTGCCAATCATTTGATATAAACAATGTCAAAGCATTCACTTGGGTGTTGAAATGTAACCTTGAGTGCCACGCGAAAAGTGAAAAAAAAAAACCTCATAATAAATAAACACTCAGAAACACTTACTTACTAACATTCGCAATATAGCGAAATCACAGAAGTTTCTATAGTGAATTGGTAAGATACTTTTCTAATTCCGGTTGGTTCACTTGACCGATATCGATTGATTATTGAAACGGCGTGGACTATCAACCAATTTTCCTTCGTGGCCAATAAGAAGAGCTCTTTCCCTTTTCATAAATTCTCCACAATTTGGATAGTCTGGGAGTTGCCAAAAGGACCCCGTCATCAGGATCGCGGGAATATCCATTTGTCAACTGCAGAATGTTCGTCTTTTTACAAGATTGCGACAACAACTAAGTTGTATGTAATGGAAATCAACACAGGTTCAAAAACCTATTGTCCTTCATGATTTAATTCAGTCAAATCAGTATTGTTTAGCTGTCTGAACCTAAACGAGTCAGCCTCGTTCTGGTGTCAGAGCAATATATATAAAGTAGGTTGGTTTAAAGGTCAATGGCATGGAATTGGTGAACTAAGCTTAAATTCCGATTGTGGCTGTTAGTGTTCACTTAACACTAATGCCCCTTGGGAATCCACTTCTCTGTGTGCTTTATTCCATCGTCGGATATCTTGATGAAATGTCCCTTCATTGGCAAGCCGATATCGCTGACAGAGAATAAGAGAATGGGCTAGGGAGTCTGTGGGCAAATCCCTCTCTAACAATTACCTTTAATGCACAGGCATTAGCAACAGCAAAAAGCTGTTAACTTATCGTCACTCTTGAGAGATATCCAATAATATATATTTGAAATCTGACAGTGATTGATCGAATGGAAATTTCGCTGTTTTAAAATGCCTTAATGATAACAATACATGCTCGTAAGTATTTATACAGTTTTAAACAAATTACATTCATCCAGAATGATTCAACTAACTTAGTTACTTACTTGACTCTCCCGAAAATGGTTGTGCCTACGGAGACGTGATGGGTTCAGAAAAGTCAATAATGCTACAAAAGCTACCGGAAATATTCATGTTATTAATGGAATAGGTTCTTTAAACGATTGTACCAAAGATGGTTTGAGAGGTTTAAAATGGTGACCAGCTTAAGATACGCGCTATGAACACGACATTCTTTTGAGTCTAACGATGCCTTTTCTCGTCGTAGGTCGATAGAAATGCTTTACAGTGCTGTTACTGTTGAAGAATCAGCTCAAAATCTGAATTGAAGCCATTGATGGTTCACCGTCATCTGCGATAAATTTGGAAAGGTGCATAAACTTGGAAAATGAGTTCCCGTGACTTGACGAAGATAAGCATAAAGTAAGAGAGGACCTCTGTAATTCACTGCACTCTTATTAATTGTATGTCGACATATTTGAAGGGATTAGTGACTGGGGCTGAAAATTTCTTCAAGAATATAAAGCAATAGAGACAGTGACCACACACACACACACAAAATGCAACCATTGGACTTTTCTCTCTTCGGGCCAGTGAATAATCAGATCTCCCAGACACAGCAGATCTCGATGCCTTATCACCCAGGCAAGAGTATGACTATTTACGACCCACCAGATATTGTTGGAGAAGCATTCAAAACCATGTTATCCGTGTGGAAACAACAGGTTTCGAAATGATTGAAATCTGTTTATCAATAGAGATGTTTTTACCTACGTGGATTTTATTATATCCTACACCATTGCCTCCAGTCAGTGTAGCTACATCAAACCCACACGATAATGCGACAAGGAGGGACTTGTGCACTTTGAGTTGAAGGCATGGTACATATATGTTGTCACCCCTGATAATAAATTTTAGACATAGATCCATATCAGCAGTGCTTTTTGGTGGCTGTTATTGATGGTTTGTTTTCAAAATGGCTTCCCAGTTCATATAAAGACCCATATCTTTTGATCTATACATCATAAAATCATGATTTGGAGACTAAATATATAGATTTAAAGTATGAAATGTCACTAGATAACAGATCAGTAGATTATATATTTATTTGAACTGAAACTCTAATTAGGCATTTCGCCCCGACCATAGGACTCATCAGGTTAATTTTTTTAAACTTTAACATCAAAATCAGAGGTTTAATGGCTCTAGCTTTTTAAAAAATGTTCTTAATGTCATTTTATGTTTCTGAATATATGGATTTTAAGTCAGCAGTATCATAAAAAATAGATTGAAAATTTACTTTAATTTTAAAAAGCAAAAAAGAAAAAGAAACAAAATAATAAGCATAAATTGAATCATTGTGATAAAGAACTGAACGTAACTTGCCATTGCAGTCAATAATTGAACAGCCTTAGCATCAAAAGTTGAAGTTATGTAATAGAAGAAATTCCATCGAAGAATAAATACGGTCAGAATAAATTCTATTAATGACATCACGAGCGTTTTCCATTGGAAAACATCTGAAGTAAAGTAAAAATAAAATCTAGGAACAACTAGATTCAAAATACGTCCACAAAAGGTCAATAAACCTTTTTCTCTAGGAATAAAAATAAATACCCTTAGAAGAGATCTAGTAAATCATTAATGCCAATTTTCAAGTCAGTAGATAAAACGGTGTGATGGAATACTCTAACACACTGACCCATAAACAAATACACAAACACAAACAAACAAAAAAACGGAAAGAATCCCTCATCATCTTTGATGGCTACAGTTGCTCAATTAAATCATTACTTGTATCTATTAAAACTAAAATAGGAGCCAGAACTGATGTTAATTTGATTACTTGCCCTATGAAAAAGGTTTGACATTTATGTATATATCAACATTCAGAAGGAAATGAACATTTATGCTTCAGTATGTATTTATAGTAAGTCTTGGGAAGAGTTGCTTTCACACTAGCAAAGAGCTGTGTACTGGATACTGGCCTTGTAACACTTGCAAACAACCTTGAATACCTTTTTGCAGTTGCAACGTATCAGCTAATAGCAAGGGATTTGAGCTTATCCAATAATTGTTCACTTAGGTTTTCATGAACCATCCTTTTCAGTCCGGCCCCAATCTGCAGATTTTGGAAGTCCGAGTTCCTTTTCAGTAATTACCCAACCCGTATGTCTTCCTTTGTAGATTGCTTTAAGCACATGGTGTTGATGAGCTGTTTGTGTTGGTGGAATATTCTGCAAAACTCTTGAATTTTCTTCCAAAGAAATGCTGCCTCATTTACCTTGGACTGTTCATGTGTCCCGTTGTATGATCAAATATGTTGTCAGGGATATTTTCAGTGACATCTGGAAGTTACAGGAAGGAATTAGTGACATCGGGAAATACTGTCCATGTTTTCCGTGCTCTGCATTTGTCTATCCTGCAAAGAATGGGGTGGTGCCATTACTGGAAACTTTGATCTAATGGATCCAATCCAGCAGCGATTTCATGTGATGCTATGTATGTATGATACTTCCCTGTGCCAAATGGGATCCATATTTCATTTGTTGCAATATTATGCAGGTTCGACACAATGAGTATCGCTGCATCTGTGTCTGATGATCTTAGCATGATATCCTTCATGTACCACATCCAAGACATGTAGGAATATCCTCGTGTTTGCTTCTTCATGTGAGCAAGGTTCAAGGAGATTTTTATCATCTCCATGAAATTACTTGATCATCATAAGTGCTGTAAACCTCTTTACCCTTGAAATCAGTGTCTGTAATATCTTTCAACAGCGTGTGAAAGAGTTCTGTTTTGTTCTCATTGGCGCGAAGAAAGCGCAGCCAGTTGGATGGCGGCTCTGACGAAATAAGAATTCTCATTACTTCCTCTTCCCTCTTCTCTCTTGTTGCTGTGTTGAGGATGTTTACGTTGTAAACATCTCACACAGCATCAAGTCTCTGTACAATATTAAGGTGATGTTGAATGTATGGCAGGGGCATAGTCTTGTTGTAATCATCAAAACTCTGAGGGTTCATGGTGACAACATTTGAACTACGGCTGTACCATCCAAAACTGGTGCAGTCAGTTGTAGGATTGATTCCGGTGGTCCTGTTGTGAGTATATCTGCTTTGTTGCCAGATCTCATACCACCAATGCCACCAGTCTTAGCAAGAGCTTTGGGTCTGCGGATTGTTTTCATGCCTGAAGAAGTTTTGGCTTGGCATGCAATATAATATCTAGAAAACAATGTGCAGCATTCCCACCTAGTTTTCACTGCATTCTTCTAGTTCTGAGAACTGAAAACAGAAGTTTTCTTTTTCTTCTCGATTGGATCTATAATTGCCTTCGCCCTGTCAACAGACCTCCTTTTGACAAACTGCTCATATCGCCCTATTTGTATTCATTTATTACTGTCCTACGGATACTGAAGTCAATAATGATCCTTGTATACACTGATAGCAAATCAGTAATGTTTTCCTTGAATGGGTTTCCAATTTATTAAAAAACATTCACAAGATATTTCACTTCCTGGGCGAAATTAGTTTGAGCTGACATGGTTTGCTCTTGATATTTTGTCTAGTCATTAACAGAGTTGTCTTTACACTCTTTACACTCTGCTATAACCCTTGATATTTTAGGCCCCGCTACCATCCAATGCTTTAGGGCACTTGGCTTATCTCTGGCCAATGACCCCCTCCTTACCTTCCACAAAGACATTCACCTGCTAATGAACTTGAAAGCCATAGCATTTTAGAATGGACGTATTTTCTTGTACGTAACAAACCACCCTGAAACAAGTTCTTGGTAAATGGGGTGCCGTATAATTGACAAGTACATATCTCTAATGTAAACAAAAGGCCGCTACTGTTCATAGTTGATAGGGTCCAAATAGGATACCCATGGAGTGAACTAAAACAGGTGATTTCGAGTACAGATGAAAACTGTTACTGTGACTGTTGTTTAGTTTTTTTCCAGGCTGCAAAGTCCAATTGTTGCTCTTTATTTGAAACAGTGTTTGTATATCTGTCGTGTGCATGGTGCTGGAGTATAATGAGAGCAACAGCAGTTGTCATTTGAGAGGCATGTTTGTTTCGAGTTACACGTGACCTTCAACAGAGAATCAGTACCCCCCACCTGTAGCGAAACCAGAAACCGGAGATAGCAGTTGTCTAACCCACTGCTTTCCAACCAGTCACCCATGAGCTGTTATATCAAACATTAAGACAAATTTATTTATGCGTACCAGGGAAGTTTCATTGTATGATTTTATCTATGGTGAATATTGGTTGGTCCATTACTAACACTGGGACTTGGCTTGGATTGAGATTTTCGTTGACTGCCTTTAACAACTTCTATTGCATGGTGTTTCATAGTGCAGATAATGGGGAGCACTCATAGAATCCTTTAGAAAACACAAATGGCAATGGGCTGGTCATGTTTCGAGAATGAAAAGCAATCGATGGACATCACGACTCGTGGCATGGATCCCTAGAGACCACATGCAAAACCGACAAAAAACAAGATGGAGAGATGAAATAGACAAATTCTGAAAATACTAGCTCTGCGACGTCCATGATGTGGCGGTTCCTTGGAAAGGTCTATGTCCAACGACGGACGTTAAAAGACTGATGATGATGATGATAATGATGATGATTGCATGGTGTATCGTGGTGGCTTAGTATATGCATTTTAATAACAGAGGCATGAAATCTACTATCGTCGCAGGAGATTATCTTGCTAAAATGAAGCATTGTAAGCAACCCATTCAAAATCATGTAAACCAGTCATTTTCTTTCGCAATCAAAGAGCTTGACTATTTTTTTCTCTTTTGAGTCGCCTCACTTCACTGATAGAACATGTGATCTTCCTTCATTTTCAACTGACGGTGGGTGCATGATGGATTATACCTGTTCCACGAACAGAATCTTTGGCAGGTGTTATTGCTATCAATATCTACTGCTGCCAAGTCGAAGATGCTCCTCACAAGTTTGTCTGGGGGAGGGGTGGCACTTTTTTCACATCATCTATGATACAAAATTTGTGGAAAATATTTGAACGGGATCATATTAGATAAATAATCCCATGTGGTAAGGCGTATAAAACAGACATTTCTTTCTTTTATGTTAATATTAATGGTTTACATTATTTCGTTATTCATTGAGTGCTTTGGTCGGGATGAAATGCCTGATTGAAATGTCAATTTAAATGAATATTTAATCTTTCTTCCATTATCTCGTGACATTGTTAATTTCAAATGCATATATTCAGTTCCAGCAACCATGCATAGCTCAAAAGATATGAGCGTTTATATGAACTGGGCAGCCATTTTGACAAGACCTTCAATGTCAACCACCTCGGGGCTCTTTTAACCTGGATCTATGTCTAAAAATAACTGAAAAATAATTAGAAGAGGTAAATACATATGTGTATCAAGTTTCATGCTTTTAACCTAAAGTGTATAATTTTTGGATTATCCGCCCCACTTAAAGGAGGAAAGAAGATGAGGTCAACTATACAGACAGATAACCCCAGCAAAAAAGTCACTGAACAAGAATAACAAGGTTTCCAGAAGAGGAAATTTGTTTGGGCCTCACCTATGTCAGGGGGCCATTGTACCATATCAGAAAAGGTCAAAGGGCAGTGAAGATTAAAGCAAAGAAGTTACTGGAGTACAGAGCTTCATCAGAGAATGATGAAGTCTGTACTGTCTTTTTGTTTTATTGGTCAACTAGTAAAATTGGGAAAGAATGGGGCCAGTCCACTAAGTGTAAAGACTAAGTGTAAAGTTGAATGTACGGGATCCTGGAAAAGTCGTCTATTTTTGTCGTAATTGAGACTTCGACACAAACTCTATTTATCTAAATGTGCACAGGACAGACAGTGAGAAACATCTGCGGCTCTAAAAAGCAATTTTTCCTAGTTTCATTTTCTTGTCATGCGTTGCCTATTGTGCTATGTTTTATTTCATGCACAGTTGATTAAAAGAGGTGCACTAATGAACTGTGATAAAGACCTGTTTCCCTTTTTTATTGTTTTTTTTTCTATTCATACAGAGCGAAATTAATACCAATACGTTGCTTTCTTTTCTCCTTGTGTTTGTTCGATCATGTATCCTGGTCACAAGGGAATAATACAAGCCTGTTATTCTCTAGAGATAGAATACAGAAATATAGTAAAATCCTTGAATTAAAAAAAAAAAAATGTCTACTGGAGGAGTGCCAAATATTATTTTACGATGTAGAAAGGTCTTGACGCTGTTAACATTGCAACTAAATGTTTCTGGTTTTATGGATTTTTTTTAAACATAAAAATGCAGAAACTGCATTGCGTAGCGTTCTTATGAATCGTTTTCTACTTATTGAAAATTCATTGAAAATGGAAGGTCGACTTGCCCTATACCATGGGTCAACTTATCCCGATACGGCACAAGTTAGTCCATGTGATATTAGGTCATTATGAGCCAAACTGTGGATTATGTTGAAAAAGTTTTGCCATTTATTGATATAACAAATTCAGGTGAGCTATATATATATATATATATATATATATATATATATATATATATATATATATATATATATATATATATATATATATATATATATATATATGTATATATATATATATACATATATATAAGTATATATATATATATATATATATATGTCTATATTTATGTATATATATATATATGTATGTATATATATATATGTATGTATATATATATGTATATGTATATATATATATATATATATATATATATATATATATGTATATATATGTGTATATGTATATATATATATGTATACGTATATATATATATATATATATATATATATATATATATATATATATATGTATAATTTTTTAAATTGTTTACTTGACGTCATTCTTCTTGCTTTCACAAAATGGAGGCGAAAAGCAAAAAAAAGAAACAAAAGCAAAAACAACAGCGTTTAGCATTTGTTTTGCGGCAGGCCATTATAGAGGCATCCCTCCCTCCCTCTCTATCCTACACCTTAGTCTTTTTTTACCTCCCCCAACCCTGAGCGACTCAGCCTCACACACAATTATCACAGATTTTAGGTCTGGAAACACTCAAAAAGATTTCTATGAAAATTCCTTGCTCCTTTGCTTTAAGCCATTTCCTTTAAGAAAATGATTTCAATGGGGGACTCTACTTTCCAATAGTGTGGGGAACCTGTGCATTCTTAACAAAGTCTTTTTCGGCCACTGTAAATCATATTTCTTTTAAATCTTGACCGAAAAAATATCTGTAAAAAACTGAAAATTAGTCCAACACAACCGAAATAATCATTGGCCTTACCTAATTTTTTGTGGAAAAAGAGTGATTTTGAGCCTAGAAAAAACTCAACTCTTTCAATGCTGATTTTAAAAGCAGGCAGACTTGAGCAACACAATCATCCAAGCTCCGCGTCGGATTAATTATATAAGTTTTGTAATTATAATGCACTTATTGCCAGTAGGAGGTAACTCTGCATACTTCAAAATGAGTTGCTTCCCTTGCATCACTGAATCAAAATGTATTAGTTCAATCGTTCAATTGGCTTATCTTTATCTTGTTGCTTTTTTTAAAATCGTTGAATGAAAAGCGACCAGAGCATTGTGAAAAAAAAAAAAAAAAAAAGAAAATTTAGTTAAAAATGAACAGTGAAAATGCTCAATTGATTGAATTTTAGACAAAAAAGAATTCAAGACTGTTCAGTTCACTCGGTTGCGACTTTACTCGGTTGCGTCGCGGAACAGCATTGAGTTAACTGAGTGACAATTGCATTCACAATTATTGACTGGGTTATTCTTCACGTTTTGTGCAGGGTTCATTAACAAAACATCGCAACACCCTGTTCCATCAGACCCGCGCAGTCCAGATTTGACTTTTGGCTTTTTCCCAAAAATTTCCGAAGGGAACTAATGGTGATCCAGGAAAATCTTTTCGTTATAATTGAATGGATCGATACTTTCAATCAATAACCAAGATAATCTCATATCTGCTACTGGTGACAAAAGATTGCATACGACCCCAGAAATAAAAAAAATCAAAAAAATCTAAAAACACAACTTGAACACTGATTTTAAACGTGGGCAAATAAGCTGATCCAATTTAGAAAGCTTGGAATAATCAGCCTGAGCTTAGTTGCTATCAAAAGCAATAACAATTAAGGTGCAGGTAGGTCGTAGCAAAAAATCAATAATAATGATAAACTATACTTCATCTAAAAATATAAACAAAAATTTGAAAAAGGCTTTGGAGCTTAGATGGGCTCGAAGACCATGGGAGGTAACTCTGCTTTTATGTGGAAGGAGTTGTTTCCCTTGCCTCATCAAATTGAATTTTGTTTCTTGACTTCTGATCATTAATTTCAACTACTGTGTCTCTCATATTGTTGCTTTTTTCCCGCAGAGCGCGAAACGACCTGAGCTTTGGTGTTCAATGGTTGTACTCTTGCTCTTCTGAAAAATATCCTGCACCATATTTTGAAATTTGATTGATATTCAAGTCCAATTTTTGTGTAATAAAAAAAAAAACGAAGAAAAACCAAGGTGGAGAATCATCATCATCATCATCATCATCATCATCATCATCATCATCATCATCATCATCATCATCAGTCTTTCAACGTCCGCTGTTGGACATAGACCTTCCTTAAGATTTAGCACACTTGTCTACCATGGGTGTTGCGGAGCCGGAACTTTCTGAATTTGTCTTGCTCGTCTTTTCATCTAATATTCTACCGGAATCGGTTGCGCATGTGATCTCGAGGGATCCATGTTGTGAGTCGCAATGTCCATCGGTCATTCGCCATTCCTGCAACATGGCCAACTTTTTAATGGATTCTATGATGTCCCTGATTCTTGTCTTTTCCCGGATGTATTGTGCTGTCTTGTGGTCTCTCCATGTGAGGCCCAGAAGTATTCTTTCATATGCACGTTGCGTGGTTCTCACCAATTGCAAATATGACGGTAAGCGTAATGATTTTTTTGTGTAATTGGATTTGAAAACCTTCTATGTTAAAGGACAGCATGGGAGAGACGTTTGATATCCTCTTTGCATTCTCAAAGGTAAATATCAGCAAATCATTTTGAAGTAAGTTGGTGGAGCAGAACTTGAAGAAAACATCTAAGTTGACAGAGATTGTAAATTCTATATTTCCGAGAATGGTAGACAACTGCTGGACATCACGGCTCACAAGGTGGATCCCCAGAAATCACATGCAAAGCAGGGGCCTACAAAATATAAGATGATGTGACGAACTGGATAAGTTCCGAAAGTACCAGCTCCGTGACGCCCACGATAGAAGGGCCTGGCAAATCATGGGAAAAGTCCATGTCCAACGACAGACGCTAAAAGGCTGCTACTGCTGAAAACCTCCACTGTTATAGTAATTAACATTTAAAAAAACTAAATCAGGGCTGTTGCAAGAATCGTGTCTACAAAAACGCTTTTGATTAGTTAAACATTAACCCCCACCCGCACAAAAAATCCAAACTGGTAGAAGTGCTTGCCTTACTCCCCTGAACAGGTTCCAATGTTTTCCTTGAATTAATCAAAATGAGTGTCAAGGATATTGACAGCCCGCGGCCCATTTCACCGTTGTTCTTCAGCATAATCTCAACAAGCCCCACATAGTTTTCGCCCTTGTGGTTACCCTGGAAGCCCCAAACCACTGGAACGATTCTATGCCGAGCCACTTTTTCCCTCCTTGCATTCAAGAATCTTTAAATGTGGTTCGACAAATAAAACTTTTGCTTGTATCAGAGAATACTCTGTTAAGAAGAACGAGGCCCACAGGGCATATTTCGTCCAAATTATGAACACTATTTCACCTGCAATACGACATTGTCAAGACCTTGCTAGATGCCCTGAAGTATGGTGAGCTCAGTGAGAGTGCCCTTAGAGATTTCAAAATGGCGGCATTCCTGATTCCCTGCTTTCAGACAGTAGGGACACCTTGGCGCACCACAAAAGGCCGGACAAGCCAAAACTGTCCGAATTATACGTGGGGACAATCAACGTCATTTGAGAGCCACTGGTCGACCCCTGGAAGATGTTGATGCCACCATTACATTTAACATTATGCCTTATGAAATAATTTGTAACGGCTTTAGATAAGGAATTAGCAACTTTCAAGTATCTTTCCTAGGCTGTCTAAGGCAAAATAGATTTAAAAAATATTCATATTCTGTCCACAAATGCAAAGTTTGAATGGAATAATAACCATTTTCTTTACTTTTCATACATAATCAATCACCAAATGACATTTGAAACAGAGGAAGAGAAAAAATGTTATAAAAAATACGTCACTTAGTGCATTCATAAATAAACCTAATGAACCAAAATGTATTTTTCTGTTTTTAATCTTGTATGAATAAGATGATAACCGACTTATTATTCATCTATTTTTTTTCTGTAAATTGCTTTTATAGTTTTTGTTTTTTTTTTATTTTACTCTCTTGTCAATTTTAGTGTTAAGAATTATGTCAAAACGCCAGCTTTGAAATTCATTTCTTTTCCCCATATATCTATTTGGACATCACTCTGCTCAAAATCCTGGAACCACCGCTGTCAGATGATACTTTTCGGTGCAAAAATGATTGCGGCTTTCCACCATTAATTTCAAATCAGTGTGTATCAGTTTAGAAAAGAAATCATTAATCTAAATAAGAACCTCCTGAATCTAAACTTTTTGCTAACTAAAAACAAGTCCATTTATTCTGGAAGCACAGAATTCTTCGAGGTCGTTTTGAACTGCCGTTTGGTTGTTGAAGACTTTGTTTTGTGGGAAGCGGTCGAAATGCTTGAAAAAGTGGTAGTCAATTGAAAGGAGGTCTAGTGAGTAAGCTGGATGAAGTAGAGTTTCATAGCCTAGTCTCATTCAATTGCTACAGGCTCATTCTCGTGATATGCAATTTTTTTGCTTTTCAAATCTGATACAAATGTCAAACATCTGTTGAATGGTCAACGTTTAGTTTCTTTGCAACTTCTCGCTTGGGTCCGCCTCAATAATGGCTTCCAATTGGATGTCGTCATTCACGAAACGACGCCCCCATCTCTTCAAGCTATTCGTATCAGTTTCGGAAGTTTTGGAACCAATGTTGAGCTGTACGTCCTTTGACAATTCACAGGCCAAATACTTTGTAGGTATTGCGAGCAGTTTTTATTGATTTAAATCCCATTTTGAACTCATAAAACAACATTGCTAAAATTTGCTTTTTTTCAATCTCTGATTTGACTGTCGTAAATACACCGAATGAAATTGAATACAAGAAAAATAAATAGGGAGAAATCTATCAATTCAGCATAATCAAAATCTGTTTCTTTGTCATTATAGTGATTCTATAAATGAAGCACTGGGCATTTTAAAATGCCTTTTTTTTTCAAAACTTTCTTATTTGAATTCAATTAATGAAAAAAACTCTCATTCACTTTAGACCCCTCAAAGGAGGGGACCAATCTCTTGTTCATCTTTGACACCTTGAAAAAGGAGAAAGTCTCTCCATCACTTTTCTTTCTTTAAAGGGTGGATATCCCTTCACTTTACACCACTTGAAGGATTATATATAAACCTATAAAATAAGAACATATGTATATGGGCGGAAAGTGGGTTCCACTTTTGCATTATAGTTACATTGTAAAAAGGACCTCCTCAGAAAAACCCTTCCGGAAATATTTTTTCTCAAAACCGTTTATTGATACCTCCCTTCGGGTCCATCAAATGGATATACCAAATTTGGTTGGACTGCAGCCATGTTCAGGTACCTTTTATAGTGTGACAGAAAAATACACAGACACATCTCACATATACATTTAATGTATGTGTGTGTGTGTGTGTGTGTGTGTGTGTGTGTGCGTGCTGACTTCGATACTTATTCATCTATCCACGCAGGCGGAATGTGACACAACGTCTAGTTTGAAGTTTCCTGAGCACATTCTCTTTTGGAACGCTTTGGGCATCATTTTTACATTTCGACGACAGTTCGAATGTTAATGTCTACTTCAAGCGATTTGTCCATGTATGAATTCTATCTCAAAATGTCTCTTTGTCAATGTCCTGAGGTTCCTATGAATGGCGCCAATGTTAATGGCGCTATTGAATTAATTAAGATGAAAGTTAGAAACAAAAACAGATGCAATACGTTTCTTCATGAGCATCGCCATTTAGAAATGTTTGGATATTATTTTAATGGTAGCTGCCGAAATCATATAAATAGTTTTTTCAGCGTACAGCTCTCTATGTATGCAAGTATGTTACACCAACACAGCGAAAACGGCACATCGTTGGTAGGCTTTTTAGCGCTACAGCCTCAAATGTTCTAATCTAAAGAATAAATCTAACCCGGGTGATTTTCAGCTGTTACATTATGTTTTAGGAGAGCTTTCAATTTACAAAATAACTACAATACTGAAGTAGATCTTTATTTTGTATCAATCAATGGTGTTGTCATAGTAGAACGTTGTGACTTCATGAGAAAACATTTACTCTGATATCACTTTTTTTGGAGAAGTTTTTTTTACTTGATCTCCTATTCTGATCACAGCATTTCCTTTGTAAGAGTCCAGAAATGAAGGGAAACCTTTCTTCTTTTTCAGGGCTCAAAACTGATGAGGAACTTTTTCCCTTTTAAGGATCAAAATTTAGAGTGAAATTTTTTTTCCATTTTACTGGTCAAAACTGAGGTGAGACTTTTTCCTTTCTGCCTTTTCAAAATTCAAGGGAAACCTTTTCCTCCTTGGTGTCAAGATTGAAGGGGAACTTCTTTTTCTTTTTGAAGGATAAAAACTGAGGAGAAACATTCACCCAGTCAAAAATTGGGGGGGGGGGACTTTTAGGGCTCAAAGTGAATGCAAACTTTTTTTTTTTTGAGATTCAAAAGTGGAGGGAAACTTTTTTCCATTTTTAAGAAAATACTAATTAAAAAGTATCCTCTTGTTCGTTTACTTGCGAATGATTATAATAATAATTCGATGCAAAGGAAGTGACTCTGGATCGAGCTTAATAACCAGCGAACACAGCCTTCAAACAAGTAAACACTCGTTAATTAAAGTGTCAGGAACATTAAATTGTACAATTTTCCTTACAGCATGAATACGTACAAAACCTGTCAATGTGTGACATTTCATCGGCGAAGTATTGCATCAGCCGCTCCAGGAAAATATCTCGTCAGCCGGTTTCAAGAGGTTAAACTACTTTTTCTCTTCTTTTGTCATGATAAAAACAAACGAAAAATTCTCGAGGCGAGATGTTGTTACTATTATCCATTCATCAATTCAAACCAGTTTACGCGTCTTTTTTTAATATCTTTATCGCAACATGTCGGTCATTGAATATGCAGCAAAGTCACAATCGACTTCTCGTCTCAGAAGATGGTATGTTCAGTCCCAAAGCGTCACCTAAATAAGCCAATCGCACTTTGTAGCGTTGCACGGTAACAGTTTGTCAGGGTTCTGACAATATTTCCTCGATAGATTCAGTTTAGGTTGAGATATTGAAGGCTGTGCTCGATCTAACCAGGATGTTCTTCGTTTCGGAATCTCGTAATAATTCAATTTTTCATTGCCAATGTCTATCTTGTCCAAAAGTGACTTTCCTGTGTTGGAACGAATGTTTGAACGAGTAGCGTTCATAAGGAACCCATTCTGAAATTTTCACCAGGCTTGTAAATGACGTATTACAATTTACTGATTGTACAATGAAAAAACACTAAATAAACTTCAAATCAACTTCTACAACAAGAAAATCCCATGAGCCTTTAGAAAAAAGAAGGATATTCAATCAATGCATCTTTCCAAAAGTCACCTGATCGAACATGCAGCCTAGCCAAAAGATCGACCCTCCAACTGAGAACCATGCAACGTGCGCAGGGGATAATCATACTCACGTGGAGACATCATGAGACGGCAAAAAAGTTAGAGGAAAAAGCAGGAGTCAGAGATATCATTGAATCGATTAGAAAACTCAAATGGCCATGTGCTGGTTATGTTGCAAGAATGTCAGACAACCGCTGGATATCACGACTTAAGACGTGGATCCCCAGAGATCCCATTCGAAACTGTGGCTGGCAAAGAAAAAAGTTGGTGAGACGAACTAGAAAAGTTCAGAAAGTATTGACTCCGCGATGCCCACGAGAGAGAGGTCTGGTAAATCTTGGAGAAGGTCTATGTCCAACGACAGACGCTAAAAGGCTGCTGCAGCTGATAAAGAAGAAGATGTATGTTTAACAAATGGAATGAGTCGATTGGGCGCAGCAGTTTGGGCACAGGCTTCAAGGGCATTACCGTTTGGGCGACAACTGATTTGGTGCCAGATTTTTGGGAGCAGAATTTTTGGGCGCCACGAAAACCGTTGAATGATTATTCATCAATCTAAGTACACACATACCACCACAATAACTTACAAGTATACACATATAGACACATGCCATATGTGCACGCACATACGTATGATGCACACGTATTACTTACACCCATGCATTCACGCCACAAACACACAAACATATACTACATACTCATATATACATAACCCACGTATTCACATACACGCATGCTATATTCACGCACACGTCAACACATTTCACTTATGCATTTCGGTACCCGTAGAGACACCTGCCAAAAGCATACAGTTACGCACATATCTCATAAACACACACACACACACACATATATATATGCCACAAACACACACGTACATACATTCACACATAAACGTATGCTATATACGCATACATATGCACACACACAACATGCACACTCATGCTACATACGTGGAGTCATACATATATATCACATATACATACACACATCCATACATGTCATATACGCACACATGTACACATACATACCTTGCAGGCACATGCTGCATACGCAAAATATACAGAAATATACCACATACTCATATGCACCACATGCACACATATACATATGCTTCATACGCGTACTTACGTACACACATGCCACGTACACACACGCCACGTACACACACGCGTACATGAACATAAATGGTACAAAAACATATATACGCCAAATATGCTCATACCTACATAAATACAACATAATACTGCATACACATGTATCTAATTCACAGATACACACACACACGCACACGTGGACACAAACGCACATATTCATACTTGTTCACATATGGACATCTCAGATACAACACAAGCCATGTATATATACATAGCAAAAACACACATACTGCATGTATTGGTATATATGCACCGGTAAATGTGTGTGTATGTATGTGATATGTGTGTTTGTGTGTGTCTGTTGCGCATCTGTATGTCACGTGTGCTTATATGTCATATGAATGCTTATATGGCATGTGTCTGCGTATAGTTTGTGTACATGTATGTGTGCGCATACGGCATATGTGTATGAGTAAGTTTGTGGTGTGTATGTGCGTACGTATATGGCAGGTGTGCATGTATGTGTACGTAGTATATGCCTGTGTGTACGTAGCTTGTATGCGTAGTGTGTGTTTGAATGTAGTACGTGTGTATGTTTGAGCACATGTATGTGATATATGTGTGTATGTGCGCATATGCATAAGTGTTTGTGACATGCATGTCTTCATGTAGTTCGACGATTTTCTAAACTTCCTAAAATCTTCTTGGTCTCCAAAACGTCCGTCGCAGAATGGGCTCGCACCAAAAAAAGGTTTGGCCCCCAAGCGACAGTACAAAAACGCCAAAGCCCCAAATGTACCAAACGCGCCCTTCCAAGCCACTTATTCGTATAGCTTCGGACCACAGTGCCGACCTCCCATCCATGATACCAGTATATTGTCCACACTATCTGGGTCTTTATTGAAATGTAGATTTTACATTATATTTTTGTTAAACACCAGTTCGCAAGTTCCCAGGCTTTAAATGTTTATCGAGAAGTAATCGAGAATTCTTTTGGTTCTGGTTGTTGAACAGTATATCTCATGGCTTTTTCAGAATACTCTGACCCACCTAACCATCTCTAGAAGACAAAAGTCCCTTGCGTGTTTACAAACAATTGCTGAGCAGAATTTCTCAGAATAAAAAAAAACGCTTGTTTTCAAGTACCGCTTTTGCAGCAGTGACACAATTACGTGAAGTGGTCAAATACTTATTATTTTTAGGGTGACCTCAACACTACATCCGTTTACAGATCTTGGGAAGTTCGTCTGCAGATAACTCCAAGTTATAGGCGGCAGCTGGGCGGGGTCGATTTATGCAAGGACGGAGGAAATATAGGAAAGAAAAGGAGAAAAAGATGACCAACTGTTTTATTTTCACAGGTCTGGTATTCTTCTACGAGAAATCAATGTGTGAGAGTTTATTTATGGAGTAAATATATATATACTCATACACACACGCACACACACACACACACACACACACACACACATATATATATATATATAATATGAAAAATAATATGAAAAATATAAAAGATGAAAAGATAGAAAAATTAAAAAAAAACTTCCACTGATATAACTAAAATTATGAAGATATATTGATCAACGAACTGAAAAATCTCTCCCCTAATGGACTTAAAACCAAACTCAACAACCCTAACCACGCATATCTCTATATCATAATCCTCCTACTAGTAACAACCTCACATACACATTCTGTCCTCTCTCGGGTAGATCGATTATTAGGAACTTCACAATCACTCAGACCTATAACAATTAAAACCTTTGCATGGTATTCCACTTGTTCAAATCAAAGCCAACATACTTACAATAACCTGTAAGGTTAATACCCATGAAATTCCCTAACCCCATCACCCCACCATCTATACCATCCCTAACCTACCCACACAATCCAACACTAAACCTCTTCCCTTCTACCCTGACACCCTATGTCCTCTCCAAGACCTACTACTGCAGCTAACACCTCAGACTTCATGACAGACTGAACTATGTCCCATACAATAGGATGACCCTAACAGATGGGATCCCATTTTTTCATCACAAAGCAAAGCTCCTGATGGTGGACATATGCTCCACAGTAAACTTATAACCATTACATGGCACACACACACACACACACACACACACACACACACACACACACACACACACACACACACACAGAGCACACGCTACTGAAGATAGGAATACCTCCCAAAACATGTCTAGACCACCAATGAAAACATTTACGGATCAATAAACATAGTTTCCATGCACTTTCACTCCTGAGTCTGCTTCACTTCCTTTAGTTCACATTATGGTATGTGTAGTATTTGTTTTAATGTGGTACGTGTGTATGTTTGAGTGTATGTATGTGATATGTGTGTGCATGCGTGTATATGTGTATGTATGTGTTTGTGACGTGTATGTATACATGTAGTTAAATAATTTTCCAAACTTCCTAAAATGTCTTTTTTATAAGATAACTATATGAAATCTATGGTACGAATATATGTATCAGATATAATCGACACAAGATTATATAAACCACAAATCGAGAAAGAGAAAAGTATACCTAGTAATGACTGTGTCGTTTCTTTAATGAAAATAAAGGGCTTAATGAAGTAAATTTTCTTAAAATCTTCAATCAATGAAATCTTACAAATTCTACGAAGTGAATTGAGAAAAGAAGAGAATAAACCACTTGTAACATATCAATTAGGGCCAACAATACGCGATGAAGTGTTCAATTATAGACAAACAGTAGAATCTCTTATTATAAATAAAGATAGCGAAATTAAATTTCCAAAATTGGAGTGCCAGGTCTCTCAATTTTTTGGCCACATATTGACAGGTAAACGAAAGATTGTAAAAACCACTAATTTAAAGAAAACTCCTCACAAAAGGTCTAAATCATAGAGAACCAAAATGCTTAACTAATGGCCAATATTTATACGACGTTGAAAAAATCATTAGATATTTTTATTTTATCTATGTCAAATGAATGTCGAATGATAGAATCAGCGTTCAACAGATGGAAAGAAAAAGTACTTGGATTTGTTAATGAAAAAAACCATCGTGTGAAATGCTTTAAACACTCAAAAAACAAATCCAACGCTAAAATTCTCAAGTACTGGTAGACCTCCTGGAATATTGTCTGGGGTAGGTTTAATAGGGATAACATCATCCACGTATAAAGTATGTACTTGTGAACCAGATAATACTATATTTCATAACATCGTATTTTGTGAAAAGTTAGGACTTGAAATAGATGAAAAAAACACAAAAATGCTGTTATGTATCGGATACTTGAAATGCGTAAGAATCCAATAAGTAATTTACTGTAGCCTTTAGAGTTCGTAGCACTAAACCTCTTGGCAAAGCTGTTTCTAAAGTTTTTATACAATATACATCAAATACAGAAATTTCATAATAAGAGTAAATTCTATAATAATCTAAATCTCTTAGGGGTAGTAAATAGTTCCATATCCATTTTAAAAAATGGATATTACAAGTACCCGTAAAGGGACTAGATCCATCGCAACCAACGATTTTAGTCTTCTTTACGCAAAAATTTCTCATTAAGATATTATTAAAGAATTAATTGAATAATTAAACTTGGCATTTGTAGCAGAAAATAGAAAATATATTGGGTTCACAAACTCTAAAGCTGATGTAAAACAAGAAAAGGTAAGACTTACTTCACGTTCTCTACCCTTAAAGCGACTGTTAGTTATCCTTTTGGGGAATGTTACTTTGAAATAGACAATAAAGTAGTTCATCAGATCATAACTTCCCTATGGGAATTGATCCCGTACCCTACTAGGCGAATTCTTATTTCCAAAGTCATGGATATAGATTTATGTAATCTTTGATTAGAACCAATACAAGCGGCCTTTTATGTTGAGCCCATTTTATTGACGACTTCCATTCTTTTAATGATGGGGGAGAATTCAGAAAATTATTTAATGATGTATACCTCAGAGATCTTGAATCAAAGTGTGAACATAATGGATTGCAAGCAACGTTCCTAGATTTGGATAATAGAATCAAGGATGGAGTGTATGTCTATAAATTGTTTGATAAACGAGACTCCACTCCGTTCTGTATCGTACATATGCCAAATAGACTAAGTAGTATTCCATTATATATTTTTTAGGGAACTATATTATCAAATTATTTGCGAATAGCTAGAGCTACTCTTAGATCTATTGATTTTGTATCGAAAATTGTTTCTTCGGTTGTAAGAATAGTCATTCAAGGCGGTGAAATAAGTAAGATTTTATGACAATTTAAAGCCCATGACCAGAAATCCTGATCCCTTTAGAACTTATCAGCTTGACCATAATGAAATAATAACGAAAATTAAAGAATATATTGACGAGAATATAAAATAGAATAAATGGATCATTTATATCGAAATAAATAAATTTTTATGAACGATAAGGGAATTAGGTAATCAAAATAGATGGATATAGTCTTAGTCAGTGTGAAAGATTATTGTATTGTCTGGAACCAGGGAAAGGGGAAAACATTTGGTTCTGGTCTATTTCTCTGACTGATAGATAGCTGGGCAGGGGGAGAGATCGAACATGGAATGCTAAATAATAAATTGTTTAAGTATATAAATGGAATAGCCCATTTGGGTTTTGCAACCTGCTAAAATGTGATTTGGTTTCGTTTCAACCATGTATTTAACGATACTTTTATGGATGATTCAATGGAAAAAAAACAACAACAAATTGATGGAAGCAATATGGTATATGATATGGAAGAATTAACTTTGGAGTGAGTGGAAAAAATGTCCAGTTCTTCGTTTGAATATGTAGGTAGAAAATCAACTCCAAGAAGTGTTTTCCTGTGCAATTAGTATTCTTAAAGATAATATCATAAGTTGGTTTACATGCAGTCTGATATTAAACCCACACAACAGATTTAATATTCACATGGATGGACACTCAACAGAAGTGACAAGAACAACGAGTCACGACTGTTTTTATACTTACTGATCCTTAATCATTAAATACGTTTTTTTTGGGTAACCTACAGAAGTAAGCCCTGTTTCAAAAATAAATAAATAAGTATATGATCTATAGTATAAAATAGCATCCATATACATTACATAATGATAACACCCTGTATAAAAATAGCAAATGTATGACATATGTATTGAAATCATAGCTGGAGGGATGGTGGTGTTTGATCAATACTGTTGGGGTGCCATGTTGATGCGTTTTTAAAATCACCAAAAACAGTTACATGGTAAACAACTGATGATCCCCAAAAGAGAAAAAGTTACATATAGTATCGTAATGCCAAAGTATATGTAAAACATAAAATTTGCTGGAGAAAATTTCATTAAGTAAATTAACAGATACTGGGATATAAGTGACCAAAGTGATAAAAAAAGAAGTTTTCTTGATGTTTAGTGTTTAAAGCTGCACAGCTCTCTAACACACGCACACACACACATACACACTTATACTCACACACATACACACACATATATATATATTCAATCGAATTGCACGTTTTCTTCGTGAGTACAAAATTCATTCATGAATTTTCAAAAGGTTCATGTGAACATCATATACAGCCTCAAAATTGACAGACTTTGGGTCAAAGATTGATAAATACAAAACCAGAAAGTAGTATAAAAAAACGGAGCATTGTAAAGTTATGTGAAAAAAATCAGAATTCTTTGGTTACGTCAATTTTAAAGGTTTCAAAGTATGTATGTCAATTTTGTCAATTTTGAAGGTTAAAAGTTTTTAAAAGTAATTATACATATAGTGAATGAGTACGAAAAATATCCAAACCATTTGAAAAAGTTAATTTCAACATCCGTATGATACCTCAAAATTGACAGAACTTGGACCAAATATGAAGATATACAAAACCAAAAAAAGCATTGCAACGGAATTGAATATTGTAAAGTTATGTACAAAAATCAGAAGTCTTTGGTGCAAATTCTGTTAATTTTGAAGATTTATAAGTATGTTTAAATGAACTTTAAAAAATATATCGGATTCCTTTTGCACTCACTGTACACAAACACTTATATATATATATATATATATATATATATATATATATATATATATATATATATATAAAGAGAGAGGGATAGAGAGAGAGAGAGAGAGAGAGAGGAAGTGGGAGAGAATTTTTCAAGATGTTTTGAGCTTTTATTACGTCTTTCACTTATCGACGTCAATTTCTAGCGAAACTTAGGCTGAAAAGTGTTTACACCCTTTTCTACCGAGGAGGTTTGACGACATTTAGAAGAAATGTTCTCAAAAACTGCAGGAAAAATACTCTTCAAAATGTTCAACAGAACGAATCACAAGGTGGTCAATAGCACAAAGTTTTTTTTTTCAAATTAACCCCACCAAGAAAACAAGCACATGTTTTTGACATACCGTAAACAATTTCAAAGTTGGAAAATTAGTCAAGCTCCTTGACCATCGCTCTATGCAATGCTCTTTGATGCTCAGAGATCCCCCCGAAAGTTCGCTTTACGCTACTTTTTCGCTTTAACGAAAAAAAGGTGAAAAGCGAAAAATTAGATATTGAGGTAATAATTAAATTAAATGCCTGTCTTTTGGGGTTTTTTTTTATCAGATTTCGCACAACCATTCCTCTCTGCAATTTGTCGGCTACTCTTAGCCAGATGTAGTATCCAGTGAGGATCAAACTCACTACAGTAGCAATTGTTTGTGAGAATATTTTGCGAACTGCATCTACAGCCGACACAATCTTGTCTGAAGGTTGTAAAACGAGGAAGTACATTGCTTGAACGAATCTAATGGTGTAATTTGGAATATTCTTAGATAATAAGATCTGTGGTATGTAAATGTATCAACCACGATGGTATTTTTGTGGCCTGTCCACTTAGATGAGCCTCATGTATGCACAGTGAATTGCTCAAGCGTGTATTTTCTATCTTGAACGTTGCTTTCAAAAGCGTAGTGGCTTGTTTCTAGTTTTATATTTCGCTTCAGGGTCAAACGAACTATTTTGGATGTGGGTCGGCCTTTTAGTGAATCCGTTGTTCACATTCTCTTCATCCTACAACATTGGAAGCGGGCGTTTTATTTATTCATTGATTGATATTCTCTCTCTCTCCTTCCTCTCTCTCTATCCTTCCTCTCTCTCTATCCTTACGCTGGATGCGGCTCCAACCGATCCTGCTCGGGCTTCACATATCTCGTTATTACTTACTATGTGATTCAGACTTAGAGAAGATAAGTAACCAAAGTGGCGTTACTCGCCTAATTGATATTTGAGACAGTCATGCATTTCCCCACCGGAACTAGAGGTCAGCTTCCGATCAGGATTTTAAATGCTTTCTTGGCAAGGGCCTCACCCCTCTTAAAAGATTGGCGTAACAAAATCTTCCCAACTGAATAATACCCATGTACCATACGATGCAAAGTTTGATATCGATAATCAATGTTTAGTTGCTGAGATTTCGTATTTCCCACATTTGTCTGAGAACGTTGCTGCAGTCCAGGGCACTATTTTGTTTGATTTCCTGGGCAGTTAGGTCCTCCCCAGGGTGAAAATTGGTGCAATCTTCAACGTATCTTACTCGTGGTTTAGTCTTGTGTCATTGACTTACACTAAGCTTAGTTGCCTACATCACAGCTGAGTTATTCGTGTATTTCTCTACACTGAATATCCAACTATTGTGCCGGATGCCCAATTATTGTAGCCTTGTGGCAGACTGAACTAAGTTTAGTTAATATACATATTGACTAAATTTTTTGGCTTGGTTGTTTCCCATTAATGCATTATTCTCTACATTAGGTGTACCAATATTGTGGCCTTGTGCCAGATTAAGGTAAGTTAAGTAATTATCTACTAACAGAGGGAGAGCTGTATAATGAGGAAGAGTTGACGATTACGAGTTCCCAGTTTCCCTTGAAGGAACATCAGACGTGACAGGAATGAGAATGGGAAGAACTTGCACTCGAGGATTGACCGATGGGTTCTGTTCGAAATACTCTGAAAGTTAGCAAATGCGTCAGACACTTAAGTGATGCTGGAGGGAAGAGCAGTCGAAACAGCACGATAAGAACAAAAACATAGTTCGAATGCATCCATTTAGAATTCTAACAATAATAACCCATCTCAGAAATTCAGACATATCTTCCAATCCTCACTAGGGACTCTTATTTCAAACCTGAGGAGGACTATTTAAGCCGAGGAAATGTCTATATACATTTATAACGTTGGCACCAAATGCTGCAATATTTGTCAGTCTCTGTATCGAATCAAACATTATTAAAGACGCTATTCTCACCCATTTCAGCACGGAAAATCTGATAAAATGTCATCCACTGGCCAAAAAAGAGTTTTAACATTCGGGCAAACCAACAGAAGTATTATTCCTATTGAGAGTTCATTGTTCCACTAAGAAGGATATTTATATCCAACGTCAAAGGTCGACATTTGTGAGCAGATTTTGTAGGCTGAATTCCTTGGTAAGCGCTTTGGTTTACGAAAAATAAAAAAGACAATTCTTGTATCCAAAGTTGGTTGAGCTAAAAAAATATACACATAAGTATCCCCTTTCTCCTTCCCCCCTCTCCCTGTCTCTCACATGCAAACAACATGAATAAACGCTAACATATACATATATCGGTGCTTTCAGATATACACGCATAAAATACATTCTTAAGCATGTGCAGTTGAGCGAAAGTTTACCAGCTAGTCACGCAGGCCATTGCTTGTGTGGACTCAATGTAGAGAGTTGCACCCAGGATTGGGTGCCGGTAGCTGGGTATGGAAAATTGGAATTTAATCTTTAAACTAGAGAGCGCACAAAGAAAAGTAACCGAACTGATTAATGGAATAAATGATATTGGCTATAGAGAAAGATTGGAGACCTCGGGTTTACCAACATCGCTTGTAGTCCTGGCGATCGATGCAAAACTTGTTCAGCTGGTGATACAAGCATGGAATTTGGCACACGTTCTTTGATAGTTTAAAAAAAAATCATTTTCAGATATGAAGACATTCTCAAATTGTTCGTCCATAGCAACAGTTGCAAAAGAATTACTTTTCCATAAAAAAAAAACAAACAAAATATCAACTTATTAGAGAAATAATTCATGAGTTATGGATGTTTTCATACAGCAGTACACACTACATAAACAGATTTCTGGATCCACCCCAAGATGTAATCACCTCTTTCTCACCCTGTAGCCCACCTTTGCACAAAATCTCATTGAAATGAATGCAGAACTTGCGGAGATATTTTGTGGGCAGACATCAGTGAATACAAAAATGTATGGAGAAAACCCCCCGAAACGAATGAATCAAACATTTCCTGGATCCAACCCAAGATTTAATCACCTCTTTCACACTATGTGGCCTATGCTTCCACAAAGTTCAATTGGAATGAATTCAAAACTTTTGGAGATATCGTGAAAAAAAGCAAAAAAAAAAAAAAAAAGCTGCCAAAATATCTCTCAATAAAAAGCATATCACTGAACCACCTCTAAATTTAATCAAATCTTTCTCACAATATGCCTTATCCTTCCACGATATCTCTTCGAAATTCGGCGAGAAAATTTGGAGATATCGTTTGGAACGCCAGGAGCAAATATAGAAATGTATGAAAAAATACCAGAAAATATCTCTTAATCAAAAAAGAAACCCTGCAACTGCAAACAAATTCGGTCACATTTTCTTTGATACGTACCTTAACACAAAACTTCATAGAAATTCATTAACAACTTTTGCAGATATCGTATTGACGGACAGGAGCGGATAAAGAAATTATGACAGAAAAAAAAACGAAAAATATCTCTCAATCAAAAAGAGATATCTGGATCCAACTCGAAATTCATTCACTTCTTCCATATTCCGTGGTTCACCTTTTCAGAAAGTTTGATTGATATTTGTTGAAATCTTCTGGAGATATCGAAATAGGAACAAATACAGAAATGTAAGAAAAAAAATAAGAAAAACAAAAAAATATCTCTCAATCAAAAATGAATTCTTGGATCCACCTAAATATTTAATCACATCTACCTTGATACTTGATCTGCACGAAATTACATTACTACTCCTTAAGACTTTCTGGGACATCGTGTTGACAGACAGGTGCAAATACTGAAATCAATGAAAAACAAAGCACAAGAATATCTCTCAATCGAAAAAAATTCCTGAATCCGCCCCCAAATTTAATCTCTTCTCTATTATACTCTGTTTTATTTATTTTGTTTTTTTTCACAAAATTTAATTGAAGTTCATTGACAACCTTTGGAGATATCGTGCAGACAGACAAACTATTACAGAAACGAATAAAATATTAAAACGAATGGATATCTCTCAATCAAAAACGAATTTCTGGATCTATGACAAAATTTTGTTATTTCTCCCTTACAATGTGCGTTTTACAGGATTTGTTGGAAAGACCCTCAACCCTAGCCTGGTTTCAAGTTGAACCCCTTTCGGGTGCTGAACGGCCACTGCTTCTCTGATATTCACTCATAGCTGAGACAGAACTAGATTCATACATTTCTCAAGGGCATCAAGGAGAAATGAACAAAATTCGAAATTGGTTCGTCAATATTGTTCTCTGTGCCGGTAACTGTTACACCACCTAGCACCTTCCAGTATCGGTTTTACTCAGAAATAAGTGCGTGGACGGAGAGATATTAAACGAAAGATCATGTAGCAACAGTCTTCTTGTGCAAGAGAGAAAATTTCAAACTTGACGTACTAAATTCGAACAATAGTCAGTAGTTTATGCTGTTTATGCAGTCAACTGCAAAATTGTGAATATCTTCGTGAATGCTCTTCATACTTCGCAATATTTTCCTTTTAAGGGAGAAAAAGGCTGACATTTGACAAAATGACTTGTCAAAACAATGTTTGCAGCAAGAATTATGAGATGCGCCAAGTGGAATTTTGCTCGACACACCCTATGCAACTATTCAGGGATAATCCTAAACCTTAGGGTTATTTATGAATAGATACATCTTCCCAGAGTATCAGTCGATGGATCTGTTCAGATATAGCCGTAACACGATGTAGATATTCAGACGATGTATCACTTCAGCTATAACCCTTACATAATAATGTAACCTCTTTCCAGATATGAACCTAAAATGATGCATCTAATCAGTGATAATCCTGAAACGATGGATCTATTCAGAGATAATCCGACACTTCAGCCTATGTATTCTCGTTTGGAATTCTGAGAAATGTTTAGTAAATCAACGAAACCCTACCATTGAGCAATGATCGGCAAAGTAGTCTCGATGAGCATTACTATTATAGCGACTTCAATCCTCATTGGATGTTCCACACTTGTGATGTGGTATAGATGAAGATAAGTTGAGAAAATAATAAAAAAGCCTTTTCTGTCTCGGCAGACAATAGAACGACGGCTTAGAACGATGCAACTTTCTAGAGGTAAGCATAAAACCATGCCGATTTTCATATAAAATCCTAAAATGCAGCTCCTTTTCAGAGATAATCCGAAAACAATGCATCTATTTTGATATAATCCTAAAACACTACTTCTTTCCAGAGATAATCCTAAATATACATATTCTCAAAGATTATCCTAAAACACTACTTCTTTACAGAGATAACTCTAAAACAATGCATTTAATCAGGTATAATCCTATAATGCAGCTTCTTTTCAGAGATAATCCTAAACATACATATTCTCAAAGATAATCCTAAAACACTACTTTTTTTCAGAGATGATCCTAAAACGATGCATCATTTCAGAGATAATCATGAAAAGATGCATATATTCAGAGATAATACGAACAAGTTTGTAACTAGTAAAGATTAAACGACAATTTCTATAGCGATTGTGTACAAATTACAAAGCAGTAACCCCCATGGTCCCCATTCGATGCATATAGGTTTTTTAAATGTTTAAATTGATCTGACACAGCGCTCAAATAGAGGTACATCTTTTGGAGATCAAACTTGAACTATGGGAATCAGGCTGACTTGCTTGTAAAGCATCGTTAAGCATTATACATATTCATAAAGTTTAGATGAGCCCGACAAAAAGACAAATAGATAGCGGACAGAAGGGTGGAATGGACGTAGGAAGATTGTGTTGCACCAATCTCCTTAGTGAAGCAGGCCGGCCTAGAAAATCGCACTGGCAAATACATTCAATGATGCCTCAACCAAACACATCGTCATTGTCATTATTTCCCAAATCAATTTTACTATTTTCATTCCTACTATTCAGCCGTTGTGTTCTTAGGCCGCCTGCATCGTTTGGAATTCATTGTTATTATTTCAACAACATTTCACACTATTACTTTCATCCTTACCATTTATGTCACTACACTTCAGTCTATAACCTCTTGTTTGGAAATCCAAGATTGACCATTGTCTTTTGACCACGGATTAGGAGTAGTAAACAAATAAAACCCTGTCATAAAACCAACCAAAGCTAAAGTCTGTCCTGCTATTCATCATTAGCTTGGGTTGAAGATATTGATTCATGCCTTATCCAAGGGAATTAGTGTGAAGTTAAAGCGAACAGTCTTAGTCGGGATCTGAATTCGGTTCAAACTCGTCGGTGCGGGTGGCATAACAGTCAATAGTACGGAGAATGATTAAATACACATAAAAAAGACCCTAGTGTCCCCAGAATATTTTACTACGTTGGTGTTTCAGGTTCATTGAGGAAAACTGTGAAAGTGGGTGGGCCATTAGCCTTCTGAAATTCAAAAGAGATTTTTGGATATAAATTCAAACGATTACGTTTCTTCAATCTGTCATTTATTTAGAAGCGTTGACATTGGGTGATCCTTGCATTGCCGATAAGAAAAGCGATTTCAAAAACAAAAACAAACCCTATGACTGCCTTTTCCCTGTGGGACATTGAAAGATAAATGTTGTACAGCAATAAATAAGTAATTATTTCGCAATACTTCGAGTGTTCCACTTGTTTCCCTCGGATATAAACGAATAGAACCATTAAGTTACCAACAGAGGCTGACGTGACCCTAAAAACGTACTCGTTTATTTTCGGTCGTACAATAGCAGGCGGGGACCACACCGTCTGTAACTTTTTTTTTTCATCAGACTGTGAGGCTCCCGCTTTCCATTTTATAGCTAGCTTCTACAGATGCTTGTTTGACGCAAAAAAAGAAAATGATGAAAATGAATGAAATAAACAAAACGTGTAAATGTTTCTATTTAGAATCACATTACAGTGGTTCCGATATCCACGGTTTCGCAGGGTTTCAATTATCCACGGTCTGCTCCACTTAATATGGGCCCCGAAGCGTATGAATAGAGGTTCTGGTAATTCGAATATGCCGAGGAGATGTCAGAAAATGTTTGCTTTAACATTTTAAAGACTAAGGTGTGTAACGCTCGAATCAAGCGATTCCTGTCGACTTCTAAAAGATATCTACGACACACACACACACACACACACATATATATATATATATATATATATATATATATATACATACATATTATTGTGTCACTCACAGACAGCTGTTATGTTGTATCACAACTCTTCAGTGCGGCTATAGACTATCCATTATCCCATCCAGCATCACGAGACAGGATTGAAACCTTCGCTTCCGGAGGCCGGAATCCTACATCTGCGCAACGGAACTGGACAGTCAGAAAGGCTGTATTAAAGCGATTTATATATATATGTATATATTTATTTAGCTTCGCCATCCACCAGATTCCTTCCTATGGAAGAGCATTGTATAGGCTTACAATGAACAAGTTACCTCACTTAAAGGGTGCTCCACCCTGAATAGAGGAGCGTTATATATATATATATATATATATATATATATATATATATATATATACTTACAGTCATAAATCATAAAAATATAAGGACATATAAGTCCCAGAAGCTTAGAAAGGGTTAAGTGAAAAGGTGAAAGTTCCTGTCTTCATGAGGAGAGAAAAAATTGCTGACTGGTCTTAGTCTGGCAAAAGGTCAGAAGTGTTGAATAACCGGTGAGGATCGCATTCACTATACGTATTCGTTAATCATTGCACGACGGCAAGGTGATCTATAAAAAAATCATGACAAATTGATCGCTGCTGGGTCATGTATTACAAAATTGTTCATGATGTTTGAAATTTGTCTACTTTTTTTCACAAACGTATTTATTCTAAATCTCAGGATAAAAACGAAAAAATCGTAAAAACTGCTCACTTCGGAATATTTTGATTCAAATCAGAGCTTTTGTATTTAACACGTTTTGTCTTGTTTGTAAATGGGAATAAAATCGCAGTGGAGAAATATTGGAAGTAGGAAACAGAATCCGTATGAACAACAATTTAGTGAGAACGAGTGCGTGCTTGTGCAAGTGTGTGTGTGTGTGTGTGTGTGTGTGTGTGTTTTGTTGATACTTCTACTAATAATACTTACTATAGTTTCATGGACGAAAAAACACCCAAAAATCAATTTTACAGAGACAAAAGTTTCTGCCATTCGTACGAAGAAATATTGGAGAAAATCTTGATCTAAAATTCATTTCCTTACAATTCTTATAACCGGAAATTAGCTGGGAAATGACTTGAGAGGTTATTCGAGGTCATTTTCCCACTTCACATAGACTTTGTGGGAAGCTGACCTCTTCTCTGTCTACTTGCAGAAT
>OY735200.1:21246677-21251677 GCA_963457665.1 Thysanoteuthis rhombus
TTGCCATGTGTAAACACACACACACATATATATATATATATATCAAACACACACACACACACACACACACACACATATATATATATATATATATCAACCCTACGACCGATAGGGCAGTCGCTTAAACGCAGCATTGCTCTAACCATTGAGCAAAGCAAACGCCTGATATACGCTCAAATAACTGTTTTCACACCAAATTCTCATCTCGTTTTATTCCCCGTCTACATCTGCTTCATTTATTTCTTCCAACGCGACCGTTATGTATTAAGAAATGGACATATATGACCCGAAAGAATGATTAAAAATTGCGTTATATTTTATTAAAACTCTCATTTCGAAATGATCACCCGTCATTTCAGTCTTAATGTATCACTTGGCCTAGACAACGTAAATAGAATAGAACAATCCATTATAGAAAATGGGGCTACTGGAATTGAAGCTGCAACCGATCGGTATACATATATATATATATATATATATATATATATATATATATATATATATATATATATATATAAGTGTGTGTGTGTGTGTGTTAGAGTACATCAGTAAATCCGTAGCCAAATGTAAAAAAAAAAATAATTTATTTTACAAATGAAATAATTATGGCTAGTATCATGCATTCTTTGTATACTTTATGCTTCAAGTAAATTGTTGCCTTTCAATATGTCTCTATTCATACCAAATGGTTTCAAGCCGTCCGCTACGCACCATTTTCAATTCGCTTTCATGGTCTTTTTCTAACTTTATCACCTGTTCTAGGTAGATGCATTCTGGGGCCCTTCTCCTCTATTCATATGATCTTTCCGGGGACTTCATCGTAGAACATTACATCTGTCTTTGTTCTGTTCATCTGTGAGCCGACTTTTTACTTTCCCTACTTAGATCAGTCAACATGTTTCGGGATTCTTCTGATACTTCTGGAGTCACGGGAAAGTCATCGATGAATCTCAAGTGACTTGAATATTTCCCATCTACATTTATCCCCATCCAACTCCCTGTCATTTCCCCGAAAAATACTTAGAAGGCCTACAATACGTAGTTTAGGGTACATTGTGTCCACTTGTCTCATACGAGAATGGCATTACAATAATTGAACTACATCACGATGCAAACAAGATAAAGATGAGAAAACGAGTAAAGCTAGAGGACACAATATAACCCAAACTATTTATTTTCGGAATGATTTTTATGTAATTCTTGTTAGTACCTAGTACTCGTATCACGTCGAAGACTGTCGTATATTCTACTTCAAATGCTTTCTCATAATCTACAAAGGCCAAAGTGGTTTGTTGAAGTCAAATGATTCTTCGATTGGTTGACTTATTGCATGTAGGTGATCTATTGTTGAGCTGCCACTTCTGAAGCCTGACTGCACGCATGGTTGATCTGTTCAGTAATAGTGATCCTACCCTAACTAGGAAGGTGATAATCGTGATATCGGCAACTATCACCCCTTACATTATTATCTACCAAGTAAAATATTCACACACACACACACACACACACACACACACACACAGACTCTCTCTCTCTCTCTCTCTCTCTCTCTCTCTCTCTCTATATATATATATATATATATATATATATATCCAAATGATATTAAATACTATTATAAGTTAAGGGAAACTTTCCAATTTCTATCACTGAAAATGAGTTTTTACCAGTCAAAATTTACTAAATATCCATATATACGTGTATATATATGGATGGAGGATATGCCAATATATAGGTAGAGGAATCAGTGCTTCATGGTGATTCCAAGCTTTACGTTGCTGCGATCTTCAGATCATGCGCAATTCCATCCGATACAGGGAGTGTTTCACCGGGAGTAGCACATGGTCGGAAGATCGCAGCAGCATGAAACTCGGAGTCACCATGAAGCACTGATTCTTCTATATGCCTGCCTGCCTGCCCTCTCTTTCTTTCTCTCTCTCTCTATATATATATATATATTTATATAAGCTTAAAAATCCTTTGACTCACACGGAACTCTCATGTTTTCACTAAATGTTGCATTAGGACAATGAGGATATTATACGACATTCTGAAGGCCTTGTTCATTCGCGCACTTGAGTTTGAATTAGGAAGAAATGGCAGGAAACGAAGTTGTAAATATGTTTAAACAGTATCATTTTTATTATGTGGTTACAATCTTATTTAAGGCTCTGAATGAAGCCTTTGTTGGACCAAAGAACGTCTTTTTTCTACGATACTACAAGTTCAAACAATCAGCGCTCTCATTCATTAAAAAAAGGACTTACCTCGGGGTGGACTTGCTTTCCATTTTAGTGTGTGTAGACCAGGGTGTAGACTAGGGTGGCCAATTTCGACGTAAATTTTCAATTTTTCGATTCCGGAAGTCACTCTCAATTTCGAAAAAATTAAAGAAAAACATCTCGATTAGCACTAACTGGACTTTGAAACAAGAAAAATCCCCAAACATCTAAATATTGTCAATGCCAATTCAGAAAAAAGCCATTTAAATTGGATTAGTGTAAAACTTGCAGACATGGAAGACGGTTATTTTTTCGAGGGTCTGGGAACGCTCAAACATTTCCCATTTAAATGAGTAGTATTTGCTCCAGTTTACGGAGAAGGAACATCCTGTTGTCGGATAACAAGAGAGACTACCACTGAAGTAAATCATATGAAGCTATTTCTGATATACAAAAATTGAGTGCTAAATTCAATGACCAGGTCTGCTAGGTGACTGAGATACTTCCATATTTCCGAATTGTGCCCGTGTTTAGTTTTAAACCAGCTGTCAAGATTTTTGAATGCTCACAGAGCAAGGAAGCAGGTCCTCTCCTCTTCGGGATTGGCTCAACACAATCTTACCACCGCTACTTCACCCCAATCGATTTGAAATCACTTCAATACCATCCCCAGCCTAGAATAGCTAATTGAACACAGGTTTTGACAACTTGACCGCCCTATCTAAGGCGAGAGAAATGCTTTGTTTTTCATCTTTATCATGTCCAACACGGACTGGAGGGGCCGTTCTATGGGTCACTGGCCTGGCCAAGGGTTTCATGACTCATCTATTCCTTCTGTATCCATACTGGATCGGCTGTTGTTAGGCCACCTATATTTTGATGGTCTTAGTTAAAAAGAAGTCGGATGTATACTTTGGAATATCGATACACCAGTCTTAGGCTGGTCTTGTTATAAAACGTTGGCTACGATCACTGGACTCACTTGGGGCATTCCAGTCTTTGATCACACGAGCAGAGAAGTAGTTTTTTTTTTTCCTTTGACCAATTGAAAGCCAAGTGTATAGTTTTAGTGGATGGCCACGGGTGTGTGTGTTGAGCCTCTTGTGTAGCATCTCTTTGTAGAGACAGACGCTGCAAAGTTCAAGAAAATATTGTTCATTCATTTGAAAACATAATTTTTTTTAATGCATCATCGTCAAATGTGTTTTGATGAGTATTTCGCCACGGTTACCTTCATACTTTGAGCGGCTGTTTCGTTATAATCAGCGAATAATTGGTGACCGGTCCTCTCCAATCAGATGAAAGATGACAGTTTGGAACGTGCAGTTGCTTTGCCCACCACCAGTTCTGGCAATTAAACATCTTTCCCTAGTCAATAGGAAAGGATGTTAAAGTAGTCCGATTTTTTTTCCCCAGGAATCAAACTGACTCGAGATTTTGAAGAAGAAAAACGACAAATAAAAGTTTTAGAATAAATTTTATTGATAAATCAAAAGATAAGATTTTACAATATTTATTTATTTTGGGTGTGGAAAGCGGAATTTTTGAAACAACCGTAGCCATCAAAGATGGCAAAGGGTTATATCCTTCTTTTGAATATGTGCGTGTGTTTCTGTGTCCCAGCGCTTCTGGCCATACTGTTTTGTCCACAGTTCAAAAATGGCATCAGTGTCCCGCTGGACAAACTCTAAAAATTTTTTTTTTTAATAAAAAAAGGCTTATTTATTTATTTATTTTTTTTTTTTACCTCATTGGGGCTTTATTTTCACGGGTCTATTGACAACATCTTGATTATCCAGAATCTGGATGTTTCTACATGTTTTTCCCCTATTTTAGAAGTTTTTCCAGTGGAGAATGCCTGTGGCATCATAAATAGGATTTATTCTGACCAAATTCATTCTTCGATTGAATCATTTTACATGGATCGAATTTTGACGCTATGATTGTTCAATTATTGACTTGTAAACTTTGTCAACGTGGGTATTTGCGTAAATGGTCTGTTTCAATACACCTATACTGATAACAATATCAGGCGCAGATACAGGGTGGATTCAGAGACTCATGACCCTCGCCCCCAACCCCCTTCACTGGCAATATGTATCTAAAAATTTCTCTTAGATATCTAGATAAAGAAATTTTATAAAACCCACCCCAAATAATCCCATGTAATCATATATCGACCTTAAAACAGAAGATTATTATTTTGTTTTTCATCTGATATAAGTAAAATGTCTTTTGTTTTATTCTTCATATTTTTTTTATGTACTCGTCCTGTGGTAAAGCATTTCGGTTATCTTTTTTTATCGGAGCGAAGTGGGGTTCAACTCACAGAACCCAATCGTAATTTCTTCCAACGAAGTTTCTTTATAGATAGTCGGATTGGACTGAAATTTGGTACTGTTTTTGGACCAAGACAGAACTTCTGTATATATTGAACTATAGAAAGCGCCCTTAAGCAAGCTATGGCTTCAGTTATTTCTGCTTAGAAAACTGATCCCAACCATCTCAAGTGCAGAGACTACAAACCAACTCAGTGCGATAAAATATTTGAATGTATTGAGAAAATCAAAAGAAAAAATTCCCTTTAATAATCATTATAGATGCTAGAAATTGAATGTATGCAAATCAGATGACTCCACCTCTTTGATATAAATGGAACGGTAATATAATGAAGAATTTGGTCAATTTGTGTTGGGAATCTGATAACACAATGCTACCACAGCCAGCTGTAGTTGTGCATGCCTAGTTACTAGTTATTGTCAATTCTATTGCTAAAAAGCT
>OY735200.1:21256677-21311677 GCA_963457665.1 Thysanoteuthis rhombus
AGCTTGATATACCGATAAGGGGTAAAATTTACACACACCCATTTACACATATGTATAAGTAATCACAATAATATGATAATACAATCTGCATTGATATTGATAATAATGATAATAATCATATACATATATACATATATATACGCTGCATAGAAAACTGCATACTGCTATCCCAGACACCACCAACTTCCATTCATTCTGTATACATTTATAAGTTCATGTAAATTTTAATGAAAGCATATATATATATATATATATATATATATATATATATATATATATATAGTGGGTATGTGTGCGTGTGAAACAGTTCAATCACAAATCCTTAATAATCCCACCGAAGATGTTCATGGAAATATATGTGAAATTTTGACAAGTTTTGTACATCGAAAAGTAAAAAAAAAAAAAATGAATTTAGTAGGCATGCTCACATAATAGGTATATGATATTTCATCAATTATATAATTACTTTCGCATAAATTTGGAAAAAATACACCGCTGTTTGACAATATGATTCTAGATTATTTTTAAGGTCTCTGATATTTATTACGTTTGGGGATGAAAATCTACATAAAAATCAAATGATCTGCCTTAGCATTGACCCATTAACTGTGTAAGGCGGCAATTCTAATAGTTATTCATTGTAAGATGAAGCCCATGTCGATTGCAAGAGTGTCCATTGCAAGATAAAAACTATGACTCATGGATTGAATTGCCATCAATGACAATAAAATAGAAATTTTATTGAGTTATCCATAAAACTGCATAGGTAAAAATTTCCGTCATCCGCAGTTAGTGGGTGAATACCTTTGAAATCAGTCATATAATCAATATAGATTGTCGTTTCTTGTCTTAAAGCTATATCTTAAGAACTGAAAGAGTGAGAAATAAACCAATCATTTGTTTCTGTCGACGCCATATTTGTTTGGGATGGGCTTGTAATGACTTTTGCGTGAATCTTTCTTTCTCCTTCTATTTCTTTCCCATCTCTCTCTCTCTCTCTCTCTCACTTGCTCAGTTACTTTATCGTTCCTTCTCGTCTGACCTTTCGCTGCAAGAAAACTTGAATCCAGGGGAGATTATCCGTACGGATAGCCACGATGACTTTTCTACAAAAGAGAAGAAAAAAAAAACAAAAAAAACAAAACAAAAATAAAAACAAAAATAAAAAGGGTAAACAAACTAAAATAAAAAAAGCAGATGCAAATAAACCAAAAACAGAAAACAAACAAACAAACAAACAGACAAACAAATAGACAAACAAACGAACAGAAAAGCTCAAGATAGTATTTGACGGTATATAAGACACATTAACATCCCCTGCCTTTAAATTAAAAAAGGTTGATACACATGGAATATCCTTTTTTTTAAATAATAGACAATTATGCTAGAAGTGGAAGATTAACTAATATGATGGCATTTTTTTCAGGTTCAATGTAAATAGAAATATAATACGTTATTATTATTGTTTTGTTTTTTGAGCTCTTAAAAGCGACGCTGTCTGCCCAAGAAGTTAAACTGGTTTTCAGTACGATTTCAAATTGAGACGTAACATTGTTCAAGATCCTGCAATGAAGCAATAATAGTGCAAATTTCCAGCGTTGCTTTAATAGGTTTACGCCTGGAGTTATGGAGACCTGCAAGAAACCTCAGAGTAGGTCCAAATTCATGCTTTTGCAAAATGTATGACCACTAAACCTAAATTATTTTATAGAGCTGACATATCCAACAAGGATCGTTGTGAAAAGTATATCATGCTTCGAACACTTCTCATTCTGATTAAATATTCACCGTTTTTTTTGAGTCTATATCATCCTTCATCTCCAAATTAAAAAAGGCAATATTCCAGATGTGAGCACCCAATATAAGACTCCGTCTGATTCACAGATATTACAGGTATAAAACAAATCACGGAAGACACATACTGTGCTTTTCGACATCCAACCTGAGCAGGTTTCAACGCAAGAAAGTCTCCCTGAATCAATTCTGACAAGCATCTTCATCTTTGTTTTGCTTACAACGTTCCAAAACGATATGCTCCATAGCCTTCTTCAGGTGCATATATCATCTGTCAGTCCTAAGTAGGAACATGCTTCAAAGCTTTCGAAACTGAGCGAGGGAATCGGAAAAAGGCCGACCATCTGTAATGCATTGGTCAAGGTATACAAGTTGACAAGATAGCCTAGCAAGGCATTGCTACTAGGATTCATTTCTCACTTAATGACCTAAATATGCAGCCTTGTATCAGACTAAACGAAGTTTAGCAAATACTTTTAGCTTTCTCGTCGCAGAGTCATGCTTAGCAAATAAGCCTACCAGGCCATTCTTACTATACAGTTTTGGCCTTATACCAGACATTATTAAATCTAGGATAGATTGATGAAAGAAATTTTCTCGCTCTGATTTTATGATCAGCTAACTAGACTAGCAGACCATTACTACTGTAGTGAGTGTGATCCTCACTTGGTGCCTCATATTGTGACCTTGTACCAGACAAAGCCAAGTTTATGGATAGATAGTTAAAGGCTCCTCGCTATGGGTTAATAGTTAGCAGACAATTAGAACTGTCGTGAGTTCGAGTTTCTCTGTGCTCTATCTTCGTAGACAGGTGAGAAAAAAGCTAAGCTTAGGGTAGATAGATAGCTAGATATATAGACAGGTAGATGAGGTAGGTATTCCAGCTACGGTATAAAGGTTAGCTAATCGAACATGTAAACAATTACTGTTCAAGTGGCTTCGAATCTCACTTCGTACCTAACACTCGTAACCTTGCACCTGGCTAAGCTAAGCTTAGGATGGATAGATGAGGATTCCTCGCTGTGGCAAAACAGATCGCTAACTAGACTACCCTATCGTTGCTGCAGAAGTAAGTTGAAGTTTCACTGGGTGTCCCACATTTTTGACCGAGTAACAGATAAAAGTGAGCTTAGTAATTAACTGCGATACAAAACCCCACCCGTTTGCAAATTTTCGCGAATGGCTTTTCAACAAGGAAATATTCATTAGAAAAGTGAACATCGCGTGGAGCTTATTTTCGAATTCGGATTATTTTACTTATTTTTAATTACAGATTTTTTGATTATTTTCTTCTTTTTTTAAAAAAAAAATTTGATTTTTTCTATCGAGTCCAGCTGGTTTCTTCCTTATATTCTTTACCACAACTGTATAGCATGTTATATACTCAGGTTTTGGTTAATTTGTATAATGTGGAAGTCTAATACTCGTGAGAAAGTTGTATCGTGTAGTTTTCGACTTAACAACTAATTAATTGCAGAATAATGAAAATATTTTCTTTAAAACTTCTGATAACAACACGTCTCATAGACCAGCAAATACAAATAACAAAATGAAATGATAGATTAGACGATAACAACGACGTATTAAACTTTACAATGACAATAAGCAAGAGTAAACAGAATAGCGAACAGAACGATACAATGAATAAAGAATATGCAAATTGTATTAGGAAGTGAGAAAATCGTGTTTCATCCATCTTCTAAGCGGGGAGGGTATGTCTGCCTGGAGATCCAGTATTCAAAATCCTTTGTTTTTCTTTCTATCAAAGCCTAGGCTTGTAAAAGTGACGACATACTTTTATCAAGATATCCAGCGATGATAAAGAGCGTAGGGTAAAGTGAATTCACGCTTTTCTCTAGGGGCATTCAATGAGATGTAAACGTTCAATCGAAATTAGAATTTACAACATTTCGCGCTTCAAACACTTCTTATGTGTGTGTATATATATATATATATATATATATATGAAGTCTGGCCATAAAGAGGCCGAACTATTAAAACAGCGTACCAATGAAATGTTTAAGAGTACTTGTGACTAGCATTTTATGTAGCAGTGAACTTGACGTTTCGTATGAAAGAAAAAAACCCTCAAGCTACATTGGTTTGATTTTGAGCTACAAATGCGAGAGTGAATGTGCGTGTAGTGTGCTTGGCACCTTCCCCCCTAAAGTTAATCAGTGGAGCATCTTGAATAGCAGTGCATTTATGTGAAATTCTGATACTAACGATGAAAAACTTATTGGGAGACACCTGTAATGTTATAACAGGCCTATGGGGAGGATTGTCCAAGTCGTACACCATGATACGTGAGTTACCGGTGTTTTAGATCAGTAAGGACATCCATAAAAAACGATGCCAAGTGTCTGGACAACATTACGTGTCGATGGATGATGATCACATTGAAAAAGCACATGCTGTGATTCGGGGAAACCGTGGCCTGACTGTCTTTGGAGTTTCCGGAGAGGGGAGAATCTGTAAAATTTCGGGTAGCATGATTTTTAAAGAAAAGATGATGATGTACTTGTACTACGTTGGCTGACTGATGAACAATTTTCATTTTTGCGAAGTAGGAGACATATCACGCTCCTCCATCCATCCCAATCTCCAGATCTGTGCCCTGTCGACATTTTTCGCTTTAAAAGCTGAACTCTACCCTGAAAAGTCGTCAATTTCAGACGATATGAGAGATAGAAAATGCGCTACGAGACCTGCACATTATCTCCCAAAACAACTTTCAGAACGAGATCCGGAACTAAAAGAAAAAAAACAACAAAAAAACACCGAACTAACTGGGAATTATGTATTGACAACAGAGGGTCCTACCTGGAAAGAGACAAGTTATTTGTTTTTGAAGAAGTTCGGTCTCTTTTTACACACATACACACACACACACACACACACACGCGCACACATAAAGAAATGAAGGATCCGCTACACTAACGTGTTTATGCTTCTGTCTTATCTGGGCTTCTTCAGGCGCATGATTCGATTTATTTTTTTATTCCTATTTAGGTCATTTATTCTTTTTAGGGGGGTATTTTTCTAGGGTAGAGAACCCTCCTTTTATTATATCATTTATGTATAAAGCTAATGTACAACCCCTCAAACGAAACAATATTCGACGATGTTAGAAATAAATATAGTAAAGCCTCAAAGGACAGCGGTTTTACCGAAACTAGCATTAAGTACGAAGGAAAAGTAAAATCCAATAGAGTAAAACATAGTGAAAAAAAAAAAAAAATAGCGGTAGCAAAATCATCTGGTGGACACCACCATTCAACTTACTGGTAAAAACCAACATAAGGAAAATCTTCCTCCAATTAATTGGTAGATAGTAAAATATCTAACAAGAATAAACTGAAAATTAGTTATACGGATAATTTTGATAAGATCATAACAAAACACAACAATAAAGTAATTAGAAATAATACCAGTGGAGAAAGCATAGATAAACAAACTTACAATTGTACAATCAGTAACGGATTCCTTAAGCAAAATAAATGTATTGTATACCAAGCTGGATTATCGATCCAAGAGAAACCCTTAGAAGTGAAATACTATACAGGAATATCTAAAACACCCTTTAAACTAAGATTTGCCAACCATGTATCATAATCATTCAACATAATTATCAAACGAAAAATATAAAAACAGTACATCACTGTCAATATATCATTGATGACTAACTGATCACAGCCTCACACCCACAGTTAGATGGAAAATATTAAAACAAACACACATATGCCCGAACATCGAACCTCCCATCTTACCTATGTCTAAATGAGAAATTTAGTATCCTCACCTTTGCCATGGAACAAAAATAAAAAAGCAGAATTACTAAATAGAAAAAAAATGAAGCAGTGTTGAAGTGCCGGCACCGTTAAAAAATTCTATTAAAAACATAACATCCCACATATAAGTATACAAAAATTAACCACCATAGCTATCTTATTCCTCTCGTTATTATTAACAATAACAGTAGCAGTATTACTATCAACATAAGCGTTATTATCATTTTATACCACCAGCCACTTTAAGAGCAACCCAATCATCTTTTCATAATTATCTTATAAACACACACACACACACACACACACACACACACACACACACACACACACACACACACACACACACACACATATATATATATATATATATATATATATATATATATATATATATATGATAAAAACAAACAAATGTAGTTTTGGATGGGTCTGTGTGCCATCTAATCTAAGTAGAAAATTCTTGCTGGGAGACAGACATGAAATATTTAGCAACGAAAGATGAAAAATTCAAACTTTTTCAATTGCTAAAGTGAAGTCCCCGGGACAACTAAAATTGCTGCAAATTTCAATGAGTATTGTTGAATTTTCTGAATTTATTTATTCATTTCCTCATTGTTTGTGATATTTTCCACCATATTCTCTAATGGCTTGCCCATTCATTCAACTCTTAATTACCTGATTGTAACGTCTCCTACCCCTAAAAACTTCAGTCAAAAATAGCTAAAAAATCTCTGAATGTGCACCAATTTCGTATAATATTTCAATGAACCCCTAAGTACCCCCCAAAGAAAACTAGAACATACCAAACCTAGACTAAATATAATAATTAAACTAACAACTAACGTCATTTAAAAGTAAACCCTAACACTAAGAAACAGATTAAAGTAAAAATAAAATAGTTTCAGAGAGGAAACATACCACAAAGGACTGATGTTTCAACAACATACGGAAAGTGTTTTCAGTATCCCCTGCAAATTTATAGCTACCAGATAATAATGAGAAAAGTAGACTCCACCCCCAAAAGTCCTAATTAGGGACCTAAGATAAATCAAATCATTCGTCTGAAGAAGTCAAGGCAGGACAGAAAAATAAACGTGTTTGTGTGGCAAATCCTTCATTTCATCACACTTTGAGGTCTACTCCAACTCGATATAATGTTTAATGTTAGATGTGCCGAAAACTTTATATATATATATATATATATATATATATATATATATATATATATATATATATATGCATATAAATATAAATAAGGTGTTTCATGAAGGACGGAACTCCGAAGATAACAGGATAGAAATTACGTTCGCATAAATTTTCTGCGACAATATCAGTTACATGGCAACAGAGCGTCGGTATCTAGTCGTTGGGATGATTGTGTAGCGTCCATTACATGTTTTATCAGCTATGTCGTTTTCCAGTATCTTGAAACGTCTGTATGATAAAATTGATACAGACCTGCAACTGAGTTAAGGAAATTACACCCAACATCTATTGCTAAGTTAAAAATGTATGTGTAATCGTATTTTTTGTAAATTGTTTCTTCAAAGAATAGGTTTTAGATTTTAAATAGTTTAAATACAATTGTCACGAAAGATCGCTGTAATCTTTTGAGACACCCTGTGTATCATCCTACGTTTACAATCCTAGACTGCTTTAGTAGGTCGAAATATTTTGGTAATGAGCAGCCCACGAATACATATGATGCTTATCGCACAAATAAGCCACTGTTTATTATCAGGATGTGAAAAGCTCGTACGTAATCCAAACGATGTCATATTCAACTGGCTTAAAAGAGGAAGTGCAGTACCTATACCACGTGGTTATCAACGATTTTATAATTGCCGTTTTTAGTAAGATCTCTCACATTAATTCGGCATCATTTCTTGAAAAACTTATGACAGTTACGATAGCCTGTCAGACATGATCCTCACATCTGAAATCACTTGAATATCCAAAGCTTTCTTGATACTTGAAAATACTGAGTTATTTCCCACCGGTGCCAATGATCGATGTTCGCACCCAGGGTGCAAAGCCCAAATTTTGAATGCTGATTTTCTAAGCAGACAGGCAGGTCTCTAATTATTGGAGTAATACAACCTTCTTCTCCCTATTCCTCCTTTGGGCTTAGCGAAATTGATAAATGCCAAGTGTTCTCGAAATGGTATTCAGTCACCTCCCCACGAGGGTGGTATCTGATACAAGGCTGAGTTCGGTTTTGGAACCCACACGCATACTTGTGGGTCAGAGTCGTAGTTGAAAACGCCCCGAGCACCCAACACAGGGGCGAGGCTTCATAAATGGTAGTTCACATGCTACATTTATACTCACAGTATACAATAACCAAGATGTATTTGTAGACAGATGAATTGCATCAATAATAATTCAGTCTTTGGGGTAGATTTTTCACAAATTAATTGATAGTGTATGTGCATTTGAATTTGTAATGTCAGTAAAATGCAGGAGGTGAATAATAATTGATAAAGCTTTTGGAAGCTCCCCATCCAATGGGGACCTGGGGGCGTTTTCAAATCGAACCCCCGCTTCCCAACCTCAGCTCCACATCTGAGAGTGACTGCAACAATAGGTCCGATGTTTGTTAAAGCGAAAAAGTCACACCATAAAGGCATTTATTAATGTGAAAGAAAAAGAAAAAAAAATGGGGCCTGTTTGTCACATATTTTCACAGACTATTTGGACAGACGATGTGGGAACAGATGCATGTTGCAGTCGACTCAGTACTTCAGCACTCAAAGAAGAAGTAGAAAAAGGAGAAGAAGTAAAAGAAGAAGAAACAAATATCTCTCTATTCATTCATCTATCTATCTATCTATCTATCTATCTATCTATCCGAAGTATTTAATAAGGCTTTAAAAAGGGTGATGATGTATGTTGGGCTAAGCTCTTGGAAGGAGAGGTGGTTGGAGGTGGGATTTATCTCTCTCTATACATATATGTACCTCTGTTCGTATGTACCCCAGTCTGTTTGCATCTACCCCAATCTGTTCGTATCTATCTATCTATCTATCTAAGTCTGTTCGTATCTATCTATCTATCTATCTATCTATCTATCTATCTATCTATCTATCTATCTATCCTAGTCTGTTTCTATCTATCTATCTATCTATCTATCTATCTATCTATCTATCTATCTATCTATATATATATATATATATATATATATATATCCCAGTTTGTATCTATCTATCTATCTATCTATCTATCTATCTATCTATCTATCTATCTATACCAGTCTTTTCACTTCTCTGACAACTGGTTCACGGGATTAACTTCCAAATCATCGCATAACAGTAAACACCCTTCTGCGTGAGAATGGATGTAGCATTTTGTGCACTTGAGTCAGATTTTTTTGCCTCTCCAGAGCATATTTGACAGAAGGTCCGTTCAGCATGGGGACCTGCACGTGTACGTGTGGGCTTCAACAAAAATTGCTCATTCCTTGCGACCAATGTCACGAAGACGACAGGGAATCCCATGACCCCCCCCCCTTTTAGTACAATGAGGAGGTGCTGTCCGAGCGGGACGGATTTCCATGGAATCGACACAGTACACTTCCTGGTTGTGTGCTGAAATAACTGATAAAGGCAACCGTACAACGTATCTATTTATGACGATGTCGATAATGATAATGCAGCTCCCCAACCCACGAACTGAAATGCTATTCCTTTCTTGTTGAGTTTTATTCCCTGAATTCAAATGTTATCAGAGAGAATCATAAAAGGCCCTAGCATAGTACCCGGAAAAAATGACGGAGTCATTTATGGATAAATTATACAAATACATATTTTGATATGAATGCTTTTATTGCAAATATAAACGCACCCCAAAAATTATTTTCTTCTAAATAATCTTTAAACAATATTGAGTAAAAATGAAATTGTAACATCAGCAGCAATAGTAGTAATAGTAGTAGTTATAGTAGTAATGTTACAAGCATCACCCTCCTGCCTGGATCAATTTCGTGTTCGTGTGCATGCACTACCCATTACCCTTTTTCTGTTTGCTTCAGAGTGACAGAAAACCAAACAAACAAAACAACCAATAAACAAACAAACAAAGTGACATTTATATAATATGGAATTTTGGCAACTGAAAGGTGCAAAGTTTAGAAATACGTTCATGGAAAATAAGCAAAGAAACAAGCCAAGAAACAAATGAAGTGACAAACAAAGAAAAAGGCAACATTATTTGTTTTAGTTGCAAACGGAAGTGCATGAGAAGCAAATAAGCATGAATTTGCGAGTGAACGAAGGAAGGAGGGAACAAGCAGCACAAGACAATAAGAAAAATCGGGAAACATTAAAAACACATCATTTGTTAGTCTTGGAAGGATCATCTGAAAAAAAAGTGCTGTCATATATATATATATATATATATATATATATATATATATATATATATATATATATATAGAGAGAGAGAGAGAGAGAGAGAGAGAGAGAGAGAGCAAGAAGAAAAATTCAGAGAAATAAAGAAAGGAAAGGAGGGAAGAAGGGAGAAGGGAAGGGAAAGAAGAAGAAATAGAGTGAGAAATAAGTACAGAAAGAAAGAAAGGAAGAAAGAAAGAGAGAAAGAGAGAAGGAAAGAAAGAGAAAAGCACGATACGGAAGATATGAAAAAAGGAGGAGAAAGGATAAAAGAAAGAAAGAAAGAAGGCAGAGAGAGAGAGAGATAGATAGAGAGAGGGGGAGAAATGAATGAATAAATAAATAAATAAATAAGGAGAAGAAGAAAGGAAAAGAAGGGAGGAAGAGAATGAAAAGAAAATGAATCTAGAAAAGAAATGAAAGAGATGGAAAGAAGGAAATAGGGAGAATAGGTAAAGATATGAAGAGAAAGTAAGTAAGGAAGGAAGGAAGAAAAAAAAAAGAAAGGCATGAAAAAAATAAACAAGTGAATTAGTAAAGAAAGAAAGGAAGAATAAAAAGAGAAAAAAGAGGGGTCAGAGCAAGAATAAAGGATACAAAAAGCAAGAAAAAAGGGAAAAAGAAAAAAGAAAGAAAGAAAGAAAGAAAGAAAGAAAAGGAAGAAGATGAAGGACAGTCAAAACAAATAAAGAGAGGAAGTCAAAAACGAACTAAAGGGAGATAAAGAAAAGAAGAGAAGAATCAGAACCAAAGAAAGAGAAAAATACATTTAAAAAAAATATCAAGCAAGAAATACTAAAAATAAGAAAGTCACAATTCAACCTGACCAGAATGTTTTATTTGCTTGGCGTTTCACAAAAGAATCTAAATGTCAATAGACACAACTGGTTTCTGATTAAAAAAACAAAACGACACTTGTGATATTGTAAGGCCTCAGAAGCAAAGAATCCATTTTACATTTCGAGCGTGTATAATGGAATAACAATAATTCTTGTTAAACATATTTATACCGTTATTTTTAACTGAAAATATTTTTCCGGTGATATAAACCAGTGCTTCTTAAACTACTGAATAATTCACCCAAAGATGAATTAAATTATTTGGTTTGAGGGTGAATGAAACCAGGAGGGTGAATGAAATGTGAATGACTTAATTTACTAAGATATTTATATTTTTTCGATATTAAGAAAAGTAATTCCTTGTGTTAAAAAATGAACAATAAGGCAACATGGTTTCTATGAAAATAAATCCGAATTCGAAGATTACTGTTTACTAACTTGACTTCATGTAAACTTAAACAGTTCTGATAATTCCCTTGTATTAATTTGTTGTCACTGCTAGTTTTATTAACATATTTTTGGATGTTCAAAAACGTGAATAAAATTATCATTGAGAAATTAATTTGTATTTTTGCTCACGATGCAAAGTGAATTGAACAACCGCGGCCATTAAAGATGGCGAAGGGGAATCTATCCTTCTTATATGTGCTTGTGTGTTCCAGCGTTCCTGGCCATACTGTTTTGCCCACAGAATTGAAAATTGGCATCAGTAACGCCCCTTTTAAAATTGTATGTATTTCTTATTTTGGGAAAATAAGAAGCTTTTTGGACCTTTTGGGGGCCTTATTTTGACGGGTTTTATTAATAACATCTAGATTCTCGAGAATCTAGATATTTCTAGGTGTTTTCTTTTACACGTTTCACTTGTATTCCAATGGAAAACGCCAGAGGTGTCATAAATAGCATTGTTTCTAACTATATTAATTCTTCGATAGATTTTTTTTTTTACTTGACTTCAAATTTTGAGGTTAAGGTTAATAAATTGTTGACAATGACGGTGAGTTATCCTTGAAATTATACACAAAAGAGAATAAGATGAGAATGATCAGAAACATAAGGTGGATGAAATTCTCTGATAAAAATTCCAGGGTGAATGACTCTGAAATAGTTTAAGATGCACTGGTATAAACAAAACTGATTGATAACTGAACAAAAATATAATACTGGGTATCCCCAAAATGTCCACATACTTTCTGGTTCTAATCTGAAAGTTAATTAAACACTTTCATAATGAAGAATACACGTTATAAACATCAAATAACATATCTCTTGTACTTGTGGAATAATTTCCTTTAGAAAAAAAAATGTACATACAAAAATGTCTCAACAATTTTCCAGCTTAAAACTTTGTAAGGCCCTTTTTTTTCGTGAACACTGTCAACACTTCAAACAAAGCGTAATTGTAACATAAGTCGTACCGGATAAGGATTTTGTTGTTCCCTAAGCTACAGCTGCTGTGACGCCCCCTAGATAAAAATTTAAAGAAGAATCAAATTTATTCTTAAGACGATAGCAACAATTAAAATTCAAACACTTGCTTTGCATAATTTCTTGGGAGCTTATTCGTCCAATTGTCAAGGGAGCAAGTCTGCTTTAGTCGATCTTAAACGACACAAATCATTATGTGATAGATATGTATAAAGTACAGTGTCTCTTTTGCCGTCGTGTGTTTATTACAAATATATATATATATTTACAGCATATCAATTGAACTTTTTATTTTAATAGATAATCTAGAGTATTCATACTTCGATTCATCATTCAAAAAAGAAATAACTTTTCACTTAATCTCTGAAAGGACCTCCAACTAGCAAACGCCATTGGGCTTTCCTTAATCCGGCACCGAATATGAACATCAAATTTATTTTCAACCTTAAAAACGTTGGTTTTTACCTGAAAGTTTATTAAACACTTTCATAAGACAAAATAACCGTTTTGATAAAGATCAACTAATTTATATCTTATAATTGTGCAATATTTCAGTTTTATGGGAAAAAAATAATGCCCACAGATGACGCTTCAATTTAAGTGATTAAAAGCCTTTGTTCAGCAAAAGGCATAGAATTAGTTGCAAAAACATCAACAAAACAATCTCTCGTAAATATCCAACAATTCTCTTTGATAGCACTCTTCACTTATATGTGTTTGCAGTCTGCCTATCTAACTCTCTTTCTCTCTTTATATATATTGATGGACAGCAATTTTACTTTGGTAATGAGTTGGTTGAAAATAACGGAACGGACTATTCTTTCAAGTAGAAAAATATTCTTGTTTTCTTACTTTCAACCAGAATTTGTGAATGCAAGAATCGCGCCTCATTGTGAGATCAAGCGCTTTTACTTAGTCGACCAGCCATTTTCGAGATCAGAAAGTTATGATTCTGAGGCTTAATCTAAATGTCGTGTATCATCTTCGTGTTATAAACTGATACCTACGTGCGTGATAGCGTGAAAGTGAGGTGTATATCCTAGTCGGATGCATGTATTCGAATACATTCACGACACTGTTAGCTTGGCGGGAGAAAATCTTATTCAGCTTGTGTGTGTGTGTGTGTGTGTGTGTGTGTGTGTGTGTGTGTGTGTGTGCGTGTGTGTGCGCACGCCCGTGTTTATGTTTTTTTTTAATCTTGAGAACTTTCACAGTCTGGGGTTGTTTAGTACATCTGGCAAGTTACAAACAAGTTTGTTGTCGACAATGATATGGCAGACAGGAGTGTCATTATGGACGATCCCTACATTCGGTATATATATATATATATATATATATATATATATATATATATATATATATATATATACAAATTAGATATATACATACATACATACATACATATATATGTGTGGTGTGTAAATACTTTTTCATTCATGGCTTCACGAACGAAGATTTCGGAGGGAATTCCACGTCTTTTGAGGACCCGTCATATTATATATATATATATATATATATATATATATATATATATATATATATAATGTTAGGATTAGTCAAGAACTGAACCTTAACCTTTGAGCCATTTTATTTCTACTGTAACAATTGCGCTGTTCCAAAAGTAATCCCCCTCTTTGCAGAAGCAATCACAGAAAAGGGGGAATGTTATTCAATGCACTGTTGGCTAGGCAGAAATATAAACAAACTTGCATTTAGTCGTGCCATAAACCCAAATGATTATGTCCTGAACTCAAACGAACCAGGATACAGCGATGTTCTCGGCGGCAGAGTAACTCAAATAAAAGAATTGTTCGAGACTGGCAGGTTGCTCAAATAACATGTTGATTTAATATTTCATTAAATCAACTTGAAAAGGCTGATTAAAAAGACCCGCACTCTGACGTAAAGCTATCCACAATGAGCGGTCGCCCTCAGTGCAGTGCGAGATGAAAATAATTATAAATAATTGTTATTCAAAGAAAAAAAAAAAAGAAACGAAGTTATCACTTAAAATTAAATTTGGAAAATTTGTCTGCTCAGCCGGAAACAGTTTGTTAATTTTGTTTTGACACCCAAGCGTAAAATAAGTTTTATCGTGAATTTTCCACCTGGGTTCAAATACTAAATTCGTATTTCTTTTGTTGAAAAATGAAATTAAATATAAAACCAAGTCCTGGAAGTAACTGTTTTTGAAATTGTTTAAGATTTATTATCTAATTACTCATGCCCCTTGGACAACATGATGGTTCTCATAAGACCAGTAATAAGAAGCAAGACATATTTTTCCGATCCGTATAGAACAAGGTTAAGCAATGGCAGCGCTGGTGACAAGTAGTCACCTTGCATCAGCAGGTGTGTCTTTTAGACCGCACTGTTGGCCCCGAATAAGTAATTAGAGATGCCATACAAGCGGGGCCGATAGCGGACTGAAATTGTTAACAACCCGGAAATTCAGAGACGTCCAAGACCGACTTCTCTGCTCTATCAGTCTTGTTCTTGATTCTAATTTTCGATCGTGCTGTTTTTTTTTCTTCTTCTAATTAAAGAGTTCCGAACTGATATATAAATCAACTAAAAGTTTTCCAGTTTTCTACTTGAAATTCTATCACTTTTAGGTTTTCTATTAACCATCAAGGCATATCAGTAACAAGACATTTTTCCAAGATACTTGATGACGTGACGGAGCATGGAGAGATGTGGATTCATAACCTTGCCAAGTGCATTAGTTCTAAGTGAACCTAAGCAGCCTTAGCCGAAATTCGAACTAGATTACCGATTTCGGCTTCCCTGCTCATACCTGCTATACCAACATGTATCTCCAGATTGAATTAACGAGAAGTTAATCGTCGTTTAGCGTTACTCAAGATTAAAAATGTGATGTATTTTTTTTTTGTTAATACAGACGGACAATATTTTTTTCGGGGGGATTTATGATTTATGTATGATAAGTGAAAGGCAAAAGAGCTTGGACTACGTAATAATAAGCTATACATGTTCAAGAATCTTATTAAAACTAGCTGCTTATGAAAACCATTATATCATGGGTAGGATTCATTCAACAAATACGTCAAAACTTTCATTCTGTTTAATGATGGCATATAGTGACGGTGAAAATTTTGTCAGTTGAGGAAAAATCAAGCAATAATCATGGATGCATTTCAGTGCCGTGCTGAACACGGTAGGAGGGGGGTTTCGGCTTTTCTTCTGGCTGTCTATTGATTCTGTTGCAACTCAACATCCTCTGCAGTAGCAGACAAAATATTTCTGGGTTTTGGGGAAAGATTCTGTGTATGACACCGAATTTTGCGGCTTTTGAACAAAAATTAGTTTTTGCAAGGTTGTATGTTGTACACGAAAAAGAAGTGTAAACTATTTTACCATCAGATTGCATTATAAAATAGTGATAGAGAGTTGTCAGTAGTCAAGAATTAATCCAAGCGTTACGGTCAGAATAGAGCTATCAAATGCATATACACGCGCATTCCCAATTATTTAACCATGAAATTGCATTGTAGATTAGGAAGAAAAAGGATTATCAGTAGTTAATAGGCAATGTAAGCATTACAGACAAAACAAGGCTCACATACGTATAATGTATTGCTAATGATTTTACCGTATAATTGCATTGTAAACCACGAAAAAAAGGGATTGTAAATGGTCAAGAATTAATGCAGGTGTTACAGACAAAATAAGGCTATCATATACACATTGCAAATTTACTACTATAGAAAGGCATTGTTCTTTAGGAGAAAAATTGTCAGGGGTCAAGAATTAAGGCAAATGTTACAGACAAAATAGGACAATATCATGTCCAATGTAATAGCATTGCTAATGGTTTTACTCTAGAAACGCATTGAAAAAAAGTAATAAAGGGATTGTCCGAGGTCAGGAATGAATGCAACATTTACAGGCTTTTATATGCATGATGTTTTCTTTATCATAAAATATATTCAAAGCAGTTTACATAAATGGAGGATTCACTACTTTGTATAAACTGCGTTTTTTCAGTCGAGTTTTGTCAACGATGTTCACAAAAAAGTGCATAAAAAGAAAGCTATTTATAATTTACAAAACAAGTGCTCAATAAAAAAAAGATGAAATGATCAAAAATAAGGACGCAAACTTATATCTGCCTTTTAATACTGTAACCGCAGGCTGTCACTGAAACTAAAATTGTTGTTTTATGGCGTTCAACTTTCTGAAGCTGGTTTGAATAAACACCGAAATATAGTCGCAAACACCCTCACCTTTTGTTAATCATGTACTAATTAACTATAAGAAATATGTCGATATTATTTTCATTTATATTCAAACTTGTCTGATGGACAAGATAATATTTTGAGGTTGGAGTGTGTGCGCGTCGAAATATTATCAAAATCAACCATACGAGGAATGGCTTTTAAATAATGTGATTGAGCTCATATAAGTCGAACCCCAGCGCACATGCGCAAACCTGATAGTGTGCACCAACACAAAAGAAAGCATAAATAATCCCTGGAAGTTTCAATTCACTCGGGTGTTGATCATTGTTGTACAATGCTTGAAATATACTTTTTTTTTCAGATGTAAAAGTGGTTAATCTAAAATCATGCAATGCATCATTTTACGTTTTTTTTTTTCTTTTTGTGAAAGCGAACATAATCCGGCTACCAAATCTTTTCGTATGCTAACGGGAGTTTATGGAGAGGAATTCATGTCACGTGCACTTTCGTTCGGTTGGGACAAGAGATCGATGTTTTGTCTGATTTTTCAAACAGGCCATTTTCACGACCAACCAGACAAACTTGTCCACTCGCGTAACGGAGAACTGACAACGTGTAAGATTTGAAAGTTTCAGGGTTTTTTTTCTATGTAAGTCTATTATTCATCGTATGCCACATGGTCTGCACATGGGTGCTATGGTTCGACATAATGCAATATTGTTATTTTATCATCACATCTAGTCCTTTTTTGTTTACCGATTGACTATCTACAAGTGCGGTTTGGGAGGGTACGTTCCAGTGTTCGTTTTTTCTCCTTTGAAACAACAAATAAAAATCTTGGGAGAAACGAGATGTTTAAATGAGTTTTTTTTCCGGTATAATTTTAATTTTAGAATCTCACTGAAAAAAAAAGTTGAAAGCCGTGGTTGAGATCCAACATGAACCCCACAAAGAAAAAAAATTGCAAAAATAGTCTTTAGGCACCAGCAGTTACATCGTGTGAGATATGGTCAGACTCTTTTCGAGTAAATGATCAAATTCTTTGATTTTTTTTATAATGCAGTGAAATGTGATAACAAAGGCAGCAATTGGCACAAAAGCGAAAAAAAAAAGGAAGGAAAAATAGAATGATTTCATGGAGGCTTAGTTTGTTTTAAAATGAAAAAATAGCGCATATACTTGTATATAAGTCGAGTTTTTAAGGAGAAAATGTTATATGAAGAACTGCATGGATAATAGTTTTGTTAGATTGAAACCCACAATTTGAAGTACTAAGATCAACCTTTACTTCACTTACCATTTACTACGGGAACAATGAAGATTTAAAATATGAATTCGTCTCAGCCTCTCCCCACGCACTTAAAATGATTTTTTTTTTCTATTTGGGTACATTCACTCTACATAATAGGATTTTGGATGGAATCTGTTACAGCATGGTAGCCATAAAGGATATTGAGATCATCCTGAACTCGATGAATGGTATCAAGCCATATTGCAAGAGACCTGTGGAGGTGGGTGAAAGAGAAATCGACATTTTTTTGGTTACTCGCCCATTTCATTGAAAATATGTAATCAAGTGGTGGGTACCAAAAACGGGTAATCACTCATTCTGGTTTAAGTTACTTTTTTACTATTTGACTTCCATTCAAGAAATATAAAAAGAAGATGAGACGAATTTATCTGTACAAATTTGATATGAAAAATAGTGCTGTGCCTTCAGCAAATAAAGCTTACACCGACTTACAATAGGCCAACTAATAGTACAGTATTATTCACTTGGACTATTTTCATTTAAATGAGTGAGCCCCCTGTCCCCGAATCGCCCCTTCTTTTGGTCAGACGATTTCTATAAACAATGATTGGACCCCTATGGATTATTCGAGAAATGAGTCATGTGTCTTACGACACGGGAAGCTACTCTTCTTTGGTCAGACGATTTTATTGCAATCGTTTTGTGAATCGTTTTTAAGTAGCAAGAACTGCTGCACTACAATAATAATCTATTCGCATTGAATTGAATGAATATGTAAAGCCACAGCTCTCGGTATTTTAGCGTAAAGTTGTGTTACAATAAATGATAATATTTTTGTCTTAGGCATTTGGTGATGCAAGCCCATCAACCAACAATTCTTGGGACGGGGAAAATTTTATTGAGCAATTCATGAACTCTGTTTGATATGCCATAAAAAACATAACATCAAGTTGACTTAATTTGTTGCGGAACTATTGTTCATAAATGAGGTTGATTTATAAACGAAATATATCGTAATGATTTGTCGATAATTTTGAGAAGAGTTAGTAGTATTAATCCAACAACGGTTCGGATTACTCTGTACAACATAGTTTTTTGCTTCTCTTCTGTTCCTAGGTAATAAGCTTTACTTCCTATGTGCTTTTATTTTAAAAAAGTAAATAATTTGTCAAATATTCCATTCAAACTTTGCTTTTGTGACCAGGGGAGTGATGATTTGAAATATACTAATTTCCAATTGGATAACAGGAGAATTTGCACATTTAAATCGCATAAAGTATATATATATATATATATATATATATATATATATATATATATATATATATATATATATATATATATATATATATATATATATATATATAAGCATATTATATGAAAAAAATATATATAAGCATATTATTGAACGCACTGTTTGTGCTGCTTTTGTTGCTACCATGACGTTTCAGTCAATCTATTCTACAGCCGTCTTCAGGGTCAATCAGTAACAAAAGAGAAGATAACCTTTTCTACGGAAATAGGCGACGAACAGAAAAGAAATGTTGGTTCATATACCGACCAACTCAGTTCACTGCCAGCATTTCAGTAGAAAAGGGACCCCTCTCTTCTTTTTACGGATTGCATATCCGAGGAGGCTGTAGACTGGATCGGCCCAAACTCTGTGGTTACAAAATTATACAAAGAATGAGTTCTAAAGCCTTCGCAGTTCGGGGGAATGATGATTTCTTGACCAAAAATCAACGATTGATCAAAGTTGGGGTTCGACTTATACACGGATATATACGTTAATTTGAACTTCATGTCAAATATAATAATGCTTGCTTTGATACCGTCATTTGAATATTTCAAGTACAATAAATCATAGCAATTGTAATGAATAACTGGACATAGAGCAAAAAAAGTTAAATTGGTAGATGAAATAAATTACCTCGACATGATTTTGATGATCAGATTTTTTTTTCAACACAATACAGGTTTACCCCGCTATCCGAAAGTAAAGCATTCCTTTGAAAACTTTTCATAAGCAGAAATGACGTGAAGTGGGGAAGAAACCACCATTAATTTATATGGGAAATTCTTTGAGCGTTCCCAGATCTAAAAATGGTGATGATGGCATGTTAGGCTGAGTCATCGGAGGTTAGGGCGATAGGAGGTATAGGAGACTGGGGTCTAAGAGAGAGAGAGAGAGAGAGAGAGAGAGAGAGGGAGGGAGGGAGGGAGGAAGAGGTTGCGCGCTAGCTCTATAACGGTTTGTTTCAAAACAAACCCTTAACGCTGTTTGCGCTTTTTAAGCGAACTTTCGAAAAACGGGCGATGCCTGTTCAAGTAAAAGAAAAAAACAAAACAATGGTATTTTCAATACGAGAAGAAATAATATCATACAGTTCTTCAAGATTTGTCGACTGCACAATGCAAATGAACAATATCACCATATTCGGATATCTATTGATTAATCAGGTTTCCCGATTCTGTCATTAGTACGAGGGATGATTCATAAGTTCGTGAGGTAAGGTACAAGGACATGAATTGCACAGTTCCAACTGAATTCACATGCTGTTCAACTCTATTCCAGAAAATCAAAACTTGAGATTCGGCAATTGTTGAGGAAAGGGCAATACTGTCCATCATGCAGTCGTTCACTACCTCGAACTCAAGGGTTTGCCACCTAAGGAGATCCACAAGGGCATAGTTACAACACTAAAGGAGGATGTCCCTTCTTATAACGTCGTTATTAAGTGGGCAGCTGAATTGCACGAATGGCGATACTGTCCAATTTCCCAACGATTGCTGAAAAGTTTCAATTGTCAGGAACAGAAATAAAAACAGAAAAAACAGTTATGAACTTGAAGGTCTTTCGGTTCAGTTCATTTTTCAAATTGTTGTAATTAGCGGATGCTTTGTAAAACATAGAAGAGGAGTTTTGAATTTGTTTCTTTCTTTTAGAAAAAAAAAAAAAGCTTTTTTTGAATGACACTTATCAGAAAATGTTTCAATGTGCCACGTGGAATAATTTGAATAAATTTGATAAATGTTGTTTAAAACGACAAACAAACACGTTGAAGACAACGAACTGAAGGCATAATGCCACGAACAAATTTCCTGTGTAATCAATCAATGAGTTGTACTGCATGTAAATTTAGTTAGAACTGTGCAACCAAATCGTTGTGCCTTAGGCCACCAGGGTCTCCGAAAGGAATTTTATGAAACGGTGCAAAGCTGTTCACCCCTGCCCAATATATAATGCACGGACACCCTCGTTTTTTTGTCAGTTCGTTTTCATCTGCTATGACCCTTTTAGCACGGTACACTAAATTCACCTACCGGAAAACGATAGAGTCAACCTATCTTATTAATGGACGTATAGCATCGGCCAAGAATTTACAATACACAGTTCTACTCAAGACCTCCACCTTGAACCTCTCAGCCATAATGCTATGCACCGGTTGCACCTCCTCAGAATCCTTGGAGGTTAGTAACTCATTTATCACCGCTCGTAGTTAAAGGTCATTTTCAAGCTGATGCAATACTGTGAAGTATATCTTTAAAAATACTTTTAGTGTCAATAACGTTTCTGAAGTCGTAAAAAGATATCAAACAGAATACACAAAATTGAAATCAACGTGAACAGTTAAATTCAATTGAAACATGTTAGTTTCAAAAGTAAATACCATTTCAAGATATTTCAGTAATGTTTTATCACATTATTATAATTATTTTGAAGGGGTATTTTCTTTCTAATCATTATATGGCTTTATTATAATCTTACATCTCTTATTTTTGTAATGTTTCTCTTAGCTTAGTGTGCGTTAGCCAAGAGGAACAATTATTTGGAATTTAAGCCTTAAATATGTATCTATCTATCTATATCAATATATATATATATATAACCAAGTAAGTTACAATTTGGGCTTGAGATATCTCTGTTGATTTATGTAGGTGTATAGATATTTTAATGCAAATTTCAATTTCTGTGATTCTTTTTGTTGCCATCACTTTCAGGCAACCTTGTTCAGCTGTCTACATCTTTAATCTTTCATATATTTTTCAAGATCTTCCCCAATATGGCATTGCCTGAAGAATGACCAAAAGTAGCATTCATTTGGGTTTCCCCGGTGCATTTTTAGCGTAATATAAATGAACTTAGTGAAAAAATAGTCACCAAAAACCTGACAGAATCTCTAATAAACAATGGCATATTTACAAGCAATATGTATAACAGTCGTAGTGAATAAAAAGTCATCAGATAATAACAAATGATCAGGACAATTCGTCGCCGGTAGAATCGTAGCCAGTAAAATGTTAGACGGTCAATTTTTCATGCGATATACAGGTCGATAGGACAATTCGTCTCAAATGTCTGCAGTAATTTATTAACGCTTGTTGGCTTGAATATTATTAGTTGATGTATTAGATTGTGAAGGAAAGTTTGAAAACACAAAAGAAACCGCCTGAAAGAGACCTTGAAGTAATAATATGTTAATGATAAAAAAAAGTTCATTAAATAGCTTAGGGTGATGATAATCCATGGGCAGTTCACTAGAAAGTTAACCTACCCTAAACCTTAGCCTTAAACCTTAGCACTAACCCTACATGGAATGTAGTTTTTTCTTCAAGTTGGTGACAAATTTTCCTATCGTCGAATTGACCCCACGAGAGATTGACTGGCGTCTAATTTACTGACGACTGATTGACCGGATGCTGGCTAAACTGTTAAATGACTGGCTTTGGTCTTTTGCGAGTCAAGCATTTGTCGTTTCTTCATTGTAGTTGATTGTTGATATTATTTGTTTGGATTTATCGTTTTCAGATCCATCGACCCAAGTATCTGTCGTTTGGGTTTTATCTGTGTCAGACTCATTAGAAGAATCAGACCGTGTTGAGTTCTCCTCGTCTTTTGATTCAAGGTCTGGGGTTTGAATCTCAGGGCAGTTTATTATATCATCATAGACGTCTTCTTCTCTATCTGCAGACTCCTTTTCTAGATCGAGGGTGTTGTCTTCTGGTTTGAAACTGAATTTCAACATGTGATTGTTTTGGTTCTCTTTTGTGTCCCCCCGTGTGTCGCCCGGGGACTGTGGACTCATCTTAGGGAGACAGCTTTGTTTCTCCCCGTCTTTATCTGGGAAGGAGTTGTTGCCTTCCGACGTATCTTCTTCTTGATGATCGTTGTGCTGCTTTCGGCATTTTGTGTTGGCCGGGACTCCGTTGTCCCGGTTTAGATCACCGTTGTGGGTCGACTTGTTAAGCAGACTAGGGTGCTTTTCGCTCAGCGTTGCTCTCTTGCGTTCGAAGTTGGACAAATCAGTTGTGTTCGTGCTGACCTGTTGGAAATAAAAGAGTAGCTGCAATAACAACCTGCTCATTTTCCCTGACACTGGCAACCTTTGATCCTCCTAAAGCTGTTATCACAGACAGTATCAGAGACATCGGATGTGACGTGTTTAGGAAGGCACTTACATGCCTGAACTGAACAAGGTTCAATTTGAAAAAAAAAAGATAAAACAGATACCCGAGGAAGGCCCGAGTGTATATCGACCCAATCGTTGTATTAATAATCCAACGAGGGACAAGAGAATACAGGTTTTCCCCGCAATCCGAAAGTCGATTATTCCTATGACACTCTTTGTGAACCAAAATGGTGTAAAACGAAGAAGCAGTATATCTTGTTAACGGATGCTTAAAATAGAGATACACCACTAATGCTTAGGGAAACAGTTCAAAGCTACGGGTGGTTTGAGGTCCTTCGTAAAGCGGGGGACACCTGTAGTCATAAACAAATTGATGAATAATTTGAATTGTGTTGTGGAAAGTTCAATTTCGAACGGAACCTGACTTTACATGTCATTTCCCACCGACTTACGGGAAACACTTTCATAGGTACGTACAACATATCATCACATTATCAATTTCTTAGCCTCTTTTGGTCTGTCTATTTATACAGGGTGGGCAAGAAGTAACGAGAAGGCCAATAACAACATAATTCATCATAATTCATCAAAAACAATAGTAACTTGTCAAAGTTGATAAATTCATACTTAACCATTCTACATATAATCAACAAACCACTTTTGAAGATAATCAAAATATATCAGAAAGATAAGAAAAGAAAAACAACATTGGTTCAAAATGCTGAGAATTTGCTTCGAAACAGTCAACGACTCATTTTTATATAGAAGCATTACTCCCTCATGTACACGTTTTGAAAACTAAACATATTCTTCGTTGTCAGTCCCTGGTCACCTTTGCTTAGAAAAATATCATTGGATAGTCAACTACTAAAATATGCCCACATACACACGCGTAGGCTCACTTGTTTTTTGTGTTTTTTTTTTAATATATAACCATCACCTTAACATGAATGATCACTACACAAATATTCATGTACAACTAATCATACTCAGATTAAAGGGTTTTCTTGAACATTTTTGATCTTCAACAAATATTCAACTGACAGACTTCCCTTACACGAAAAACATTCCAACGCTTGATGGCTGTTTCCATCTGTTATTCAATAAAATTGTTTGCTGTGCAAATGATCTTTACATTTTACCCGTTAACATTTTCTTACAAAAGTAAGAATTAAGCACGTACAAGTCAATTTACCCGGTAATCTTATTTACTTGAAATATGAAGGAAACAATAAAAAGCAAAGAACGGAATCGTATTCAACAAATATAAATTGATACACTTTTAAAACAGGGTCTATTTGAGCTTTAGTTATCCTATTAAAATTCTCAAAATATAGGGTATAATACATAAAATACAAGATGAAAAGAAAACCAAGATAAATATAAAACCAAACTACTTATGGCATGTACAAATTAATCCACTCCAAAAACATGGTCTGTTTAATCAATATTGCTCTACTAATCTTCGTCTGAAAACAATTCAACCAGGTCACGAAAATTAAGGTAACGATCGGCCGAGCAGTGAACTACTATGAAGCCCATCAGTTTAAAAGTATAGTCGATTTTCTGGTAATCCCGATGTTCTGGAAACTAGATCAATGGTTTCTTATTCCATCAAGTTTATGAAAAATACATTTATCACTGAGATATTCTTTTACATACTGCCAAATCCTACGCTGGTTTAGAATATGGTATTTCCGGTACAAGAGTCCATATAAAATTGGCTTCTTAAGAAATTGATTAAAGAACTCTAAGTTTTGGTAGTAATAATATTTTTGAGATTCTTCAACACTTGAAGCCTTTGTGAACTAAAAGTCTAAGGTACTATTCTAAATCGTAATTACGCTAAATATAATACTATAATGAGTTCACAAATAAATAACGTAAAAATAATTCTATCCAAGATATTGACCCGGATAATCTCTTTCCCAAATATTCATCATCTTGTAATAACATGTTTATGTTACACTTCGTGTGATTCCTGAATACTCATAAAAACAATTACCTCCACCAAAAAGAGAAGATATTCCTACTCTGATTTTGAACAATTTCCAAGCCAAGCGAAATTTCATATCGATCCAAGTATACCAAATACCACACAGGCTTTTCACAACCCGTGTAGAATTATAAAGAGAGAACCTTAAGGCAGTCTGAGCAAAAATTTACATCTCAGATAAGATTAGCTATACAGAAGAAACTGCTTCATGCGATCACATTCGGGCAGGGGCTTTTAGATAGCATTAAACAGCTGATAATAATTGAGCAAATAATACGCGAAAGTAGCCCCAAACTTTGATCACTTTAAATGAAAAGTATGGGATCGACTTTTTTTTAAAACAAGGTCCGTTAGATAACATTATCCATGATTAAAGTAAACAGCTTCCTCTGTATTTACTAATATGCTGTGACTTTCTTTAAAAATTACACTTTAAAAAGAAGTCATTTAATTAACTATGCTACATAGATGCTTCTGAAACATTGTTATTTTGGAAAGAACGAATCTGTAAAAACAGAACGAGATTGTTCAAACTTGATAATTATCTAATTCTTGAATATAGTCGCGTTTCTGATGTTACCAGATTTCAGTAGTTTGGGTTTGTGACGATGAAATGTACTTTTATTCTAAGACCAATTGCCTTTATTCAATATGTAAGTTCTTCCATGCAAAGATCTATCTTGAGAATTTTTATTCAAATTTATAAGTAAAGACATGTCCTGCCCTTTAAAATGTTTGTTTGACGGGACTTTAACAGAAGACCTATATTAGTAAATGTTTCCCCAGCTATCCGAAATAGCGTAAAGCGAAGAGGCAATTACCACTAGTTTATATCAGAATTCATTTTATTTGTGTACACACACACACACACACGCATACACATTCACACATAGATATACACACGCATATAAAAAGGCATGCACCCACGTATATATAACAATAATTGTTTAATCAAGTTTTCTTTGAAAATTGACTTGAACATGAGGCATAGAACACACACAATACAACTGCTCGGCCTCGGTGACCTGTCTGCACAGTAAGGGTTAAAATATGATAAGCTGTACTTGCACTCTCTCTAAACCGGAAAATTCAGTTACCCATTCCTGCCCACACACATACCCTGATGTCATATACGTCCACGTATATGACGTACACATAACACAAGAACACCTACTCCACCCCCATCATCAAAATCTATCCTTATACCCACACGAAAGTGTTTGCCATCATTTTACATTGAATGACTAAACCCTGTAAGGGTATGGATATTCAAGGGGAGTGCTACCCGGATATTAAATGATAAAAACAACTACCCTTAGCATATACGTCAGAAAGGGCGAAATCGGCAGAAAAATTATTGCTTCAAGTAAATGAAAAAAGAAGTTGTGGAAGGATCCCTTTTTAAAATGAATAATCAAAAAATCATAACACATTCAATCTTCCTTTTTAAGTCTGTTTCTATCTATTTATCTATCTTAGAACTATCTCACTTAACTATTGGAGATGAAATAGAGTAATATACCCATATAAATAGTAATAAAAAGAAGTAACTAACTATTTTTATGTGAGTTCCAGATTTGTTACGGTTAAAACAACGATAATGTTCAAACTTGAAATAAATAAAAAACTGACAAGTTTTTGATAAAAGAACCTGGGTCAGGTGACTGATTGGAAACGCCCTGAGATAATAAGAATTAAAACGAAGATCAAATTCTTAAGCTTAATGAAGCTCTCCTTTTCTTTTTCTTCATATTTTCCTTTAAGGAGTCGAGTCATAGCGTAGGCTCATCATGACTAAAAGTATGTTGACAAAAGAAATCGCAACCATCGTGAGATTTGACGAGATTTCCGGCCAATGGAGAATCTCTGGAGCTCCGGAAATATCCTAGCTATCATTGAACTCCTTATTAAATCCCATAAAATCTTACTGGTTACATCAGAAAAGAGAATTATGTGACGATTAAACATCTTCAAATAACTTAGCGAAGTTTAAATCAACTAGCGTGGACAATAGTCGGATAAGGAAACCAACAATTATGAATCAATCGCTTGGCCTTCACTGCAGAGAATTAAGCCATTTCGGCTAAATCTGGCTGATTAATTTCCAATTTTGCCATTAAAGAAATTGGCCAATTAAAAAAAATTCATTCAATAGCTTTATGAAATTATTCGTATCAAGCTTTGGCTTTTTTTAGCGTAATTAAAGTAGTTGAGCATAGTTACACGATGTGTGTCTTTGGTTGTACATACTTACACGATGTTTATTTTGAAAAGTACCTCTTGAAGTCGTAAGTAGTGAAATTCAAAATTTAGTAGCGCCAGGCTTTCAAGAGTAGCCCAATTGGCTACCTGTCGCCTTATCAGGCAACTCCGGATGCTGATGACATGCACGCATGCGCGCTCACACTTCCATGCAAGATTGATCAAAAAACAATCAGGAGGCAGCATTCGTTTCAGGATCATGCGAAGACCGCGATGTCCAGTCAGTAAAGCCTGCCGAGACCAGCAGAGGTCAAAAGCGCCGTGAAAACATCAGATAGATCTAGTGGTATAAGGTGGACGTAGCGGCTGGTTGAATAGACAAAACTAAAAACCTCAATTTATTTCGTAGATGCTGAAAACTTGAACTTAAGGTATGGTTTCGGAGTTAAGGAAAAAAAAAACGATTAGAATAATGGTTGGAACAAAACAAAACAAGAAAAGATTTATTTTTTCTTTATTAAATGAAGCATTGTTAACCATTGTTGTTTTCCAACGCTTCCCCGATCGCTTGGCGCCTCATTTGTTATTGTTTTTATGTACATTATTTCTAGTAGTGCAGGTGTGGCAGTTACCGGCAAGGAAAACGAAATCAGCGAATCAGGTTCTAGTTTAGGCCCAGGCTGCTTATGCTCATTTCACACTAGTGGGAAAGACAGGAATACCCCCTCCTCGCCCCGCTATGGTTAAAGGGCAAAGTATTTGGAGATTTCCAACGCAGTAAAGCAATTCATCTTCGCCGTGGGGCTATTGACCCCACTTAGTGAAAACCAACTCGCAACTAAAACTGCGATTCAACCATATGCCTCTCAAAGAGTCTACAAGAATGACACGCGTACAGTTGTAATTATATTACCTTCATTTTGCTGACGAACGGGGAAATATGACAAGCGAGTTTATGGGTTAGATTTGATCTTCAGCCAACCCTCGGAGCTCTGGTAGCCCAGTCAGTAGGGCAGTGCAATGCATATGCAGCTTCCCGGGGTAAAAGAGATGCAAGTTCGAGTCTCGCCTACAACTTATTCTTTATTCTTTTCTCCATTCTGCACTCTATTCACCGTCGTAAATTGACATTCTGTGCAAGTAGTAATAAAAAGAAACTAAAAACTCTAGATGAAAGGAAATGCGAGTCAAACTACAACTTTTACTCCCACTAGTAATAATAATGGTTGCCTTCATATAGGTTGTTTAAATCACAACGTTTCAGCCATCGTGCACACCGGGCTTTTTTCAGGTGCCTGAAGTACTCGGTAACCTTCTGGAAATTTTGAACCGACTCCTATATACAATCAACGCACACGCTACGCTCAAATAACCCCAGTAGATCAAGTGTAAAATGAACACTACATGGTAGCATTTGATTTGGAAAGATCTGACATAGGGTTTAAAGCTCTGAAATTTCACCACCTGATTGTCCTATGGGATGTAAATGAATATTTTTGAGTCACATTATAGGATATAGCTTCGCTCCAACTGTGTGGGCTTTTGAAGTTGTTATAAGGGAGTGGTCATCTATCCCCCGCTCTTTTCAATCAATCAAAACACGACTGACAAAATATCTAAAGGTATCTGTCGAAAGGAAGGAGAGTAAGGAGAACTGAATCTATGTGAACATAAACAGCCTTAGTCGAAATTCGAACTCATTCTGCCGATTTCGTTCAAAGTGCTTATAACTGTTACGCAATTTCACACCTTCACTTATAACATATATGAAATAGAGCAAGAGGTGAACTCATCTCTTTTCCTAAGGGCAATATTGCCTCAGAGGGAATTCGAACAGGCCTTACCGATTCCCTCTTCTGTGCTGATAACCGCTTCGACGCTCGACAATTACAAGATTAATAAAAGGTTTATTGAACATTTGAGATGATTAGGGTCAGCCAATTGATTTAATTTCCCAAGCGTTTAGAGAATCGCAAAACCCGGCATCCCAAGATTGGATAGTTAAAATAAGATCGAGCAGGAAGGGGAAGCGCAACTCATGTCCTCACTTGACTTACCGAAGTCGACGGGTCGCGGACCAGTTTTTTACCCCCTGAAGAATATTCTCCGTAAGTGTCGAAATCAACTGAACTCTTTCTTGCGGCTGATAAGGTACTTCGCCTTCTGCCAAAATATCTCCTCTTGATGGCATTTCGAACCTGTTTCAAAGAAAGAAAACAAAACAATATGATCATTTCAGAAACTGTCAGACAGGTACAAAGTTCACGCGTCATTTATAGGGAAAATTTTTTACAGCTTAATATACCTCTAAGTACCTGATACCTGGCAACAGAACAATGGCCCGCAACTTCATTGCACAGAACGCTGCATATAGTAGTAAATAGTGTGTAAATAAACAAATAATGTGCGCGTGTGTGATTCAATGTGTGTTTCAATGTACGAGAGTCCATCCATCTATCAAGGGTGAATCAATAAGTTCGTAGCCTGACACGTTGTTATCACCTGGATTTCGATCTGTTAGTTTCACTGTATGCTTGCCGATCTATGTGATTGATATTCACGACTGAATCAGGTGTATTGAAAAGAGAGGAAATTATGTTGGAAAAAATGAATTATCTGCCGTGTAAAATAAATGCCTTCTTCTTCGTGAGGCTACGGACTCATAGATGCACCAACGTATATATGTGAATTTCGGTTAAGAAAAGAAATATGATAGGTGAAAAAATAAAGTACTCACATCAATATTCATCATGCAGTGGAACACAAAGAAAAACAGCCCCTGTAAATGAATTGAAAGCAAGTGAGTAAATGATAATAGTAATCATATAATAAGCAAATGTCGTAATTTGGTTCAAAAGGAATACGAAAAAATAGTGCATGGGTGCTTTTACTTGCATGGTCAAATCCAAACCATTTGTACCATTCCTAGGGATCTGCCTACCCAGTTACATCTGTTTTAGTATTATGCCTGAGTTAATTTCTTGCATCCGCTTATAGGATTGATGGTTTTATCTTTATCAATACCAAGGAAAAATTGCTATTTTCTTCTCGGTGTAGTTCTACCATTACAGAGAGAAGTGTGTATTATAATCTCATATAATGTCATCGAATGGTTGTTGTTACCAAAATCAGTTGCATCCAAACACTGTATTTAAAATGAATTGAAGATTATAAATAAATTCCATATCATTGTTTTATGATGTAAAGTTGTTCATAACGATTGATTCAATAACATAATGAATTTACAGCAATGGATGTAAATTTGAACATTTTTCATATCCTTTACTTATTGTTATCAGCCGATTATTGTCATCAAGAAAATCCTGACCCAAAGTGATCACAATAAGCGGCTTCCTTTGTATTCAAACGTATCACCCAATCTAGGTTGGGAGATGAGACTTTGAAATTGTAAATAAATTAAAAAATTACATCTGCCCGACCGCAGGGGAAAAAAAACGAGAAGAAATTAGTGTGTCTCGAACAGCCCCAAATATCCTTGCTAAAAGACTTGTAGAATTGATAATCCGTAGAAGAGTTGAAACTATCCAGACGACAGTGTTTCTAAAATCGGCAAGAACGACGCCGATACTGCCGGAGTTTGAAGGAAACTTAATCTCTTGTAATCTTCAGCGAGATTAACCAGGTACAGCTGGTGAGAAAATTCGGCGATTACATACAATAATGATAATTGCACAGGAATAGAATCCATCCAGAAGACAGCCTTACCAAAATCAGCAGAAATACTGAGGGGTGTGTTGGAGTATTGAGGGGGCTTGATTTCACTTGACCCCAAGAGAAAGCCAACAGTTATACTGGTGAGCAAACTCATTAAGAATGAAAACATTGTGGGTGAAGTTGCGGAGGGGATGGGTGAGCAGAAGAAAGGAGGGAGTGAACTTCATCATCATCATCATCATCATCATTAGCAGCAGCAGCAGCAACAATAATAAACTAATGCACGCATCCCCACTTTATAAATTTTTGCTTCATACCTCAACGATTTTACGAAAGGCCTCAAGTCGCTATATCTGAACTGTGTCTGCGAGCATCTGTGCTTCATTTCGATTTACTGAGCACATTTGTCAGAAAGATTTGTCCAAAGGTATCAGAAAAGCCCCAGAGAGCCAGTAAGGATATAAAGCTTACTGTAAAATTTGCAGTTATAAAAGAAGGGCATTTTTTGTGTGGGTGGGTCTGGGAACACAATATGAATTTTCATAAAAATTAATGGCAATTGCTTCTTCACTTCTCTACACCATTTCGACACGAAAGTTTTCATAAGACGCTCTATTTTCGGTTAGCGAAGTACCTTAATAATGATAACTCTGACACTCAGACGCATTCCTCAATACAATACAGGAAACTAAACTTAGACATTGTTACGGCAAGCCTTCGGTAGAGTACGCTAAACCTTCAAAATCAAGAAGATCCCAATAATCCTAAAAAGAAAAGCATACGACCAATGCATTCTCCCGATAGTCACTTACGGGACTGAAACATGGAACCTAAACAAGAGACAGATCCGCAAACTGAGAAGCGTGCAACGCGCACGTGATTGAATCATGCTCAACCTCACGTGGACAAGACAGCACGATATATCTGAAAAAATCCGAGACATCTTATGATCTTTTAGAAAACTTAAATGGCAATGGGCTGGTTATGTTGCAAGAAAGGTAGACAACTGGTGTAACTGAAGCCGGTAGAATACAAGATGGAGAGATGAACTAGACAAATTAAAAAAAAAATACTGGCCCTGCGACGCCCATGATAGAAAAATGTGTTGGATCCTTGGGAAGGTCTACGTCCAACGACGGACGATAAAAGACTGATGATGATGATGATGATGATGATGATGATGATGATGATGATGATGATGATGATGATGATAAAAAAACCCTAACAAACCCATCAGAGAGTGGAAATATCGTAAGAAAGAAAACAGAAAAAACAATATCCGGATTTGTTTTTGCAGAATATCAAAGTAACTCGGAAAACATTCAAAGAGCCTTGCAAGGTGGATTAAAAATCTGACAGAGAGAGAGAGAGAGAGAGAGAGAGAGAGAGAGAGAGAGAGAGAGAGAGAGAGAGAGAGAGAGAGACGGGAAGGTGGAGTTCCTGCAGAGAGGTACGAAATACACCCCCAGGTGCTTGTAATCCACGCATTTCCCGCCTGCTTATCGTTTCGTGCTTCGAAAATAAGGGGTCTCTATCGGTCCAAACAAAGAATTAATGGCCTCTTTTTTCTATACATCATGTTTGCCTTGTTGCAATAACAATAATTATTATAATGCAACTCGTCTACCGTTGCCATAAAAAATGAGAGACATATTTCAGTAACTTTGCAATTACATTATGCTTGTGATAAACTATCAAAAACAATTTGTTGCTTAGCATTTTCTTATTTAAGTCGTAAAAATACGAAAACATTTTAGAAGTGTCCAATACAGAGAGATGGGCGAATCACCAATAGTCACGTTGTTCTTGTGAGTATAGATTTTGGAAAGAGTTAAACACACATACACACACTTGCATGTATTGATTCACATATGTCGGTTTCTCGGTTAAAAATGTCTTACTATGAAAAATCTACAAAATGACGTTCAGTCCACCACAGAGTTATCATGGCGTTTTATTTATCAAGTTTACCATAACATAAAATTCTTCACTGCGTCATCATTTGGTGACGTAAAAAGTGTGGCAGTAGACAGGTCAATCAATCAATGAATAAATAAATACGTTTTGATTTCTATTATGTGGATATTAGACGCACGGAAACGTACAAGTGTCGGGCTTATCTCAAAAACGCGTATTGAGAGACGTCAGTGATATTTCTTCCGTCCACAATAGGGAGCAAGGGGGTGTTGACAAAAAAAAAAAAAAAAAAGGAAGAAAAGAAAAGAACAAAAACAAGAATTTAAGTAACGAAGAAGAATAGAGTATTTGTTGGGAAAGAGGGTCATTAATGAATAAAAACACGACCCCCTTCTCTCTGTTGTAATTATGTTTGTTTTATATCTAATGAGTTTAGTGGACCATAGCAACATCGAAGAGAAGACAGAAGGGAGTTCGAAGAGGGGGCACAGTTCGGTTGCAGGTAAGGGTGGGTATTGAGTCAACAAATCCGAAGAAAAAGAGTAAACAGGAACAGGAAGCAAGAAAAAAAGAAAGAAGGAAAAAAAAATAAAAGAAGCTGAAAAATTGAGGGCGATATACTGAGATGGATTTAAACTGGGCCAAAAGCAGAGACGGTGGAGGTGATTAGGTGAAAGTGTTGCGGTTTTGGTAGAAGGGTGAAGGGGACAAGAGCATGAGGGTAATGGTTGTGAGTGAGGAAATAAGAGAGTAAGACGGAGACAAAGGGTATATTGGGAGTGAGGAACAGGTTGTAGGCGGGGAATGGGAAAGTGAAATTTGTTACAACACAAGCATGCCTTGTTAGTGGGATTATTGATGGGAATGCATAAAATAAGGCCTATCCCCCAACCACTATATATATACATACATACATATATATATATATATATATATATATATATATATATATATATATATATATATATATATATATATATATATAATTCAACTAGAAACGGTGACACGTGTTTCTATAAATCTGTCCAAGCATTCACGTACGCATAGCTTCATACGTATTTGAGCTTTCTGTTTATTTATTTATTTGTCTTTTACGCAAAGCCTATTGACGTAATGTTTGGCAGGAAGACTCAACCTCAACTTATGACATAGACTGTGTGAAGTTGGCCTCAGAGGTCATCAGAAGTCATTTCTGGTTATTAGCCACAGTTCAGAATGTATGAAACTGAAGTTTGGAATAAAAGTATATCTTTTCACAGAAAAAGTATTCGGAAGTGTGAAATCATCGGGGGTCATTCGAGGTCACGACGATTTCTGATGTAGTGGGTTCAATCTTTTTTAAAGACTCTGAGCCCATTCAATGAGAAAAAGGAGTGAGACAAAGTGACAGCAGCTCACGTACACTCTTCACAGTCTGCCTTCAGATAATCTTTCGAGACCTAGAGTGAGAGCACGAAGGAATCAGATACCCAAGTAACCTCAGATTTGCTGACGACATCGTTCTCTTTGCAGAGAATATTCATGATTTATGAATAATGCCAGACAAACTAAATGAAGAAAGTAAGGCAGTTGGCCTACATATGAACTTCAGTAAAACGAATGTCATATACAACAAATATGTTGAGGACAAACGATCAAAATTGAAAACGCAGAGCTGAAGAGAGTAGACCGCTACGTCTACCACAGACAACGAACCTCAATGAAACCCTCAAAAGAAGAAGAAGAAATAAAACAAAGAATCACACAGGATTGGCAATCTTTCGCTAGAGCAGACTCGACTTTCAAGAACACACAAATCACGCTAATCCTAAAAAAGGGGTATGAAGCCAATGCATCCTACTGATAGTCACCTACGGAGCTGTGACATGGAACCTAACCAAAATATTGACCCTCAAACTAAGAACCACCCAATGTGCACGTGAGAGAATTATGCTCAACCTCACATGGAGAGATCATAAGACAGCACAGTATATCATAGAAAAGACAGGTAGAAACCATTAGAAAACTCAAATGGCAATAGGCTGGATATGTTACAAGAATATCTGACAACCGCTGGACATCATGTCTCACAATGTGGATCTCCAGGGATCATATACAAAATTGTGGCCGACAGAAAGTAAGATGGTGTGATGAGCTAGACAAATCCAGTGCTGGCTTGGCGATGCCCTCAATAGAGAATCTTGGGGAAGGTGTAAATCCAACGACGAACGCTAAAAGGCTGATGATGTTGATAATGATACTGAGGATATTTGGCTCTTCGCAGACGAAGTACATATTTCGAAAAGTATTTGAATTCATACATACAGAAATAAGATAATTACAACAAAAAATAACAGCTTCCCGTACAGAAAAGGTTTTGGAAAACCTTTCAAAGTTCTAAGCTGATTAACCAGGAAGACAATTATTGAGCATATCACTTCTTATCATATAAGAGATACGGTACTTGATGTTGATGGTGTCTTCTTTGTTAAGAAAAGATTAAATCAATTTTAATGTATTAACCATTGCTGCTACTCAATGAGAGATACATCTTTGTAAAACACACTGTACGTATGTATGCGTCAGTACGATATATATAAAACTGCTTGTATACATAGGTATAGATATTTGTATATATCTATATGGATACATGTGTGCATGCCTCTCTTCTCGCACTGTCCCCGTATATTTGGGTGTGGATTGCTGCGACATTTGATAATTGGCAGCTGTGAGTCGCAGATTTTAGGTTAAATCAATAATCCTTCCCGGCCTTGGCTCGGCCCCGATCCCTGTCCTTGTCAAAATTTACCCCATGTTTGTTATGCGCAATTTTCGTTTTCAGAATAAGATCTCTACACACATGTCAACCACTCATTTAAGCTCTTCATGTCACCCCACAAGAATCCTGACACCACTTGACTCCTTATATCTCCTTTCTCTTTCATCTCTCTGATCTCTTTTCGCATTTCCTTTCTCTTTCTCCTAGACTGTCTTCTTAACATATCAAATAAATTCCGCTATTTTTTGATTTTCCCTTTCATTCGTTTTTCATGTCCTGTCTTCTATAGACTTGTCACGCCCTTTTTCCCTCACTTTCTTTCATCGCTTCTTTCGTTTACTGGATTCACTCGTCTTTCCCTTTGGTCCTCTTTTTCGTTCTTCTCGTCATTTCCAGGCTGTTCTCTTTCCCACCATTCCCTTCTTTCTTTAGTCTCATCTTTTACTAGCTTCTCCCGTCTTTTTCCTTCATTCGTTTCCCTTTTCTTCTTTCTTTCTTCTCGCCTTTTACCGGCTCCTCTCTCGTATTACCCTTCCTATTTTCTTCTTCTTTTTCGGCCACGCTTTTGGACTCTTTTTACATCTCCTCTTCCTTTCACCCCTCTCGTCTTAACAACTATTTTCTTCTTGTACACTGCCTCGCTCAATTCTCTCACACTTGACTCTTTGTTTTTCTCTTTCTCTGCTTTCCTTTCTATTTCTTTCCATGTTTACATTCTTTGCTACCTTTACGCTTTCTAAATAGATTCACCTGACCATTATTATTTCATCTGACTTCTCCCACCTTTTCTTCCTGTTTTCGTTCTTCCGTCTTTTTTCTTTTCTTTCCCTTTTCCTTTCTTTTTTCTCATCTTCTGACTTCTCTCGTCCTTTCTTTATTTCTCTCTCTCTTTTTTTCTTTCTTTCTTTCTTTCTCACCTTTCTGATTACTTTTGTCATTCCATTTCTCTTTCTTACGTCTTTTTTCGCTTTTCTTTTCCTTTTTCTTTCCTTATTCGACAGGCTACTAGTACCTCTCATTCTGACTAAAGTCTAATCTTTATGTTTTTCCTCAGTCTTTCATCGGTATTTTCTTTCCACTTATTTTAATGATCTTGTCCAATGTCTCTATCGTTCATGTTCCTCACATCCTCCAACTCTCACAATCGCTCTTTGATCACTTATTTTCTCTCTCATATACTATTTGCCCTCTCTTTCTCCCCCTCTCTTCCTCTCTCTCTATCTCCAGCTTCTATCCCCTCTCTGTTGGTCTTCTTCCAATCTCTTTATCTCTTTCTTCTATTTCTTTCCCCTCACACTTCTTTCACCATTTCTTTCTCTTCGTTCTATTTCCCTACCTATTTCTCAATCGCTTTCTTTCTCACACATTCACCCCCGTTTTTCGGCCTTTCTTCATTCTCTTTGTTCTCTCTCGTCCGTACCTCTTCCCCTCTCTTTGATTCTTACTCTTTCCCATTCACTTCCGTTCTAATATTTTCACCCCCACTCTTTCCGTCGCTCTTTAACTTCTCTGATCTCTTCCTTCTTTCTTCCTTCTCTCTTCCCCTTTTCTTTCCCTTCTTTCTCTCTATTTCTCTAGTTCTCAATCATTTCCTTTTCCACACTTCTACGCCCTCTCCTCTCACTTTCTGTAATCTCCTTTTCCACTCTCTTCATTTCTTCCTTACCTCTCCCTTTCTTGTGTCTCCTCCTCCTTCAGTTATAAATCTTCCAACTCCAGGGTACCGTCCATCACGAATAACGTAAAGTGGCTACCGTAACTCAACGAGTTGTTGGACGTAATTAATCTTTAGCCATTATGCAACCTGACGTCTGTGCCATTCAATTTCTGTGTCGGTGATTCTAATGAGCTTCCGGGAGCTTCTTTGTGATAGGGGTGCCCCAACCCCCGAAAGCTTGCAAGACGGAGGAAGGGAGGAAAAGGGTCGTTATTGCTAATGTATGTAAAATGTTACTTTGAAGTTTTGGAGTGTGTTCAAAGAAAAGTAATGTTATTTTTATGACGCTTTATTGAAATCGCTGACTTATCTAGTAAAACAACAGGGCGAGTAGAATTATTTAAGACACACACACACATGCACATATATAGATTAGACTGTGTACACACACACACAAATATTCATACGTTTATGTTCCCTACATCACCCATATATATATATATATATATATATATATATATATATATATATATATATATATATATATGTATATGTATATATATATATATATATATATATATATGCATATATATATATATATATATATATATGCATATATATATATATATATATATATGCATATATATATATATATATATATATATATATATATATATATATATATATATATATATATATATGTTGTTATTATTTTGGAAGGGTTACCTATGAATGAAGAGTACTCGATATCAGGGATAGAGCAAATGTAAATTGATATACACATCAGCATTTCATGGTGACTCTGAGTTTTACGCTGGTGTGATCATTAGACACACACATATACAAGTATTTATATGCACGAGGTAGCGTAATCGTCATCAGCACGGAAAACGGAATCGGCAAATTGACAATTCATCGAGGCTGCTTGCTCTCGCTTCACAGTAGCGCCATTGGGGCAAGCATGAATCCACACTTCCCTGCGCTCTGTCTCATCATCCAGTATCTAGAAACAAAATCTCGTTATTAGTTTGCCACGATAGTTGGCGAAAAGAGAGTTGGTGAATTAGCACTTTGGCAAACATCTCTTGTACATCTTTGTGATTTTGTTAAAAAAACGTAGACAAGGATTAAAATTGATTTCTCTGGCTAACTGTTCTCGTTTACGTACAAAGGATCGTATATCTGGATCCAATGAATCTTAATACTGTCCAATTGTTATCTAGTATTTTCATAATACGTTAACCATAATTCGTACGTTGGACATAGTGTCATTCTATTCCGTAGATGAACTTGCCAATTGCCAAGTCAAAGATATACTTTCTTGGAGTCCTTATCATAAAATTAAATAACCCAAATCTCAATAGATCTTCTTCAGTTTGATAACTGGAATTTTTATGTTTTTAACAACTGATTCAAACACTTAGCTCAGTAAAGAACTTCATTTGTGTGATGCAATCACAGCGCACAAACAACAAATGTTACAATGCAAAGCAAAGGAATCATTGGGAGGCCAGACAAAGATATCATTTATGACTAGTAACCATTACTCTAATCAATGAATTAACTTAACCGTACTCGTAACCATATATCATTTGATTAATCAATACAAACTGTTGCTTCTTATATTTTACAGAGACTACCTTTCAACCAACCTTGAAAAAGCCTTCAAGAATGACCAAGTTTCAAGAGGGGACTTACTAGGAATCAATGAGAGGCGAAATAAAGATATCATTTATGACTAGTAACCATTACTCTAATCAATGAATCACCTCAACCATACTCGTAACCATGTTTCATTTGATTAATCAATACACTGCTTCTTATATTTCACAGAGACCACCTTTCAACCAACCTTGAGAATGCCTTCAAGAATGGCTAAGTGTAAAGAGGGGACTTACTTGCAGACAATTGAGAATGGTAAAAATGTAAGTGAAGATCAAAGTGGAGCTTGCATCGACTGACAGAAATCCGAACGTCCAGGTTAGACCTAATAACGGAAGAAGAACTGCAGTCGCTTTCAGACCAACCCTGGAATCAGAAAAAATACAAGTAAATATTTTTATAGCTGTAGTTTTCATTGGTGGCAAATCATTATTAACTAGCTCTTATTGTTACTTGAGATGTCATTTATCAGGATTTATTAAGCTAATACATAAAAACTTTTATTCATTCAAATATTTACAGATGAAGTGACACAGAAAGTTATAACAGGGGGTAAAAACAATGAAACAATAATGATGATAGCACCTTAGCGCCGAATGGATTTACGTAGGCCAAGTTTTGGTCTTCCTTACCGGTGACCACCGATTTTACCACGGCTCCATCACTCAGCTTCAGCCATTTTCTACTCGAACAGAATAACTAACAAAACAAATATTCCAGCTGGCAGGAAAAATATTTCAAGGATTGAAAACCATATTTCACAATTTTTGGCGAGAAATTTGCTTAGCAAGTTTGCATGTTGTACATCAAAAATCAGAAAGAAAGGAAATATGAATTATCTGGAATTAATGCAAGGTTACTAATAGAATAGGTAATCGGATAATGTTAAGTGAGGATCAAAGTGAAACTTGCATCAAATAGGTCTTTGTACAGTATAATAATCATAGTTAATGATTTCATTTGAAAAGTGCACTCAAAATTAATCAGAAAAAGATTTTCATTGCTCGGGAATAAAAGCAAGCTTTACTGATAAAATAGGGATGTTCTATCTATGATGTTAATGTATCGCTTATGATTTTACTATAGTAATGCATTCAGATTTATATAACTTTAAAAGGAGATTGAAACGGAGGGAAAATAATTGTCAGACGTCCATTTTGTGGAAGTGTTTACTTACCTTATTGCTGAAGTTTCTTCGGCAATGGCTCTGTGAGAAGAGCGGAATGATCTGAGCATTACACGAATCACAATCGCAAGAACAACGGTGTTCAGCTGTCAGAGAAGGAAAAAAGGTTCGCTTTTAACAGCAATATATATATATATATATATATATATATATATATATATATATATATATATATATATATATATATATATAATGTAATCAGACAAAGTTTTAACCCTAGAATGACCCACAGTTTGTATACCTGAAATGGCCACCATTCCATTTTTGACACTTATTGTTATCAGGCAATAGTTGAGATCTAATGAATATGATAATTAATGAATAATGAAATAAAAAAAACAACCAAAATGATTTTTCTAAATACTCATCAGGAAAAAGCTTAAAGAATATTATGATAATGTTAAAAAATAACATAAAACAAAAAAAAAAAAATATATATATATATATATATATATATATATATATATATATATATAATTTGGAAAAATTAATCGCAGATCGGCACGAGGACCACTTATGAGCCAGCACTTTTCCAAAGGAAAAATTGAAAAAATACTGAAGTTTCCTAAACTCTTTTAAAACAGACCATAATATGCAGAGGAAACCATTCATCATAATCGAAGATAATGTTATCAAACGGTTATTGTAATCAAAATCAGTCGGTCCCCAACATTTTTTCTAAAATCCATCATTTTATATTAATTTCATGTTAATTTTTCATAATGTAAAGTTTATTATAACAATGCATAAGATAGCATAATGATTTTAAAAAATGAATTTAAACAATGAATTTAACCATGATTGCGAATACAATAAGTGGTTTCCTCTACCCTTAACATTTCAAGGGTCGACGATCTGTATAAACATGGAACGAATTTGCTTAAAAAACAGTATCAGGCCACAACTTCATGAGACTTATGTAAAATTAAAGAATAATGTAATCAGATAAAGTTTTAACCCCAGAATGACCTACAGTTTGTATGCCTGAAATGGTCACCATTTCGTTTTTGACACTTATCGTTATAAGGCAGTAGTTGAGATCTTATGGATATATCAATAAATAATGTAATAAAAAAACAACCAAAATGATTTTTCTGAATACTCATCAAGAAAAAGCTTAAAGAATATTATGATAATGTTAAAAATAACATAAAACAAAGTTTTCGACTAAGAACCAACTTTGATCTGTATATTCCTAGAAAAACCGAGGTGTCGTTCCCGACACTTAATCTATTCTCGTCGCAGTTCAAGAGAAATCGTGAAGGGACGATATAAAATATTTACATATTGTACTCTGGTGCCAATAGCAGGTGTTCAGACTGACCGATGGCAATAAAGGACTACAACAACAGACACAACTTATTTGAAAAATTCTGTTGATATAGAGCACTCGAACGAGATCTTTGTATTTGTTTTTTTTTCATTTTTGTTCATGTTTCACCTGTGGTTAGCACACGCGTTTCAATTATTTGTAAGAGTTTTTATTGTTTGCCGATAATCATTCAAGTTTGGGGCCTGGATGAATCGTCTGGTTGTCTTAGGATAACCAGGAGGGACTTCCTACTTTGAAAATCTTAAAAATCAGAAAATCTCGAGCAACTTTAAAGCCAGGGATCTGCATGAAAGAAACGGTGGCGTCTTTTTTATTAGTCTCCATCACACTAAATGATTATAGGTAGTACAGCTCAACTAAGTTTTGTTACTAAATGAATAAATTTAAAGAAAAATTAAAAGCCCCCTCCTTACACAAATGAACTTCTGCCCTGACTGGTGGACTAACCCTAACCGTTGGTTATTTTCTCGATAAGATACTGGTAGCTCATAGTAGACTAAAAGTCTCTAGCTTTTTGAAAATTTACATTTATTTAGCATATAAAGATACGGTGAGCTGTAATAGCTATGATTTAATTCTTCCAAAGAAGTTGGAAGAAATATATGCGTTCATCCGTGTCTGCCCGTCTGTTTTTTCCGCTAAATATCTCAATGAATTTCAATGAAATGTCATGAAAGGGCTACGGGAGAAGTAATTACATATTCCATTGAATCTAGGAATTCGTATTCAGTCACGAGAAATTTCATTTATTATCCTATGGGGGAGGGGATGAATAGTTGATAAAAAAAAACTAGATTTAAATTTCATGGGAAGTAACTCCATAAGCACACACATAAAGTTTTATACTGCTTCTCATCTAGTACGGCGTTGGCAGAGGTATGCACTCTCCGAGTGCTTTATAGCTATTTAGTGTGGTGTGGACTCACAAAAAATAGTATTTAAGTAAAAGATCATAAAGTAAGAACACCAGGAACTTACCAGAATAACCAAGGCCACTGTTGGCACAAAGAGAATAAGTAAACTTGATCCCGTCATCCAACACCTGGAAAAAAAACAACCCAGAAATTTACAAATAGAATTAAAATGAATAAAAAAATATTTCGAAGTCTCCGTTCTTGAAAACCAAACAGAAACCAAATCATTTGCTGTTGTGAGAATATAGCTTCAGCAATTGAATAAAGTTAGCTTAGTCTGACACGAGGCCACCACGGTGTGTCACCCAAAAGAGAATTGAACTTATTCAGAAGTAATAGTCAGTTAAAGTACTGCTAAGTACTATATCACAATGAGGCTTCTAGGTATTAGTTAAATTTGGTACAAGGTTATTATTGTTAAGCAACCTCACTACACAGCAGTGATAATCTGTTAGACTAGCTCGTTAATCATCATCTCATGGTGAGGCTCCCAAATGCTAAAATTTGCTCTGTAGGACACAAGGTCTCGACTGCGGGATATCCAGCGAAGATCGAACTGACTACATTGCAGAAATAGACTGTTAGACTAAATCACTATTATTCCATGGAGAGACTTTTGAATACTAAGATTAGCTGAGTATGACACAAGGTCATAAATGAGCAGTACTAGTGAGGAGCTTGGCTTTTTTGTTGACCCAAATCATGAATCATTCAATGAGAATCGAACTCTGGGTTGGGGTATTGGCTAGGACATCTGTCTCACACGCAAAACGTCGTGAGTTCGATTCCAGTCTCGATTGAAGAGCGTAGAAAACTGATCATAGCTTAAAATTCCCTGTGCACTCAGCTGCTAATTGAGTAAACCCTCAGCTTTAGGATTAGGGTGGAAGTTATATACCATATCAATGCCCCTCATCTCAGGACGAAAGTGAGTATTCTTTTCGCAGTAGACCTAGGTGGCTATGTGTCATCCGCAGCGGGAAAGGTCAGTGAAAAAAAAGGAGATTAGCTCGTTAACCATTGCTCCACGTCGAGGCGCCCGAAGAATTATAATTTTATTGACTCAAAAACTGCTGTATTCCTTATTCGAGAAATGTTTTTTTTTTCTTGCAATCCATTGAGTTCAGAACAAACAATTAGTTTAGTCAACATGGAATATTACGCTTTTGAAATGTGTTGGAAGTCGACAGATTCCTGTGCCTTTCCCACATTTGACCTTACTCTGATTTGAACAATCAAGAATTGTCGAACTGGCAATTAATAGAGAATTGGTAAGTTCTTAATCAAATGAGTCACAGACTTAGAAAAAATATGGCCAGACTTTATAGCAGATTACCAAAACTTAGCTAACGGTACATCTAAGGAAAGAAACCTAAAGCATTGTAGTATCTGGAAAATCTCACGGGAGAGTAAGGGACTACAAAGCCGTTCATAATAGAATAAAACTATCCTATACATATCCTATAATACAAATCTAGAGTATTGTATTAGATTGGGTATCTCTCTCATTCTATCTCTCTTTCTCTCCCCCATTTTCCGGTCTCTTTGAGTCTCTTCTTGAATTGGGTAAGAGACACATAATGATGGCATAAGCCAACAGTAGCAGCAATAGCAATAGAAGTAATGGTTACCGGCAGCAGACGAACGAACACACAGTCAATGTTGTTTTAATGTGTTCGCATTACCCCCTTCTTCTTTCTCTTTCTGGTTGTTAAGCGACAGACTGACAGCTCACAAATTATAAAGATCAGATGTAATAATCCCTGATCTGCTGTCAAACGATCATTTTGTTAAAAAAATGGACTGCAGATATTTTCGAACTTTTTTGTAATTGAGTATTTAAATTAGCCTATATATCTTTCTACATAAGGTCTCGGTTGATATGTTCTTCGTCCTTCCTCTATTGTCTGAAGTTCTGAGATTAGGTATTTTCATGATCCAATATCCTATTTGTGCTATCGTTTTTATCATTACTGTTTCCAACAAATTTCGGTCAATACACTCTTCGTAAATATATGTCTAGTCTAGTGGTTCCCATCCAGGGGTAATTTATTTAGTTCAGGGCAGGTGGGGGGGGGGGGGCAAGGCTATTTGGTTAAAATGAAAATCTATCGAATAATGTGGTCCTAATTAATTTCGCTGGTTTTTTTTGAGTAACAAGTAATTCTTATGATAAGGTTGTTTCATTACACGCAACTTAAATTAATTATTTGATATTATTCTTTGTTGTGACTGACTTAAATGGAAGAGGAGGACTAGTAATCTTCTTGACAAAAGTGAGGAATGATCTATGAAAGGTTGGGAACCATTGGTCTAGTTGTTCCATTTCACCGTCAGAAACATTTCACGGGTTGTTCTGTCTTATAGTTGAAATTGATGGGTTATTCCGAATATGAGTGTTTTTTGTTTTTTAAAAAAAAAAATATATATTTCGTTCTTTTCAGGACATCACGAGTTGACTTGTTTATAAAATTACTTTTCATTTCAGGCTGGATCAACAATATATTTGTTACATTTTAGAACAAGATCAAGTCTATCCTGAACCTCTTACACATGACAGCACTAATGTCATAGGATCAACGGCAACAGACAGAGATAGAGATTTACTTATTTCCGAGGTAAAAGTGGAGTTTTTGTAAAAAAAATAATTATCTATTTGCTGTCGGGGATTTTATCGGTATAAATCAACATACACATTTTTATGCAACAGCATTCTAGCAGTCTAGCAACGAAATTGAGTAAAACTTATTCATGATTCCTGTATTACATACGTCGAATACACACAAAAAAATATAAGCACCAAAATAAAACACTGAGCGAAAAAATTGATCTACTAAGGGGCTTACGGAAGATAAATCATGCCACAATATTAAAGGCTTATATACAACACGATTTTTGAATCAGTTTGCAGCCGAATTAAACGTTTAGAATATGCATAATCGACAGAAGGAAAATAAGTTTCATAGACATTTATACGTTCCATTAAGACATGAAATGATTGTTTACAGTAAGTGGTGTCTCATGGAGGCACAAAGGAGTCTTGTAGCTTTCGGAAGGTTGCGGGTGGGATCCCAAAATTAATCTTGTTTTACGATTAACTTATTTATTCTGGCTAAATTGGTAGCCGGCATAAACATTGACACAAGACAAAGAAAAGAAGTTTCTATTGAATGCAAAGAGACAGCCCAATGATTTACCTGAAATGATTACATAAACACCTGAGAAAAACCACCTGTAACAGCATTTCACTCGGCAAACTCATTATTTCGTTGACCTCTGGTATGTCAGCCAAGGCCTGGTCCGGCCCTACCCGGGAGTCTTTTCATGTCTGACCTTGACATAAAAAGTAAATGTAGTTTGTGTACTTACATACTTCCTTGTCCATAATCCTGGAAAGCTAGACCAACTGGTATTCCAACAATTATCAAAGGAAGACCTGAAAATAAAAGACATTGTATTATTATACAGGGTAAAACGTTTGGACAACGTGCCTAAGAGGATCATGCTTAAATTCATATGGATAGATCGCAGACAACTCAGAAGATTAGAGAAAATGTAGGAATCAGGAGATATCATAGAATATATCAGAAAACTCTAACGGCAAATTAAAGGCCATGTAGTAAGAATGTCAGGCAATCGGAGGACATCACGGCACACGACATGAATCCCCAGAGATCACATTCGGACTTGTTGTCGACAAGAAATAAGATGGCGAGGCGATTCAGATAAGTTCAGGAAATATTGGCAAAGCGAAGCCAGCGATAGTGGGGTCAGACGAAGCTTGGACGTGGTCTATGTCCAACGACGAATATAAAAAAATAATGATAATACCAATGAAAAAGATTGGTTAAAATATCTGGCTAAGATTTGGTTCTTTCCTGTAGTGTATTTTTGTAGAAGTTATTTTTCTCGTGTATTTTGATATGTTTTGGACGAACATAATCTTCATTTCTTCTGGAATAGTTTCATTTGTGAAAAAAAAAAAGGTTTTGAATTTATGCCTACATGCGATTAGTTAGAAAGACTGAATAAAAAAATGTTGACGAAATTTTAACTCTTACCCACAATACTGGGAACAGATTTAAATCAGTGATTAAAATGGAAAATATAAAATTAAAATGAGGCTGATGAAATACAGAAATACACTACAAGACTAAAAAAATGTATTATCATCTTTTATCAATTTCTGGCTTACACCTCAATTTTAGTCTAGTAGGATTGTCAGTCTACGGGCATTAGTGAACAGTGCATATTGGAAAAAAGGAATAAGCCTTCGGCAAAATTCACACTTCTTTTCTCCGGGAAGCCTGTATTTCCGTGAAAGCTGTTCTACCGCCTGAGCTACAAGCTACAGATAATCATTTTTAACCGTATAAACTTCATATGTACCAAATTGCACGGCACCATATTCGATGTTGCTGTTTTTTAAGCATAAACAAATAGCATCAGTAGCTGTAATGTCGTATAGAATTTTTATTAGATAAAGAATTGTCAATAATTTCCACTTGTATTCCTCTCATGTTAATGCAATAACTTGAGAAGCTGTCTTCTGTACGGATTGTATACTTGGAAACAGCTGTAGTATAGATCGGACGAAACGTTGTAAGGACAACAAAAGTAACACAAAAATAGTTTGACGAAATCTCGGAATAATATTGATTCTTCTCAAAATTATAAACAACTAGAAAATTCGTTGGATCAATCTTCGAGAGAGAACTAGAGCAATCCGATGTGACCAGAATGAACCGAGATTTCTTTAGGCATTTAAAAAGGAGACTACTCAATTATTAGCATTTAATTTATATCTCAATCGGCAAACCGGTCATTATAAAACAGGGGTGAGTGCTAATGCAGACCCCATACAAACATTACTCAGTGGCAAATCGTCCAGATTCTAGTTGGGGATTTTAGGGATACCTCAATCTAATACCGCTGACTAAAAAGTACGTTTAGGCATAAACTAGATGCCACAAACATAACCTAATCATGCTCTTAGTATTACAGAGATATAATCTTCTCATCTCAATTTTCCTCCTTTAATTTTGTTATTTGTCGAACTAAGCAATTCTAATGAATATCTTGATTAAGCCAAAATAAAGAGGTTAATTTGAGAGAGCTCCACTTTGTGGTATAGTTTTTCGTTTACGGTGAATTCATAATTCTGATGACTTGGCAAGACAGGCATGAAAACGTCAGCAAATAATTTTAGCTGAGCTGTTTCTTTGTTTATTCGCTTTGATATCTATGAAAGGAAAAGTGCCTGTTTGATAATACAACCACGTAATAATACAGGGTCTGTTTTGAATCAGAAGTATATACTCAGCTCAGTTAAGTTTGGCACAAGGCCACAAGTGGAGGGTACTCAATGAAGATCGAACTGGCTAGAAGAGACCAAGATTAGCCAGTAAACCATTATCCCAGAGTGAAACATCTTTTCTCAAAGGTACAACACAAGGCCAAAGATATGGAGAACATTTAATAAGCAAACAATATACGGTGAGTTGTCATCATCATCATCATCATCATCAGACTTTTAACGTCCATTGTTGGATATAGACCTTTCTTAGGATCCGACACATTTCTCTATCATGGGCGACGCGAAACAAGTATTTTCTGAATTCGTCTAGTTCATCCCTCCATCTTGTATTCTGTTGGCCTCAGTCTTGCATGTGGTCTCCGGAGATTCATGTAGTGAGTGGTGTTGTCTGTCAATCTCACAACATGACCAGCCTATTGCCATTCAAGTTCCCTAGTAGATTCTATGATGTCTTTGACTCTCGTTTTCTTATACTGTGTTGTCTTGTGATCTCTCCATGTGAGGTTGAGTATGATACTCTCCTGCACATGTTGTTTCTTCACAGTTTGCGGGTCTGACTCTTGGTTAGGTTCCATGTTTCAGCTCCATAAGTGACTATCGGGAGGATGCATTGATTTAAAACTCTTCTATGATCATTTCGTGTGGCGGGAACTAACGAAAAAGACCCCAACTTACTTCAGTTGCATTCGTCCGCCAGACTAGCTTGCTAACCACTAATCCACGGCGAGGCTTCCACCTGTTTTGAATTATGTCGAGATAAAGTCATGTGCTTTAATGAACTTGATTGGCTTATCATTGTATAATATCTACGCCAAGAAAACATTCTTACCAAGGAATATGATCAAATTACTGAGTAATTTTTTTGTGTCTCTTCTAAGTTTATAGACGTATTTTATTATTCAAGGATAAATCTTTGAAAGTAATACCATCCCACAGATAACGCAATCATGTCACTATGAACAATGTTTTTTGAACTATTGTATATACACGTGTATGATTTCAAGACGAAACCTTTGGACAAAAATTTTAGTTGGGTATTATACATTATACAATGCAAGAAATATGAGGAACCATCAGAAAATATACTAACAAAGAGCCAGGCTGGATATACGAAAATGTATATTCAATGTCTGTATAGTGTTGATATGGAACTTAACCAAGTAAAGTGTGTTTCAAAAATGTGATTGCTTTCAAAAATAAACTAGATAAAATTTGGGATTAACGGGAGATTATAGACAATTACAAGTCCACAATAAAAACAATGGAAGTCATGTGAAAATCTAAAACGCTTACAAGAGTTTGGAGAAGAGAATTCACCATTAAACCAGTTCCAGAAATTATCAATAGTCTAAGCAGAGCCAAGAATTAATTTTTTTTAATTAGTTCATATTTCATCTTTTCTGTTTAATTATTTATTTAAAAAAAATTTTTTTATATCGCAGCGCTCAATTCGTTTTTTTTTCCATTTTGCAACCGTTAAGTAAGCAGCATTGAGCGATGAATGAGAAGTATCTGATAGAACAAATACCTCCTATTTTTGGAAGCCCATATAATTTGGACAGTATTTTACCGATTAGGCCTCAGAAGCCAACCTACACGCGTCACATTTCGTAAGAAGGGGGCGTACTGTTGTCGAATCGCATTAAAAATGGGAATTCTACTTTCGGTTGCGAACTACATGATCATATAATTCCCAGATGGAAACTGCTATCAACAGATTCACATGGGTCATCGGAAATCTGCCTCCTCCGTGAGATTTGAAGTTGAAAAATCCTGTTGCAAAGCGACTGAATGCTTCCATTCAGCATTCTCTACCAGTTTAATCATGGAGAAGAAATTTCTTTAGTTCTATATTTATTATTGTCTATTTTTTTTTGTATTCATTACAATTCATTTCTGTAAACGTTATTTTTTTCACCAATAACAAATACTTACCCCATCCAATGAGAGCATATTTCTTGAGATGACTTCCTGTTCTAAATACTTTAACCAGGACGATATAAAGGTGAATGCCTTCGACTAACATCCAACAAAACATTGACATCATCGCATAATGAAGAAGAATAGCCACCGTTTTGCACATGACCTTTTGAAGAAATTTATAAAAAAAAAAAAGAAAAGAAAAATTTTAGAGAAGGAAAAATCAGTTTCAGGGAAAGGGTAAAAACAAGTCAAGAGAAAGTGAAGTAAACATTTTTAATATTTCGAAAAACGGTTGCACCGCCTAAATGAAACTTGGCAAGCAATCATAGGGAATCTTTCTGCATATGCACAAACGAACACTCTCTCATGAGGTCACTCAGTTGACAACGAAACACCACCGAGTGAGCTTGTGTACTGTGTGAGAGACACACTCACAATGATCAAACAAGCCAATCATGACATTCCATATAGTTTGTTTTTTTGCAGAACATTGCATAACCTAGGTCTGTCAGTCCTGCTCACAATCTAGATCTAGTGCCCTGAGACTTCTGGCTTTCCACCGTTGGACGAGATTAAGGAGAATGCAAGGAGAGGCGATCGTGGGGATTCTCGTCTGAACAAATCATGGAGTAATGACAATACTTCATAACAAAACCTCACACAATTTTGAAGGAAGCGCCGTCCGAAAAAATAAAAATAAGATGAGGATAATGGTTCAACTAATTCATGGAATAATGACAATACTTCATCTTGGAAGTTATGACAACACTAGAAAGGCCAGAATGCCAACCAACCGATGTATACTGATCGAAATGACGAAGATCTGGATTATAGTCTGAATGATTTTTGAAATAATCACCACTGTTCGGACATAAGAAATAACTGTTTACTAATGTACAGTTTTATCGAGTAGATAGATTGATAAATTGATAGACTGATAGGATTGACCACACAGATAGATAAGTATAAGCTTAGTTAAGCCAAAATGAGGGAAACGCGAGAAGGAAGATTTTGTTGTGACAGTCTTTCAAGTAGAACAAGCCGTTTTGCTTAGCAAATCAGTAATTGAGATTTCGGATTTTGTTTGGGATCCAAACCGACCCCTCGAGACGGTGAAAAATATGCATCCATCTCAACCACCAATCAGGTTAGAAGAGCCTGTGTGTAGAAGCAGAATTTTCAGGATTTCACTGATTATTTTTGGACGTACGTTCATTTTGAAAGATAGATGATAGTGGGAAATTTAGCTTCGTTGCACAGTAGATCATTACCCTTTTTAAGAAATTACAGTTTTCATGCCGTACAACGAAACTGGCAGCATTTTCTCTCACTTCACTACTCTCTATTAACCTGACAAATGGAGTCCATACTTCAAAATGGATTTCAAGTAAATGTTGCCTAACAAGTCATCCGAAATTTATTTCACTAACTTTTTTATCATGCTGCTGAATATTTCACTCCCACTCAAATACAACATATCCATCAAAGATGATGACAATAACCTTTTTTTTTTAGCCTAAAAAGTTTTAACGCATTGGATTGTTTGATGAATATACAAATCGTTTCGGGACAAAATTAGAGAACCCAGCGAGTATCGAACAGCTGAATTGGAGCATTTCATTCAGTTCATATGGAACCTGTTTTCCCTAGTATTCATCTTTCCCAATATGCCTTGAGATGATTGGATATTTTCTCTGTTGGAGTCCATTATTCTTTTGAGTATAACTGGTAAAGTAATAAAAACAACATACCCTAGTGGACCAAAGTTGTGCATGGAGTTCTTGGAAAGATACAAAACGAGAAAAACACCAGTGGAATGCCGGATGATACAGCGGCCAAGACGATGGAATAAATACCAGATAACTTGCCAGGAAGAATCCTGATTTAAAGCTTCCGATAAATTATACTTACAGGTGAATCTTTACGATTGATTCCGATGAGAAAGATAAGTTGAACCAGAATGATGGAGATGGCAAGATTTTCATGAATCCGTACGCGATCGCTTGTCAGCCTGAAAAAAAAAAAAGCATATATGTTAAAAAAAAAAAATTAAATGAAGTTCATTTTTATCGATTACTAGACCACACTGAGGCCCGTTGAATCAACTTTTCGGGGAAAAAGTTTTGCAATTTAATGTGACCAGAATGAACATTAAATTCAAAGTTCTGATTGCACCTAGATTTTTTACGCATTTGCAAATACATAAATAAGCATTACTACTCCATAATTAGCTTCAAATAGTTATCTCTCCGGTCTCCCTTGAGAAATCGGTTCATTATAGTGTTGATTGCACTATTATTATCAATTTACAAATCATCCATCTTTTTTCATGCATTCTCCAAGATGGCAAATTTTAGGGTTGTCTTAATTGAATATGTATAGCTACAATGCTAAGTTCCAGCTAATCAGAAGTCACAAACGAATGAATAGAATGAGAATTTTAATATTATATAGATTGTTCAACAAAAGAAAGAAAGAATCAAATGAATGTAGGTCGGGGGTTAGTGTACATAAAACTGCACACAAAGATTTTGATCGAGCGCTTTCAGCTATTCGTCTAGGCATTATTATGATCCAAGACTGCAATAACTGTGAACAAAAACTTTCATGAAAGTTAACAGTTTTTAGAATGTTTTAGATCAGACGAAATGAATGTTTGTTTTTTACATCATTTATGTAATTGAAGCACACTTGGGAAGGAACAGGATATGCTTCCCCAAAGGGCCATGGGGTGTTAAGAAATGAAGGGAAGAAAGAGTGGGCGGAAATAATATAATATAAGGGAGAACTTTGACAAGACACATTGCATCTTGATTTGAGACAAACCTGACATGAGATGTCACTGATAATCTTGTTTGAACACGTTTAGTTTTCGTTGTAGTTGAAACTGGATTTGTTGAACTGGGAACTAAGGCTGTATTTGCGTTTGCCAAATGTAAACACCCTTAAGGATGGCAGGATGTCGGTTAACCCAACACCCTGTACATCCCAAACCACAACAGCCACGGTTGCAGGCACACCCACTACCCCCCAAAGGACAGTTAAATGTTTATTTTTCACGAATGCATGTAAGCTTGAGTAGTTCCATGTGAAGACAACAAGGAAAAAGATGTACAACGTGTTTCCCGCCATATGAAACGCACCAGTGTATCATCATCAGCCTTTCAGCATCCGTCGTGTGACGTTGACTTTCTCTAAGATTTGTAAGATCTCTCCATCATGGGCGTCGAGGAGCCAATACCTTATGAATTTACCTAGTTTGTCACACCATCTCGTATTCTGTCGACTGATCTACATGTGATCTCTAGGGACCACGTTGTGAATCGTGATCTCCAGCGGTTGACTGCCAATCTCACAACTTGACCAGCCCATTGCTATAAAAGTTTACTAATTATATCTTGGAATCCTGTTTTCCTCCTAACATATGTGCTCTCTTCTGATCTCTCCGATCTATTTTCAGCATTGTTCTATCCTGTGAACGTCGCATGGTTTTCAATTTAAGGATCAATCTTTTAATTAGGTTCTATTTTTCAGCTCTATAGGTGACTATCGAGAGGGTGCTCTGGTTATGTACCATTCTTTCTTGGACTACTGAGATTGTCTTGTTCTTGAAGTTTGAACTTGCTGTACCGGAAGCTTGCCATCATAGCGTAATTTTTCGCTTGATTCCCTTTGATGATTTCATGAAGATTCGTTGTCCTAGTGTGGTCTACTTCCCTCAGGTCTGTGTTGTTTTCCTCTATAAGTGCATATTATGTGCCAATGCTGCAAGGAATAGTGTAGCATCGATGTTTAATTTAATAATTAAAACTAAAAGCGAACGAACTGCCTCTGGCTTCTGGCTATCGTTTTTTATGCATTGCTTAAAAAAAAATAACATTATTTTGATTTGTGATGATAATTTATACTTTTCATATAATTTTTTATTCAAATCTTAGGTCAACGGGTGACTAGTATGTTAAACAGGAGCGTTAGGTATAAGACTGATAGCAATTTTTGGAGGATGTTTTTGTGTATCTAAAGGTGCATGTCAAGCTGGATAATATCAGGTAAGGCCGACCTAAAGAGTTCTACAGTAGTTTATTATTTATTTCGAAAATTCTCATTCAAACTAGGTATCTGATATCTTTTCTATGATTTGATTTAAGTATGTTTATGTTTGGAGAAGAGACTATTGAATCTAATGGCTTGTTTCCATGCCACGTAGGAGGGATCTGTCAGGGAAGGAGTGCTTTCTAATTACGATTGCTGATTGAAATTATAGCTTCTTGCCTATGACCTCTTGTTACACTGCTTAGGACTGACTGTAGCATGATTTTATCTGGACAGATGCTGCACTTGATGACTTGGTCAATGGCGCGTAGACCTGAGGTTATCACGTACATTTTCAGTAGATCAGCAAGAAATTTTTTTTTTTTTTTTGAATGATGATTATTAAAGAAGGAAGTTTCGAATTTCCTGCTGACGATAGGGTTCATACTCCAATCCTCGGCAAAAAGCCAGAAATATGAATGCAGATGTTCGAAACAGGCAGTCTTTCTCAAACTAAAAGAATGGCGTAACCTAACCTTCATACCCATTAATTAGAAATTGTCAACCTGAACTGTCACCCAAACTGACTGGCTCGCTATGTGGAAAATTTTCAACATTTACTTGTTACGTCAAATAAAATGTTTTTTTGTTTGTTAGTTTGTTTGTTTTATGATATAGCCCAACCTAAGTAGATTTTTAGCATTTCACAGACTGCGGAGATAGATCACAATGTAAGTTTATGCTGAACTGATTCCTTATTTAGTGTCCACGCGTTTTCTGAAAACATAGACTTGAGGGAAAAAGAGAAAAAATCACTGCGCAAGAAAAGGCGAGAGAAGTAACTTATTGATTGATCACCCATATTTCTATCTTTTAATAGATCACCCCCAACGCAACATGCTGCCAAGAAAAGTTGATCACGTGACGGTTTCTATTGAGTGAATAACCAGACCTGGTTATTTATTGATGTTGTTCAGGTGCAGGAATAAATTTAATATCTATATTAAAGAGATATAAACAAGTTATTATATAGAAGTCTGAAATGAATTTCAGGGGAGAAATACAGTGAGCAAGTGGGACTCGTAATCCGACTCGTAATCCATTGAAAAGGGTTAAGTTCTCGCTCGGGGCAATAATTTTTTGTTGCAGTTCAATATATATATATATATATATATATATATATATATATATATATATATATATATATATATATATATATACATATATATAATGATAACCTTCATTCACACACTATATAAGTACAAGGTCTATTCAAAGATAAGTGTATGAGGGGAAAGGGCAGTACGTTGAAGGGCGCTAAGG
>OY735200.1:21316677-21416677 GCA_963457665.1 Thysanoteuthis rhombus
CTTGGAAAGAAAAAGACACCAAACGCACGACACACACATATCCATTTTAGGAACCAGACAAATAACGACCCCTAAAAATCTGACCCATCCACTATTCTTGCCTCAAGGAAGATGTCATATCGTACGTCACATGCCAAGAACGGCATACTTATTGTTGGTCGACGTTTCTTTGCTTGACAAGCGCCTTTAATGGCATTTAAAATGGCATTGTTCTCCCTTCTGGGCACAGATCTGATAACACTTATAGACACCGTATACACACACGCGCATACACACACACACACACACACGCATGCACACACGCATGCACATCCCATATAAGCCGTGTTGATGACTCACCGTAGAGTAATGGTTAGCGAGCTAATCTTGCAAATCCATTGTTCGAGGTCTGTCCGGAAAGGATCCAGCCATTTTGAATATTTTGAGAAGTCTTAATTATCCATGGCAGTCAATCAGAGAGGACTTAAAGCGTGGAGAGAGCCCCCGTAGGGCTACTCATGTACTGTGACCCTCGCATTTACAATGACAGAGTGAGTAGATAAGCGAATATGCATTAACAATTTTGGCAAAACTTTGCAATATCTAGATTTGGTTCCTTGCAAATTCTGGCTTTTTTCCAAAGCTAAAATCACTATTGAGAAGGAGTAGACTCCAAGCTGTGGACAAGATAACGAGATAGCAATCGCGAAAGGGGACTTTGTTGACTGTTTTGGAACGTAGAAGAGCTGTTGATAAATGAATGTGAGGTTCGAAAAGGAGTAGAAGAGACCAGGGCTGGTAGGTATATTTTGTAACTTAGATGGCAGTATCTTCTTGGGACATCAATTCATAAAAACACAAACATGACCAAAAGTTACAACAGAAGATTGACTCTTTTTCGACGGGTCTTGAACAGTTTGGAACATTGTTAAAGTTTTGAGAACCATGCAACGTGCACATGAAAGAATTATGCAGGGCCTCACATCGAGAGACCACAAGACAGTACAGTTCATCAGAGAAAAGACAAGAGTCAGGGACATCATAGAATCCATTAAAAATCTCAAATGGCGGTGGACTGGCCAAGTTGCAAGAATGGCGGACAACCGATGGATATCACGACTCACGACATGGATCCACCGAGATCACATGCGCATCCGAGGCTGGCAGAATATTAGATGGAGAGACGAGCTAGACAAGTTAAGGAAGTACTGGCTCTGCGACACCCATGATAGAGAAGTGTGGCAAATCCTGGGGAAGGTCTATGTCCAACAACGGACGTTGAAAAACTGAAGATGATGATAATGATACAATCATTTGAACAATTGAAAAAGTTCACCATTTGATACAATCTGTTTGGGAAAGTTAAACCTCTCGCTAGTACGAACAAATGTGATGATTATATTGCTGCAATTGAGAAATATGAAACTTCCAGCCAGGCAGAAGTATTAGCAGTAACAGAACGTGTATTTGAGTGTAAAAAAAATCAAAATATAATGACCAGATGGATTCATCAGTGTTAGTAGTTTTTGTTTTGTCTCTGGTCCCATTTCCACTTCATTTTCATTTTTCTCTGAATATTTAAAAACTTGTTAGGAGTTTAATTTTTTTGTTGTGCAGACTTTTCGTTTTTCCTCTGCCTCAATTGCATACAATTACAAAGTACCAAAATGCCCCGCTCACAAAGTACCAACCAGCCCCACATACGTATTTTTTGATGATTCTATTCCAAATTCTATTCTGACACAAGATGCTGGGAACGTAGTATGTTTACTACCACTTCTCATGAACATAGACTGCGATATCATCAACCGCACATTGTAGCAAGAACCAAGCACACATTTGTCAAGGAGAACATTTTACTTATTGAGGGGAAAAAACGTTTACCATGCAAAACTTTTCGTGCTTACAACACATATAACTCAAACTCGATAGAAAATTATCGAAATTTTTCAGTTCAAAATGAGATTCAACCTACCCGTCCCTACTTTGAAAACGGATTATCGCACTATTGCCCTAGGTAGGCATTTTTTTCGTTAATATGAAATAGCTGGATACTTTCCGTACGGCGAGTGACACACATTTAATCTGTGCAAGACTAAGCTAAGTTTTGTAAATGACCAAACACACATACACACACACATACACTCGAACTCATACATGATAATGGTTCTATGGATTTTTCATCGTTGGCTGATGGTTAACGAGCTAATCTAGTAAACCATTATCACTGTTTAATGGGTTTGGTCCTCATCGGGCGACCAAGACTTTTGGCCTTATGCCAGGTTAATCTCTGCTTAAGAATCACTTATCAGGGCGTCTATAGTAGTAAGATGGAGGGAAATGTAATGTCGGAGATCAATTCGCTCGTATCATGAGTTCGATCCCCACGGATCATTTGGCCTTATTCCAAATTAAGCAATGCATAAGAAATGGAGTCCATAGATACACATGAGGACACATTTAGCAAATTCTAATTTTATGAGCCGATGTCAGACAAGCACATTACAAACACAGGCATACGTACACATATACAGACATCATATAAACAAATAGGCCCTTGTTTTCTATCAACACAAGTCGATGCTACAGAGTGGTGGTTTGCAAACAAATCTCGCGGGACACTTTAAATGAATTCAATCCTAAATTAACGCTCCACCATTATGATCCTGTGCTAGACAAGTAAATAAAAACAAGGGCTTTGATTAGCGAAGATAATTGTTCTGATTAAGTTTAGAAAGAAAAGCATTCGATGCTTAAATTACACGCAAACACAAGTTGGTTGCTTTAACCAGATAGTTTTTCGCCACTAAGAAAGTGTTTAATTAACCGGGATCAGTTGCTAATAAATTGCAGAGACATTTTAGGGATAATTCCCTCTTAATTTTTCTATTTGTGATCTACAATTTGTTTTAGTAATTTTCGTCACTCAGTCTGTATGTTGTGCATTAAAAATGAGGAAAGCATAGTAACAGGTCATTTTTTTTTCTATTTTTGACTTAAGATTTGTTTTAGGATGTTCCAACACCCAGTCAGTATGTTGTGTTTTGGAAATGAGGAAGAGATTGTCACCGGCCAAATTCTTCTATTTTTGATCTAAGATTTGTTTTAATAGGTTCCGGCTCTCGGTCTTTATGCTGTGCATTGAAATTGAGACAGGGATGGTCAGTGGTCATTTTTATTCCTATTTTTGACCAGAAATTTGCTTTAGTAAGTTTCGACACTGAGTCTGTATGTTGTATTTTGGAAATGAGGAAGGGATTATCAGTGGTCAGGAATTAAGGCAAGTGTTACTGGCAGAATAGGGCTATTAAATATCTTACGTAAATGCATTGCTAACGTTTGTACTATATAAATGCTTCGAAATTCAAGTATTGTAAGTGGTTAGGAATTATTGAAAACATTATTTACAGAATAGAGCTACTATAGATATGACGTGTATATATATATATATATATATATATATATATATATATATATATATATATATATATATAACTTCTTTTCATCAGTCTGCTTTTCTGTCTATCTGTCTGCCCACTCAATTGCTCCAAAAGTTCTCTATGAATTTGTAGAAGAGTAGGCAATGGGATAAGGGAGAATTGGTTAGATTTGGGCTAGATTCAGGAATTAACGTTAGATATCAATTTTCTCAACCGTACTACATTGCATTCATATAAAACCAGGTCGAGACTATCAGGCGAACCATCTTCTCCTCCTTCCTCTTCCCGATCTTGCAGCAATTATAACAGCAAGTAGCAATATTAGGTATTAAATTTTCCAGCCATTTCATATTGGATTATTATAAAACTTGGTCTACACTTTCGGATGAACTATCATCATCTTCCCCTTCCTCCTCCTCCCCCTTCACTATTATCACAGATTGTGGACGCAATCGCTGGATTTGTAGAGTTTTTTTTATTGATAGTAATTTTTTCATACATTTATGTATACTTATGATTGTCTACGCGATATCTTCAGAGTTTCAATGAAAATTTGTGGCGTAATTTTGGAGCGGATCCATACACAATTACTTTCCCTCCGTCGCAGTTATATGTCCACTCACTAAAAGTTTATGCCAGTCCACACGATATCTTCAAGTTCTCAATGAATTTCAATGAAATTCCGTAGAAGGATGGGAGATGAGCCGCAAAAAGGGGATTGAATTTTGGTATGGATCAATCCACAGTTACTTCCCCTGACAATGATGCTTTCTAGTTTTATCATAGAATTCAATTGGAAATTATTTTACCATAGAAATGCATTGTAATTGAGGAAATATGAGTGATCGAGAATTAATGAAAGGGTTAATCATAGAATAGGCCTAGTGAATGTATGATCGTGAAAGTGTTAATTAACTTTCAGTTAATAAACACGACTGCTCTTGAAAACAGAAACTGAATAATTTTCTTGGGACTATGAATATATTAGGTTGTCTAGAAATCAATGTCCTTCTGTAACAATTAATAATTAAAAGGAATCTACAGCTGATAAAAACGACAGAAAATATGAAAGAACAAAACCCTGGAAGTCGGTTTAACCAAAGTGAGCATCGCAGAATTCATCACGCTTCTGCCAACGTGCATTTTTAATGATCCGTGAACACTACGAAGTCTTCTTTTGCAGCTGCCTGGTTGAGAATGCGCTCATTGTTGAGAAAATAAATAAATAAAGGAAGCATTTGAAGACAAGATAATCAGCAAGGAAAAAAGTTTCTTAAAGAATTCGGTTGATGAGGCAAAACTACAGTCCCAAGTTTGGTTTAGTTCTCAAGGGAATAAATGCTATATTATAATTGCGACAATGAGTGACTCATTTTTCATCGTTCAAGTATTGAGCCTAAAAGTGACATATATTTCCGACCAACAACACCACACAAACACACACACACACACACACACATATATAGAGAGAAACACATGCGTGCACACACACAGACATACACACACACACACACACACATATATAAATATGTATATATGTATATATGAATGCATGCACGTGCAATGGGAGCAAGCAGAAGAAATCTCTCTCTTTTTACGATAATATCATATTTCTTTTACTTTATTTACATACGACCGTAGACATTGACAACTCTCACAATAAGGATATACATTTATACATCTATATATGTATGAAGATATATTCACAAATCTGATATTATTCTGGCGAATGTACTCATCAACTCCCATTATATATATATATATATACTCAGGAGTAGAAGACGGTCTGACGATCGCACCACTGGCTTGAAACTCAGTCCACTGCGAAGAACTGTATTGTCTATGAACACTTATCTCCATATACTCTATCATCGATATCGAGCACCCTTCATGTATATATATGTATAACTCCAACATCATATATATATATATATATATATATATGTATATATATATATATATATATATATATATATATATATATATATATATATATATGTATATATATATATATATATATATATATGAGTGTGCGTGTGTGTGTATGTGTGTATATATGTATATATTTGATTATAAATTTTTTTTCTATTATATAGGAACTCTTATTTGGAATGATCTCCCGTCATTGCACGATTTATCTATCATTTGGCCTAAACAACGTAAATATAATGAAAAAAATTAAAGAAAATGGGGCTGTTGTGTGTGTATATGCGTGTATTTGTGTGTGTATGTGTGTGTGTGTTATGTCCGGCAGATATTCTGCTATCTTGAATATCTTGTTAACTCAGCCCTGATTAATTCATTAGCAAGTTCGTAAAAATCCAGGTCGTTCTGGTCACAAAAAATTGCACTAACTTTATCTCATTTGGCGAGCCATTGGGTTACAGGGTTATCAAGTATTCATTCATTTACTACATTACGTTTTTGGTGCATTTTGTAAGGCTTGAACTAAGAATCAGGAGATTTGGAAACCAGTCAATCAATCATCCTACTTACAACAGTTCCCTTAAAGATTTTTTTTCATCTTCCTACAAACATTTCAAGTAATGAATTCTCTCAAATTGTTTCATCGTAAGATTTCAACGCAAAGAAAAAACACAACGCATCTATCAACACGATGTTTTTTTCTTTTTCTCTCTCTGGTATTGGCATTGTGATTCAGAGAAAGAAACGTGACTGCCCGCCGTTTTTCGTGACACGCCCATTCCACTGATTTTGAGGAGGAAAATGTCCCCGGCTCATTATACAGAATTGGTTCCACGCGTTGATCTTGGTGATAAGTGTAGACAGGAAGGAATCTCATCAGATCTGACAGGAATTCTCTGCACCATTTTCATACATTTACATTCACCCGTGTGAATCTCTAAGATGATTAATCGCCCACAGCGGGACACAACATTCTTTACAACTCTTTTACAACGCTGCACCATTCTGTCATCTCCCTTCTATCACACAATAGCAATCTAGATGTTTTTAAACAAAGATTGTTCGTTTTAGCAGAAAAAAAAAGTGACGAAAAATACTCGTCAGAGGGTTTGTTCGAGTCAAATTCAAGTCTAGTTCCCTCCTTACCTGAGAATGGCGTAGCGGTTGCGGACACAGAACTTTCAGACTGTACTTAAGGTTTTGCCGGCTACAAGCAGGGATGTCAGACAACTGATGGACATCATGACTTACTATGTGGATCCTCATTGGTCTCATGCAAATCCGAATCAGATATAATATAAGATGGCGAGACGAACTAGACAAGTCCAGAAACTATAAGCTCTGCGACGCCCATGACAGAGTGGTCTGGGGAATCTAGGGAATGGTCTATGTCCAACAACAGACGATAAGACTGACGATGATGATGATGATGATGATGACGACGACGACGACGACGATGATGATGATGATGATGATTTACAGCCCAATGTTATTAACAGATAGATGCACTTTTCAAGCTGCTGAGAATCACAATATGTGTCATTGTGAATATACTTTATTTCATTAGGTTTATGACCTTACTCATTTTATTTGGGTAATTTATTCATAATAGTTCAAGTATCCTAATTTCAAGATTTTCTCAGTCTCAGCTCAACTCAAGCTGTTTTAATGTGTAAAGTCTTGAGCGTTTCTGTAACGTATTATTCATCACATCATAACAGCCTCTCATTCTATAACAACCCTATAATTGTCTTTCACATGAACCAATCCATTATAACTTTTAGGTTATAACAGGAATCGGAAAGGTCATACAACCATACAATTATTCAATGAAACAAACTAGTTAACATGGTATATATATATATATATATATATATATATATATATATATATATATATATATATATATATATATATATATATATATATATATATATATAATGAAATAAATGATTCGGTACACAAACACGCTTGTTTTCTGCCTTGTTCAGGCTTATTCTGTACGCTAATTTAACTTAATGTTTAATGCTAAATGTATCGAGCACTTTATGAAATAAACCCATCACACATCGAATATTGCATCACTGATTTGTACTTTGATATACTCACACACACACACACACACACACACACACACACACACACACATACATTCCGTAGCTCCGCGGTAGGATATCAGCCTCCGTGTCTGAAGTGAAGGTTTCAATCCTGCCTCGTGATAATAGATTGTCTATAGCCACATTGATGAGTTGTAATACAGCGAAACGGCTGTCTGTGGATGACTATATATATATATATATATATATATATATATATATATATTCCGGAAATCACTTTTTTCTTCCTGATTTGGCCTTGTACTGTACTAAGCTAAGACTCGTGGATATCAATGCGCTGCACAAACACTAAGAATCTTGTGTATACCTCATGACATGTTGGCTCCAACTTCAATCAAGTCAGATCTGAGATTGTTACCTCTTTAAGCATTTGAAAAGGCCTCAAAGCCATCCGCCATCTGTCCCCTTTCTTCAACTTCATGGCAGCGATGTCAGCGGGGATGGGCTCTTGTTCATCTTGCAGATTTTCATGTAAACTCGTAGATTTAAAAAAAAACTTCTGAAACATATATCCGTTTCATTGCATGGAATTTTGTCTATCTGATAATCAGCCTCACCAACTCTCTGAATTTCCGAGATGAGGGATCATCATTATTATGCAATGATTAATTCTATCTGTTGTCCTCTTTATGGTTATTGCAGTCACAACGTTCCAGCCGTTGTGTTCTCCGATCTCCTTCAGGTACCTATCGTATTTGGTATCATACTCGGAATTTCAAACCAAGCCCTATATTCAATCGATAAGGGTAGACAGTTCTCATTCTATTGATTACGCTTGGGAATATACTTTTTTAGTCCAGAAAAAATAACGGAAGAATCAAGTACTGATGATTGATGGGAGCCTAAAAAGGTTCTATTTGTTGACGAGTTTTAGTTATTTCTGTAGAAATTTGAACACTAGAAACGGATACGGTGGGATTTGACAGATAACGCTCAGGTCATTGCGAAAACCCTGGAATAGAGACAACTAAGAAAACAGAGGCACAGTTTTCTTACTCGACCAGAGCATAGACGTTTTAAGAAAAAAAAAACAAAAACAAAAAAACAAACAAACAAAAAATAACACATTAGTCGCAATCAGTCGTATGCTTTAATGAAAACTAGACAACCCTGCGACCCATTGGATAACTCTTTGAGAAAAAATAGTGCAATACGATGTGACCAGGATAGAGCAGGATTTTTTAAGATTTATGTATAGATAAATAAATAGGAGAGACCACTCTTTAATTAAGATTTTATAAATCAGTCAATAGGAAATAGATAGGGGTGAGTACACACGCAGACTCCATATTATAATCATTTAGTGGCAAATCACTGCGATGTTTTTTTCTTGCGTTCTTCAAATACTTTTATTCAATATCTCTGGCTACAATGCACCGTTTCGTCTACCTAGAGGTCACACACAGATGGACAAAATCAGGCTTCTCTTATAGATAATTTGATGGCGTATCTTCAACGATTAAATGTTCCCTTTGTTGCAATAGATAAAATTACATAAAGGAGGAAATAAATTAAATTATATTAGACCACATTAGCTGACTACTATTGTTTGTATAAATAGATTTGGTTTTGCTCATCTAATATTGCATACAAAATTCAAACAATACAGACTAGCCATTTGGAGTTCTGTTTCGTTTATCTATGAAATACAATTTATCTTTTTGAAATAGGATTTACTTCAATGAACCTGATGTCCCCTATATGGTATTCAACAAGTATATACATTTGTTCTATGATTTCAATAATGCAACATTCATACTAGATATTTTTTTTTCAGGCAGTCGTACGGTCGGATAGCTCTGACCTCGACAGTTGGATGTAATTCGCATCTTGGATCTAAGTTTCAATCTGCTCAGGCAGCCGAATTGTTGGGTTAATCCTAAATATATACGATATAACTCGGATGCCAGCTTGGGCAACTCTATCCTGTTGAGTGTTTAGTATCTGAGCCTTAATTACCCAGGTCAGATATACTGTCAGAAACTCCGCCCCAAGGGGTTGCAGACCTCGATAGTTGACACAGACATTTGCCAGGAGAAGGAATCTCATTAAAAACTTTCGACCAAGGGAACTTGCTCGCTATGTCCCACCTCGGCTGGTACATTGTTCCAAAAGACGAGTTTGGAAAACTCAATATAAAATAGAAGATATCTGCGATAGCCCCTAATTGCAGAGGAAGACCCTGAAAATGTCTGGTTAGAACTTCTGACACGTCATAACTATCACATGGGTTGATATAAAATTATATAGATTTGGTACGTTTCGGGAAGATTTGGTTCATTTTGGGTTGTGTATTGTTTGTATGTTTGATAATCTCTTTTGGCAGTCTTCGCACGGCGTAGGCGATGAAGAATTCATATGAGCTCTGTTTGGTCTTAATGAGAAGTCCATCACCATTATGAAATATCGTTTACTGTTTCTGTAATTTTCACAGAGACCTCCCATCAACTCAATTTCTAGACCACCTCACGAGCATCCACGTCAGGTGTTCGGGCGAAAACTTGTTAACGTACAAGAGTACAGATCTAGGGTCTGTTGTCCAACTGCAATGTTCCCAGAGTCTACTTGAGCTAGCCGTTTTGCGTGATTATCATGAGATTAAATTATGTATTCACTACGAAATATCCACTGATTATACACTTGATGTTTTTTGATTACTTTGGATCGATGAAAACACAAGCATCATGTATGAATAAATTTTGATTGAATTATAGTTTGGTCCAAATGAAATGTACCTGTAGAATGGATTGGTAGAAGCACAAACAACTAGTTAATGTGAATAAAACCTTTTTCATTGAATGTTTACCAGATCAAAAGAAAGGTCGTATTTCTGGACTTCTACCTGGACAATGAATTGGTAAAAATACTAATGCAAATAAAGCCTTTATAGACAAATCCTGATCAGATAAAAAGATCAGACTAGCGGACAGACTACAGACCTTATGCCTGTATGAAGTATGTCTGTATGAATTATGTAAATGTACAATACATTTATCTGACATAAAACACATGTAAAGTGCATTCGTTTTATCTTATTCTTTACGGTCTAATAGAATCCGGTGAAGTAATTACCCAGCGTGAGCGAAGACTGCAATCTAAAAAAGCTAAAGATATTCATTATTTATTGCAGATAGCCAGAGTAGTTTTGGCAGAGCTGGGTTCCAAGAATTTCATATTAATTTCATACATGCTGAAAGAATAAAAACAGCTCTTTTATCAAGAATCAAACCTCTTCATCTTATATGCCCAGCCAATATCTACTTGGTTGGTCATTCTTGAAACATTTACAAGTGTACTTTGATGATAAGAGCAGAGGGCTTAACCCGAGCAATGGAATCTTCATCTTGAAAATCTTGTGGCTGAGGTGTTTCTTACCCATTTAACCTTTTGAGAACTATAAGAAAAACAACACAAGAACTGATTGCTTTCCCGGTGCTATGTAGTAATTTCAAAATGCATCATCTCGCTTCTTTCATTGAACGCTCTGAGATAACAACAGATTTCCCTTTCAGGCCAAATGTTAGATTCAGAAGGCGGCAAAAATATCATCTCTTTTCGTCACTTACTCTACCTATCTTTTTCGTAAATATACGTGAGTGTGAATGTATGTACACATATTTTTTCCATTTTCCACATTATTAAAATTATCATCATTTTCTTGGATTACCTCACGTCCACACGACTAACAAACACAAACACACATAAACATATATATATATATATATATATATATATATATATATATATATATATATATATATATATATATATACATATATATATATATATATATATATATATATAAATATATATATATATATATATACATATTCCTTAAATATACAAACACATTTTACTTATCTAAGCGTATATATTCCATTGTATATATACCCACTTTACATAGGGATGCATAGACAAACGGACGCGCGCACACACACACACACACACTCACACACACACAAATATATATACATATAATGTGTGTATGCGTGTGTGTGTGCCATATGTGTGTATGTATATGAGATGCTACACAAATGTTCGATGATTTTTACCCGATTTTATGCCTTCAAGTACCCGATTGATAAAAATTCAGGGGGGAAAATATAGATTTATCTTACCTGAAATATTCAAAGATACACAGAGACAAGACGCAACCCAGAATAGATAAAGCTCCTCCAATGTATGAAATGTAGGACAGCGCTGTTTGATGAGATTCCGAAATAGAATACTGAAATTAAGACAGAAGAACATTTAAATTGACTTCTTCGCAACTAAATACTTACTTGGTGGCTACAATGGAGAACCTTTTGACTAAGGTCTACTCAAAATCAACAGGTTACAGCGGAAAATGCCACAGTGCCACAGTAGGCCACTGGTAAGTCTTGCATTCGGTCACATCTTGCCTTACAATGTCACTATGTTAGTCAAATCGAAAACTTTGTTTCCTGGCGATAATCGAATATTTTCGTCCTCCCAGGATTAAAAAGAATTCATCTTTATCTCTCCTTAATTTTGAAACTATTTATAAAGTTAGGAAAATATCCATATTCCTTGCCACACAACAGGAAGTTGGTAAATGTACAAGAGAAATAAAATTATGTGATCTACAAATAAAACGTCACTGATAGAAAGCTATTATATAAGTGTGATGTAAAAGTATTGGTAATAATTTCACCATGTAAAAGGTTTTGAAAATAAAAAATAAGATAATTGTCAGTGGTCAAGAATGAATGCAAGTCTTACCAATAGAATATGGCTGTTATATGCTTGATATAAATGCATTCGTGATAATCTTATTGGGGAAATGTGTCACAAATCAGAACGAGGGTGTTGTCAGTGATCAGAAATGGATGTAAATCTTTCTGATAGAATGAAGCTATCATATATATAATGTTAATGTATTGATGATGACTCTTCTATCGAAATGCATTGAAAATCAGGCAGAAAACAATCGTCAGTGGTCTGGAATTAATATAAATATGGAATTCAGAATGGAAAATTGGGTTATTTTAAGTATAATTCTTTGTATCTTCGGAAAATATGTAATAAAATGATATTATCATCATTTCAGACCATGCAAGTAACTCCGAACAGCATACATATGTCTTATCAATACTTGATTAACAATGGACAAAGGCAAGATTTTTGACGATTTCGATGATTTTACCCAGGGTGCTTGGACGATCTGCCAGAGGGCAAAACTGTTGCTGGTAAATTAATTGCCGTTAAATTCATTGTGTGATAAATCAGTCCATACAACAATTCGTCTCCAGCGTCTGTAATAATTTGTTCACGTTTTTTGGTTTGAAACATACTCACTTGACTAATTATCTTATGCCTTAGTATACTTGAATTCAACCCCCAAACGTTATAACTACTCAAGAATTCCACGTAAGGAAAGACAAATCTATAGAATATATGTATGTATGTATGTATGTATATATATATATATATATATATATATATATATATATATATATATATATATATATATGTGTGTGTGTGTGTGTGTGTGTGTGTGTGAAGAATAGGGAATGATACAGACTCAAGAGGTAAAGTATATAGAGATTTCACTAATCAAATAATTCATAAATGAATTAATTGGGATGCTAAACATGTTTCAGGAGGGTCCCCCATGTTCAATAGCATGTGATTAAAGGGTTATCGTAGAAAACAAATTTAGAATCAGATGTTTTGCTTTGGAAGAAAAATGGAAAGCAAGTATATATATATATATATATATATATATATATATATATATATATATATATATATATATATATATATATGTATGTGTGTGTGTGTGTGTTTGTGTGTATGTGTATGTACGAATGATCTATTGTATACAATCTTAAATTTCGAGCTCTAAAAATCTTATGTAATAAACCTGTGTTTTTGTTTTACTAATTTTGAACATTCCTTTGAGTTGGCGACGAATTTTCCCATTGTCGAATATTCACGACAAAGTGATCTTTCGACAAACAGACCGGCCAGCAGTTTACCCTCGATGAATTGACCATAACCAGAATAACCAGCTTAAGTTTTATAGATTATTCTAATTAGATTCTCGGATACTTACCCCGATTCCGTGCAAGTCCATTAGAAGTGCAAAATTGGTCATATGGTAACAATGACATTCTGTGTGCGTAGCCGTCTTCTTGACCAAATAACAACCGGTGTAATCCCATCGTTCATTTGGATCACTGAAAGAAATCAATAGAGCAATGAAAACATTTTCCCCGAATCATCGCGCATGTGTAACGCGTGTTCAATTCAAATGAAAACAAGACTGGCTGCTGCGTGGTCAAACTCTACTCTTACTTCTTTTTTGACTAAAGATGACAACTTTTGTATTGTTTATAAGATAAATGAATAAATTCGGAGATATCTAAGACTTCATAAAATAGTTTAGTTGGTAGGAGAGTCGGCAACCAAACACTTACTCATGATTCCAATGGAAAGAAAAAAAATGTTAATTCTATATGTAGGCTTGGTTTATCGTGACGGGATTTACTAACAGACAAGGGCTTACTCCCTTGAATTTTGTGATGATTGCTCTTGTTGTCAAACTGTCCAGCTGGTGTATGACAAAATACTGATTGAGCTAAATGAATTCTTGTTTCACCAATGAAAACATTTTGATTAAATATTTCGAATAAAAATTTTCTGTCAGACTTCATTTTTCTCATCTTTTTTTGTTGAAGTGTCGTTTTTTATTTTGAACATTCTACGACTGTTAAGTAAGTATTATGAATCTGAAAAGGAAAAAAAAAGAACCTAACGGTCGTGGAAGGTAAAAACGACCTGAGCGTTGCGACTAAAAGTTGAAAAACAGAAAAATAAATAAATTAGGGAAAAATAGTAAAAAATCGGTGACAACAATACCAAATCTGAGCAATTTATACAATTTAAGACGAATAAGTCAATTACAACTAGCTATAAATAAACTAATAAGTCTACTAGAACTCTATTTATCTATCTATCTATCTATCTATCAATCTCTCTCTCTCTCTCTATATATATATATATATATATATATATATATATACATATATATATATATATATATATATATAGCATTGAATAAAAACGGATAAGAAACAATGTAGCTCTACACCTAATGATTAAATTTGAATGCCTGCGAGTTGGCTTCTGTAGCTTAATCAGTAAGCTGTTGTCCATGTCAGACAGGCTCCCAAGCATACGGAATACGAGTTCACATCTCGTCGGAGACTCATCGTATTTTCTGATCAACACCCCCTCACATACATACAAGTGGTTTGACAGTTATCAGTTTGAATCTTTAGCTGCTCATGGTTTATGTTCTCTTCGACATATGCCCTTGGTATAAACATGAATCCATTTCTTTCTACGCTGCGTCTGATCGATAGATATCTGGACAATGTCTTATTATCGGCATGCAACGATAATTGATGGATAAGAGAATTGATGAATTAACACTTGGGTGAGACACTATTCTATAACTAATTTACCTGTCCAGGTAGTAGCAGCAAGAGGTTAATTCACCTCGTCAACTTCAACAGGAACCAGGAATATGTATGCACGCACATACACACACACGCACACATATGCAATGAGTAACATTTTGCTTGTATGAGCAAATGGAATAACAATTTTCATGTATAATTTTCAGATTCTTAAAAGAATTATTCGCGTAAAAGTTGATTCCGTAAGTTAAGCATTAAAGTTGAAGTTAAAAGAATAAGTGGCTATTACATGAGTAGATGTGTATTTAGCAATACATAAACACATACACACACACACATATATATGTATATATATGTGTGTGTGTGTGTGTTTTGAAGTCGAATCAGGATAGGAAGAATAGATTAGAATCAGGAAATTCAAACTTGAATAAAAAATGTTATAAAAACATATTTTCTATGCAGAATGAATTGCTTTAACTGAATCCGAATCTAGTGTCCTGGGAACTTTTTTTGTTTTTGAGAAAAAATAACCTTTTACAGAGGAGGCGAGTGAATTTACTCTAAAATGAATGATCGATTTACAATGTACAAATGTAAAAATATGAAATTAAACTCTGAATCTGTTGCAACACTGTATCTTCAATTCACAATATAAATATCTGCTCCAGAATAACTTTCACCGTATCCCATAATGAATAAAATCAGATTTCATGGAGTTCGGGTGAAGGGAAAACTATATGACCGATAATTTTATTCATTACGGAATACATAATTTGCAACAACATGACACAAAAATACCATTTATGTTTTGAAGAAAAACTTGATATCATAGACTTCCATAACGATTAAGTCCTTCTGAACAGAAACACTCGCGAATTCGTAGCTAAATGCAGACAGAAAATGATATTTTCATCAAAAGATATAGATGATAACTTTAAAGGCTACACGATTCCACAAATTACATAGAAAATAGAGATTTATGTATAATAGTGTTATATATTATGCAGATATATTCACCTTTCTAAACTTAGAGCAAATAACTGAGCACCAGATAGTATTGTCAACTACCAGTACTAGATCTATACAATAAAATTTTATAAATATTATAGATATATTAATTTTTCCAGCCTTGAGGTAATAAACTGAGGACTCAATGGTATTGTAAACTACCAGTATTTCTAGAGAGATTTATAATAACTGTAATACATGAACTTTTGAAAATCAAATCCAGAGCGCCGGGGAATAATGTAAAATACCGGATATATATAAAATCTTGTATTCATTTATATGACATTTCACTTGATAATTGCGAAAGAGCATGAAACAAATTAGCAGTGAAAGACCCACTAAAATATATTTATATATGATACAAAAAACTTTGATATAAGTTTCTTCACGTATTTCGTGTTTAAAGATGTGAAGCTTTCTAGACTATTCTAGACTATATATATATATATATATATATATATATATATATATATATATATATATATATATATATATGAAGTGAAGGTTTCAATTCTGCCTTGCAGTACTGGATGGGATAATTGAAAGTCTATAGCCACACTGAAGAGATGTAATACATCGAAACAGCTGTCAGTGGATGACACAATAATACATATATATATATATATATATATATATATATATATATATATATATATATATATATAATTTTTTCAAGAGCTAATTGAAAGGGAAAGTTAATAAAAAAACTTACCTCGCTTCCATATCCATATAGACACAGGAATCGTTCAGGGTTCCACGCAATGTTTCATCCTAAAAATTCAAATGGAACCAAGAGTTAGAACTTCGGGAAATGGCCATACTGAAACCGACAGTGGATTTAAAAACAGAATTGAAGATATGGTATCAATTTGACTCGTTTACAACACGGAAAATCTTCTTTGTGTAAGCAAATACCGTATACCTTTGAGTATAAGTAGACCTTTTATTTGGAGCCAAATAGTCCTCTTGTTCAATGACACATTCCGTTAAGTAGATGACCCTAGTTTTTAGCCTTATCCAACGGATAAAAATGGGGACAAACCAACCTCACAATTTATGGCATATAAAATACATACAAAAATTCAATGGATCAAATAAAATTAAGGTTGGTGAGCATTACGCATTAATTTAAAATCAACACTGGGAAAATACCAATGGATAAGAAATATACATGACTTTGAGTCACTCAAAATGCGAAGATGTTTGTTTGCATGATTCGAAACACTAACACCGTATATAAAATGCAGTAACTTAATGACATGATGAAAACAAATAAAATAGTATTCGTCCGAATAATCTGTGAATTGATGACCATATTTCACATCAATGCTTCAATATCCAAAGATGGTAAAAAATTGCATTGATCGAAAGGTAGTGAGTTTAAGGTCAAGTGAAAATATTTCACTCGGTATTTAAGGCAATGATGACGATCGGAAACCGTACCGATCAAATCGTATTTGATCATAGTTGAATGACAATATTTCATATTATGGGCTTTTGTCACAAAGGAAGTTTAGAAATCGTCCCGATCAAAACGTATTGAATTCATACTTGGACGACAATATTTCATCATTTGGGCATCAGGCAATGAGGAAGGTCGGAGACTGTACCGATTAGAACGTGATGAATTCATTATCAAATATCAGTATTTCATCTTCATGACCTTAGACAATGAAGAACGTCGGCTAGTGGACCGACTGAATCGTTATCAATTCATTCAATAATGACAATGATACAGCTCAGAGATTCAGACAACGTTTAATTAAATTACCATAAAAGAGAAAATATTACAGTGGCGTTTTTTTATGTTTTGCTTTGCGATAAATTGAATAATTACAAAAAAGAAAAAAAAATACAAACCAGAAACCAAAAGAATTACGGAAGACTGAAATGATTAATCTGAGTGAGTTCAGCAAAATACTTCCCCCCTTGAACGTTTTGCCGACGAGTCTACGTAAGCTTAGACTTCTAATTAGAATAATTATTATATTTTTCGTCGCAGAAGAGTCAAAGGTCTACATACATAGCAACAAGAATTCAAGTAAGTAAACAGAATGTTTTCCCTTTGAGAACTTTGATGTATATACGTGAGCGGATAGTTTATGCCTCGTGTTCTATTAAATCTTATTACATTGAATCAATACTGTCCATCAGACTGGTCCCTCCAAAGCCACTAGAATAATCGTTGGTTGTCTGCTGCCCGAAAGAGAAATAATGTAAATCTTATCGGTCATCGGTGACCCAAATGAACTGCTGTGGATATTGGAAAGTAGCCAGTAGATAAAGACTATAGATATTAGGTATTTTGCCTCGTAAAATGCGCCGATTCTTTGCTTCCATAATAATGACATTCACGGAATTAGGCGTCTACAAATGACTTGTGATGACTGAGTAAATGAAAGAAATGATTACTTCGAGGGACTGAATTAGGGTTACTTCGCAATAAGAAGCATGTAACCTCCTTGTTATATGTACAGTGGCCCAACTGTCGACGGTGCATAGAATAGAATCGGCGAACCGAGTTCAATACCCGGCTGAGGCAGTTTGCGTTTTATTCGAAAATGAAAATCAATTTGTGGAATCGCAAAACTAAAAGAATGGATAATCATAATATTTTGTCTTCATCCGATGAGTAAGTAGCATTTTGAATATCTAAAGTGACTTGACTTGTATATTTAAGGGAATTCCAAAAATGACAGTTTTCTGAAAATATAGATTTTTTTTCGTTTCTGTATCAATTTCGAGGGCTTATAAATGATCAAATTTGATCCCCAGAAAATCCAGTGACTAGAAATTTAAATTGGTTGCTCTTTGCTTACAAGAGAGGACAGCAGCTGGGGAGGACTCTGATCTGTTCTCCGTTTCCAAGTCTCTTAAAAATATAGCCAAAGGTACCGAATTTTGAAGGATGGTTAACAAGCAAGTATTGTAAAGCATTGCTTGCATGGTGAATTTATTCCTGAGTGTTCTATTACAATAGCTCTCTGTAAGACCGAACAATTCGAAAATATCCAGATGAGTGCCTGCCATACTGCTAGGGTTAGCAAGCTAGTCTTTCGCACCGCTGTTAGTTTAGAACCTCTTGTGGCTTTACCCCAGGCTCATGGGAACTCCCCCCCCCAAAAGAAACAAACTATTCACACTGTTTGATGTTGAATGATGGTTGAAAAGGATTTTGTTATTACAAAGAGCCTGGTCCTCACGTTCAGGTGACCTTGTACCACACTAAACACACACATATATATATATCATATGACAATCAGCAAATTAGTTTCACCGAACATTGCTACTGTAACGAGTTCAATTTGAGCCTTGCATGAATGGTATGCTGCACCCACTGAGGATCGAACTCACAATAGTACCCATGGACTGGTTGACCAACTTTCTAGCCACTGCTCTACGACGAGGTATCCGAAGTGTAATGGCTTTATGGATATTTGTCAAGCTTAGATTAGGCAAGCACGATTTTCCAGAACCCGATGAGGATCAACATCACTACAGTAGTAATCGTCAATGTCTAGCTTGCTAACTAACCACTACACCACTGCAGGGATTTCCCTGATTCTTGACTACATTCAAATTTACAATGCTTTGCTGAGTACCCAGGGAGGGTTGGATTCGCTACGGTAGTATCAGTCTCTGAAACTAATTTCCTAACAAGAACTATATAGCGAGGTAACACAAATTAAAGTATTGGATCAAGTATTAAAAATTTGAGACAGGGATGATTTGAAGTTCCATTTTAAATCGAATTGATTGACGTTCATAGGGGAAGCCGTTTATTATAATCATGGATAATGTCATGAAACCGGTTACAATCACTTGGTCCTATAATTATAAACGGTACATCACAGAATCCATAGTCCATTTGGATTTCAATTAGTCATTATCTCCCATGTTGGAGAGACGTCTTGGAAGATGGGTAAAGGTATGCTGGCTTTTTGTCCCGGGGGTGGGGACACGACCGTAAGACGATCGATACATATCTTTCATCTCAATCAAACAGCTTTGAAAGTACTCAATTACCTGTTGAGTTAAAATGAATTCATATTAATTTTGTATTGGTTACATAATAATCTTTTCTTAACACTTCATATTGATTTGATATAGATGTTCTTTTTACAAAGTATTGTTTTTTAAAGCAATTAATTAATGACAATGAATTTTGATTTATAACAATGAATGTAAATGGTTCCAATTTTTGTATCCCTTGCTTAATAATGTCAATCGGTTATTTTTATACACTCTACCTTAAAGAGATCATTATTCTTATTTTTCTTGCAACGTATCGATTTATCAGTTCTTTGGCCTCCTTTTCCTAGTGCAGATTCCTCTTATTGGTCCAATTCTTCTAACAATACAGCCTGTAGGTTACGTATCATATTTTCCTCGTAATTTTTGCTAACCGACTGTGCGTAGCCGTGCCAATTTGCCAGCATTAGACTTCTTCATGTCTTAACGCTTGACATATCGTGATTGGAGACAATCTGTAGTTGTAAAGGTCACAAGACCTGAGTGGCGTGAACAATTATTGACTTTTGTATAAAATGTCAGTTGATGCTATTTGGGCATAATTTGTGGTTTTCAAATATCGACCTCACATAAACATGGTTGATTTGTTATTCAATATGAAAATCGTCACCCTGACTTACATTTTGATTCTATAAGCCCGGCCAGGAAACAAGAATTTTATTTCATCGTATGTCACTTCTGTCTGGCCTTTTCTCTTAAAACCACGAATAATCTTGCTTATATGTACACACACACACACACACACATACAAATATATATGTAGTGAAATGATAGATTCGCTACACAAACACGTTTATGTATTGTGTACTACATGAAATGAACACATCGCACATCGTATACTGAATTACTGATTTGTACTTCCGTATATATATATATATATATATATATATATATATATATATATATATATATATGTGTATATATATCAGTCTCGGTAATATATGTGTGTATATACATATGTATTGTATACGTGTGTATGAGTGTGTGTGAATGTGTGTGTGGGGGGGTGGGGGGTTTATACTTGTTGACCTTGCTGTCGAAACTGACAATGTATCTTTCTATTTATTTATGAGGGTGCATCTATTGGTTTGCTGCTAGTCACTTATTTGCTGAATTTAGATCTGAAAATTCCATTGTACACCATTAGATCTCTGTGATTAATATTCATCTCTGAATTAAGTTTTTGACAAAGATATATAGAAAAGTATTTGTTGAGTAATATGAAAAGCCTTTTCAACGTTATGCAACAGACTTATTCATGTCTGTTCATGTATCTATCTATCTGACCAGCTTATTCACGCAAAATTGCCTATAATCACGTCAACATTATTCTTCCGTAATCTAACTTTTTCTATCAACAATTTACTTAACTTTTCCTGTTTCTGAGCAAGAAGACGCATATAAGATACATCCAACAGTTTTTAATCGAGCACATTCGGTTATTCTATAAACAGTGTTCCTTGCCCCAAACAAGCCTTAGATCTTGGATAGTTCTTGTATAAACTAACCACTGATATACGTTCACTCAAACGAAAATGAGGAAAGTTTAAAAAAATCTGCAGCCTTTAACGCACATAAACACACTCGAGAACAAAAGCAAATTCGTTTCAACTGAAGAGACAATATCAGAAGTAGCTTTGGGAACAGTGGTTTTAATTACTACAGTTCAAAAACAAATTGGTATTGAACCCAAATTTCTGCTTTGAAGAATAAAAGTGTTGTATTGAAGAAATAAACGAAAACAAATTTTATTCGGTACCATTATTAAATTTTTGAATACATCAAAATAAAAAAGCTTTTAAAAGTATGTAGAAGATTGTACAGTCGTCAATCACTGGATTTTTTTGAATTTGTGAGGCGGGTGAACTTTAAGTGTGAGTATTTTCTCTCTCAGGGTTTTCGTGTCCTGGAGGTTTGGTTCGGGGGCCTCTTAGCGTGCGAATGGAAAGAAGAAAAAATTGGTTCAACATTAATTAACAAATCGGCGTTATGAGATTTGTTCAACAAGTGTCAGAAGTGACACGAGATTAAGCCTCAGCCATCTTATTCTTCGAGCCTTTTCCTACAGACTTTCATTTTTTGAAAATCTTTAGACAAGTATATAAGGAATAAACAGCTCCAAAATCAAGCGGCTGCAGAAGATTTTTTAGGGTGTTTATTAAGTCAAAGGAAATTGATTTTTTACTGTAAGGGCATAAAACACCTTGGTGAACGGTAGCAAATGTGTATTCAGTCTCTTGGAAACTACTTTGATTAAACCTGTTATTTATAACCTATTTTCATTTTAATCTTTGATACATGAAAAGCACCGTGACTTTCTTGACAACTTAATACAATAGATCCATTTAGCGACAATTCCGTTGACGCTGCCTCTACAAAGAACGTATTCTCGGTGTGAAGTCTGTACTATTATATCATTGTCGTTAATAATGTTTCATTGTTGGAGTCATTATTGTTATATATCTTTTTTTGGGAATGCAGGAGTCAAAAGGAATGATCCGACAAGGGGTTACATTTCTCTACGATAAAAGAGGAAAGAATTGAGAAAAGTAAACCTCTGGGGAGGGTCCAATACCTGTGCCTCAAATAACGTGCATCAGCAATATCATCAGAATTAATTATTCTATAGCCTTGGCAGACCTCCATATTAAGGTCAGACATCCATTTACAGTGGTGTACAGAACACGAAAAGATAATTAAAAAACCTCATTCTCAATAAATGTGGTGAAAACCCCCAATTCCAGCTACATCCTGGCGAACAAGGATTGGTAAGATGCGAAAACAATCGATAACGGGGTTATCAATGAGTAAAGAACTCTCTAAATTCCAGAAAATACCATAGGAACCTCTAATTGCGAGAAAATACTACAGGAACCTCTAATTGGACTTAAACAAGTACTAATTCTACTTATCAAGTTGAGCTAGATTACCTTTTATCTCGTTCCATTCGCAAACATTTCTCCCTACCTCTCCCCTCTTTTTTTAGAGGAGGACCTCTGACCTAGGCTCTTATATTCATAGGCTGCTTATAATGTCGGGTCACTATTCGGTAGTAAGGGGTAGCAGACCTCTACAGTCAGCGGACATCTGCTCAGGGGCGGCAGATACCACAGCTAACTCCAGGTATCTGCTAGACGTGGGAAACTTCAGTCAAAGCCTACGACCTAGGACGCTCCTATATTACCACACCCGTGGGTCATAGGATGCGAACCATGGAGGATAATGCTGCATACATGGCTCCGACGTCTAAGGATCCTATATTCGAGGAAAATATCCTAAAATATTCGTCTGCGAAGTGAAGCCATCTCTCTCTCTCTCTCTCTCTCTCTCTCTCTCTCTCTCTATATATATATATATATATATATATATATATATATATATATATATATATATATATACATAAACCCAATTAACCTTACAGTCACAGCTGACAATTAACGTGTCGCGAAATTCTCTTTAGTAGAAACACAATCTCGTTCTATCTTGTTTTCTCTTCTCGTGTTACAATTGACACTCAACTAAGTTCTTGTTCATGTTCTCTTGGGGAGGGTATGGATAGTTTGGCCTTTTCATTCAAAGATTACCGCAGAGACTGCAACGAACTTATTACTAGAGTCTCGAATTGTCTTCTTTATCTCCAACGATATGTTCATGGACATTCTTCAACTAAATCAAATCGTCTGTTGTTTTGTCTGATCAAAAAAAATGAAGCGGTGTCAGGACATTTGCTTATAAAAGATTGTCTCGAAAGGATGAAAGATTGAAAACTATTTACTACATTATTAAAAAAATACAGTGTGAAAAAGTCATGTTTTTTTCCGTGACTTTTTGCCCGTATTTTTTATGGATTAGTCAATGTACGTTGGGAACTTTTGTTCCGGGCTAGATATCCCAATTACACGTCAAGGATGCGTTCCAAGAGGAGGTGACATAAACGAACATCTACACAAAACCCATTGTACAAGAAAAAATTTCGGCAAATGTATGGAGATGGAAAGGGGGCATAGCAAAAGGAGGGGCCACAGATGGAGCAAAAGGCTAATCGTTTGGTGCCCATGGGACAGAAAACGCAGTAGAAAAAGACCACACACAAAATTATGAGATGAAATGGAAAAGTTGGCCGGCAAGACATGGCAGAGATTGGTGCAATCACGCTCGTCATGGAAGTAGATTCTTACCTTTAGTTTAAAAACCAGGATTATTGGTGAAGTCAACCTGCTGAACCTTTGGGAGGGTATTCCAACCATGCTGCTTGTTATGATATCTGAGTTGATAATCTGGGTATCATTTTTTATATTGGGCCTAAAAAAGCAAAGTATACAAGAGTTAGGTAGAATATATCGTTAAAAACACCAACTGGGAATCAAATAATTTACTTTACGTACGAAGTATGCTCGGAAAGTATCATGCTATTTGATAGAAATGAAAAATAGCCCATCTTGGACAATGGATATTTAATAAAAAAAAATGGGGATCTCACACACTTATTCTAGCGTCCCTTCCAAATTTTCGAAAAATAGCCTGCCAAGTCCTCTTTTGGGAATTGCAATCAGCTGCCTTGATGCGTTCTCTTTGATCTCGTCTAAGGTCTCTTCCACTTTTAAACGACGGATAGACAGGAATCGTAGATGGACAAATCTGGACTGTAACAGGGGTATTGACAAATCTAAATGAATGCTACACTTTACCCAAGCTCACTGAATGCCGTCACACTATCGACTGTGCAACCGCACAGAAGAGTGACTATTCATGTATGTGAAGTTAGGTCCTTTCTGTTTGGCTGTCAAGTTACATTAGGACTCTGGGTTGTGGGTTTCTTCCGGACAGATTTCTTATTCGAGTATTAGTCGAGTTTTCGAAAAAAGTGAATAGAAAAAACTGGGTTCTAGACTCCGTATGGGTAACAGTCTCGTTTGGTAGAAATCCGTTCACGATATGAAAGGGTTAGAAGCAACGCTTCTGAAATAAGTATCCACTAGTTACAGAAATGAAATAATTCAATACACTTTCGATCTAAATTGATACTGATGAGAATAATTTGCGGAATGAAAATGACACATAATCATTGCAGAAGTGGTGAAAGGTTATGAGAGCGCGTGGGAACGGCGTTCCCTTATTTTCCAAAGCGGGAGGGAGCGCGGCACACCTTCAGTATCTATATACTACTTTTTCTATCTGAAAATTTCACCGATAAGAAAGTGATAAGCTAGTGCAAATAGTCGCTCAGTCCAAAGGACCTGTGATCCAAGTTGCAAACGGCCGTACTGTACTGATTCTCTTTCAAAGGGACGGTAGAACCCTATAACCATCTCAAGCATTCACCAATACAGGATGTAGTTAAACTACAGGTCAGTCTTACAGTCGTAACACCGCCGCAAATGGGCGGCAGACCCCAACAGCTTGCTAGCATCTGCCTGGAGAAGGACACTCCTGTCAAACCTATGACCCTGATGTTCTGCTCCTATCCGAATTATCTCAGTAAACCAAGGGGTGCAAGTCCTTGGTTTAAAGGGTGGAGTTAGCCCAGGGCAGGTCGACTTCACCTTAAAACTCCACTGCTCTGGTGTAAATGTTATTCAATACACAGGCCCCGCCGTCTATGGTCCTACTGCCGTAAAAAAACTCTTCCAAAAATCTTCTTCGCAAAGCCAAGCCATTTATAAGTCTAAATATTCATCTCATAAAGCCCTAGTACGTCTCTGAAATCGGTTCAATTTCAAAATATTTTCGTAAGGTAGGAAGCCCTTCGTTCCCTCACATCTATTTTGAGCAGTACCGTACAGCATTGCAGTCACTGTTGAACAAGTATGATGCTGATATAAACCGTGTTTTGCCACGTATTGAAAGATTTCTTCTTTTAAACTATCCTGCGTTCTACGCAGATCTTCTTTTTCTCTCTGACTCATACTGCTCAAGGTCGGGGATAGGAATCAAACCTAATTGTGATTCTGTATTAAAAATGACATATATTTGATTTAAATTTAGTGCACCATCCTGATTTGTGATGAATTCGTCACAGCAAGTGAGGATTTCATGCTGAAATGAGGTAAGGTTTCAGTAGAGTAAACATTGCTTGGTATTTTATACTCAAACTTTTTTTTTATCATTAACTCCTAAATTGGGGTACTTGTGATGCATCGGATCGTTTCATGAACTGTTAAACACGGTACTCGAATGACAGCAAGGATTATTTTTCTAAACGTTGCTGCATTGTGATATATGATGAAGATTTTTCTCGGTACTGACAGCGCAAGGTCCAACTTTACGCCCCCTGCAAATTTTTAAAGATTATTTTTGTTTAGATCTTCTAAGGTTCCTGAGATACATTGCACTCCCAGAGCACCAGGACCCTCTCACTCAAGGCCAACTAAAGGGTCAGTTTATTTAAACTTGGGTTGATTTTTGGACTCATTTATCCTCGGTCGTACATGCAGATGTAACAAACATTGGATATCATTCTAACAACTTTAAAATAGGTTTACTGACACAACAAGTCAAACAGAATTAATTGATAAAACTACAATAGAATAAAAGATTAGAAATACCTTTCACTCTGGAATGATAGAATCTGTCCCATGGAAGCGTAACGGGCATTGAATAAGGCAACCGATTTACCTAAATAAATAAATAGACAAATATTTATTCCAAATAAGATGGAAAATAAAAACGAAATACATAAAAACTAAAAAAAAGTGCACGATTGTCATTTCTGCTTTTTTAAAACGTACGTTCAGAGATAATTTAAATTCATCTAGTTCTCGTCTGCATAGACTACCAAACAAAAACACTTTAATCTGCATATTTTTATGCGCGTTGTTTTCACGGGATTAAGTTCGGAGGCTTTTGTTTTAGAAGAATAACAAGGAATAATCATCAATGGACAGGCTGTTTAAGCTTACTCTAAGGTCACCATGAGAATACTTAAGGCCACTCAGCCAAGCAATATACTGATTTTGACCCATAACGACCCTGATTTGATATATGGATTCGATAAAAAGTTAAAGTGAATACATGAATGTATTTAATAATGAGAAAGTATATTTCAATCGATAAGAAAATTCCTTGATCCGCTCCGAAATTTAAACATTTCTCTCCACCGATCAAGAAAATCTCGTTGAAATTCATTGAGAACTTTTGGAGATGTTATTTAGACAGACATATAGAAACGAGAGAATAAATTTACTTCTTCCAACTTCATTGGCTGAGATAAGAGATTTCGTCATTTAATCATTACAGCTCTAACATGATTTAATGGTAGTATGAGGTTTGTTTTATTTCAAGATGATTAACGATTTACCATATCACATTTATGAAATCGTTGAAATGCCTAATTTTTTAAAATTATTAAAAATGTTAAATTATTTCATGTAACCCCTGACCAGATCATTTTCTTTTTCCGTCCAATGATTCAGTTTGGAGATTATTTTTGTTTTAGGAATAAATGAGATGATAATTGATATATTTCTCTTCTGCGAAGACAGAGAAATTTGGTCAATGTTTACGGTATTTTGGAATATCCTGGAAGGGTGGGATTCTCTCGATCTATAAGGTTCAATGACAAAATCCATAAAATATTCAGAAGATGGGTAGTGACTAAAATCATTTTACGTTAAAATAAATAATTCATCGTTTCTATAAATGGTGACGGACTCCGAGAGATAGGGTGAAGTTTTGCATATTTTTTTATTGCAATGACAACGGTTCTCGTAAGATAATCGAACGTCTAGCTTGGTAATTACTTACATGAGTGACCGTCTGGTAGTACCAGGTGTCGCATGCAACCTGATCTAATTATACCAGATACTTAAAAAACGATTGTAAGAGCCTGTCTGCTAAAAGAGTAGCATTTAGGAAAAGTGGTTGTCAACCCAGGGTTGTCAATTCAGATGTAATTTTTCAAATTTTTCAATTTCAGAAGTCACTTGTAATTTCGAAAAAAACAAAAAAACAAACAAAAAACAAACTCAAATGACAACACAGGACTTTGAAATAGGAAAAATAAAACCCGAACAAAATATCTAAATATTGTTAATACTAGACTCACAAATTTGAAAAAAGAAAACAAAACAAAACAAAACAAAACAAAACAAAACATCTTAATTGTCAACCCTGATCAAACCAGGGATTGGAGACACATCCACCACGATTCTAACGGAAAGTAGAGAAAAGAAAGAAGATCCTTCAGACTGCCACCAATTGCGGTTGACAGCTCTTTATTGAACTGAAAAGTTAATCCGTTCACACATATCTCGAAGAAAACATACGGTTATATCAAGACACGGCCGCCTTGTGCTAAGATTGATAAACGGATGTAATCCCCTCGTGTATATTTGTTATAAATAGAGTTGGAAGTTGACGCAGTAAGCGAAATCGGATACATATTTTTTGCATCAATCAAATGATAAAGACGTTCTTTTCTGACAACCCAGAATTTTTGTTTATATTTAAGTTTTTGGCCCGTGTATACAATATATGTATGTGTACTTGGGTCTATACAAGGTACGTATATATATATATATATATATATATACTCTCACACACGCGCATCCATGTATATATACATACATATTTATGTATATACATATATATATATGTCTTTACAAGGTACGTATATATATACTCATATATATATATATATATATATATATATATATATATATATATATATATATATATATATATATATATATATATATATATATAGATGTGCGTGTATGAGAGTATACGTACCTTGTATAGACACAAATATGTATATATACATATACAAAATATGTGTAAAACCGGGGAAAAAATTACACAAATTACGTTGACGGATAATGGGAGGTTGGTGACTGAAGTGACAGAAAAATCTTTTATTTTCGCTTTTGCTTTTATGTTTTTGTTTGTTTAGTGTATCAAGCTGTAAAGCTTTCTAGACTATATATATATATATATATATATATATATATATATATATATATATATATATATATATATTGTATCTTTGGGCAGCAGTATTTCCCTTTGTGCAAGTTTCATTGAACAATATAAACATTTTTTTGGCATTTTGTTTTCAATTTTCTAATAATTTTTTTTAATTGTCAGATGTTGTTCTTCACACCTGGTCTGAAAGATGGTATGAAAATTCCAAAATTCATGTATTTATCTTAGATCATTTGAATGCAACTCCGACAAAGCTACATATATAGGAGATACAATCACAACAATATTAAGGAGACTAACATACCACCTATTGGAGTCTAGCTCCATTTGCCAACGTTTGAAACCAAAAAAAAAATTGCCTTTCTTCTAATATCCATAAAATACTCACTGAAAACACATACATCCTCGGAAACTCTGAATACATAGCAAAACTACCGATATTCTGATAAAAACCAAACAATCAAAAAATTTACCAAACCTCATATTAAATAGGTGTCAATATTCTAAAATACATATAAAACAATACCACACCAACATATTTCAATGACAAACTTCAAAATATAAATTTTGTTGCAATTATATAGAACAACTTGATACAAGGTACGTGGAAAGCGCGAGATGTCAAATACCGTAGAAAATTGAAGAAACACGGCCCCTGCGACTTTGAGAAAAACTAGTTATGGTCAAAAGTACTTAGGAAATTAATAAATTTAATTTAATGAGATGGTGAATACTTGAGTAACCTCAGATTTGCTGATGGCATCGTTTCTTCAGCTCCAAATAATGCTAGATCAACTGAATGAAGGAAGCAAACAAGTCGGGGACAAAAAATCAACGATCCGAATCGGAAAGAAATTAGACAACTTAATCTATCGAGGACGAAGAATCACGATGAAATCCTAAAAAGAAATATCAAGCGGAAAATCACTCTAGACTTTTCAACGTTAAAAAACAAGAAAATCTTATTAGTTTTGAAAAGAAGGGTCTACCAAAGAGGCTAAACATGGAGCTCAACCAAAAGATTGCCTCTCAAACTAAAAACCATGTAATGTGCGCCGAAGAGGATCATGCTTAACATCACATGGAGAAATCACAAGATCAAATAGAGGTAAGAGATATAATGAAAATCTTCAGAAAACTGAAATGGCAATGGTTTGGTCATGTTGCAATAATGTGAGACAACCTATGGACATCACAGCTCGCTATATGGATCCCCATAAACCAAATGCGAAACAGTGATCAGCAAAAAATACATTTCATGATAATCCAGACAAGTTGAGACAATACTCGCTCCGCAACGAAAAAGATCGAAAAGTCTGGCAAATCTTGGGGATGGTCAATGTTCAACAACGTATGTCAAAGGCTGCTGCTGCTGATGATGAAGAATTGATATTCACCACTAAATTAAGTGCATTGAGAAGGAAAGATATTATGTTGAAAAATAAATATTATGACGTAGTAAGCCGTGAAATAGGATACATTTCTTGCATCAATCAAATGATAAAGACTTTCTGTTATGACCACCCAGTTTTTTAAAGTTTGCAATAAATATTTATGCCAAGGTATTATATATATATATATATATATATATATATATATATATATATATATATGTGTGTGTGTGTGTGTGTGGGCGGGTGTGTGTGTGTATGTGTGTGTGTGTGTGAGTGAATGTGTCTACACGGAGTTCTTATATATTCAGACACGCACTCATGCATGTATAATTTCATATATATATATATACATGTACAACATACATTGTGTCAGACTTCTAATAATACTTGTACATATCATCTCGTTATTGGGGTTAGCAAGCCAATTACAAAGATTATTGCCACTGTAGTGAGTTCGTGCGTCACTGGGCGCCCTACATTCGGAGCCATGCGTAAGCCGGTCCGACCGTTACCATGTTTATTTTATTCTGTATTCTGGTGTGCAGATGAAAATAAACAGAAATTGATTGTGTGCCACCCAAACTGAAACGGTAATTATCTAAACGAGGTTGGATGAGGGGTGAGGGCCTAGTGAGAAATAGTGGGACGGTGCGGGATCTCATTTCTCCATAGCAACTGGCAACAAAGGGCTTTTAATTACTGTCAGCGCTGTATAAATAAGAAACGTGAGAGGCTGTTTGTCTTGTTTGATCAAATCTGGAGAAAAGCCCTTGGTAATAATATTTGAAGGGTTCGTACGAACAAGTGTTATTGAACGTACGAACATGCATGTGGGAACCCAATCCACGCAAGTATATAGCCCCTCTCTCTCTCTCCTACGTGTTTACGTGCGTCTGCGCACGTGAATACGTGTGTGCATGTATGTGTGTGCAAGCAAGACCCAAACCTTCTTTACTTTTATATGTTGCATGATAATGTCCATTGGGGTTGCAGCCATGAATCAGCCCCTCTCAAGGTTGATGATGGAGGTAATTATATTTCAATATTTGAGACATAGGTCTGGCGAATCCTAGGGAAGGTCAATGTCCTACGAAAGACGCTAAAAGGCTGCTGCTGATGATCACGGTGATTAAAAATAAGCATGTTTCCAACAAGACATTTTGCGTATAAAACTACTCTGAACTGAATCCATTTATTTATTCTATCAAGTCTGAAACTCTGAAAATTGGTATCTGAAGTGTCGACTCGTGTCTTTCCCCGAAGGCATTAGTGCAAAGTGAGCGTAAGCAGCCTTGGCTGGAATTCGAACTCTGTTCATCGATTTCATTTTCCGTGTCAGTTACTCTTACGCCATCCAGCAGCCACACACACACACACACACACACACACACACGTGTGTATAAATGCATGATATGTGCAGGCGCGTTAGTCTGGCAATCTAACAATCACTTTGGGGAATGATGAGGGTAAACCAAGCCTGTATGCTCAGCATACTTCTTTGGGAAACCGAAAAATTTAGCAGGAAGGGTGGAGAAAGCGCAGACGGCAGAGGGCAGCGACCTCACCAACAAAGGGAACGAACTGCACCTGCAATAGCGGCAACAGATTGTGTCGCCAGAGAATCGTGTTATACAACCACAACAGTCACTACAGGTCAACCATAGGCTTATCCTTAGCGTACGCTCCATAGTCTCCCGAGACAGAGAAGTCAGCAACAACGACTCTCGAGTGTGTAATTACCAATTTTCGCCACTTACGGTGCAAAGCTACGAATATTTGGTTCAAAGTTTACCTCGACGGTGAGATTAGATTGTTAACCACTACTTCACAGCAAAGCACTCAATGATATTTACCAAGCTTGACATTGTAAAGGGCAAGGCTATGTTTGTGGCACATCCTCTGGGAATCAAAATCACACAAGCAGAAATGGTCTGTAAGACTTACTTGCTAATCATTGCACTACGGCACAGCGTCATCACAGTAAAGAAAAACGTTGTGATAAGTGTGTGTGTGTGTGTGTGTGTGTGGTCCCAATGGGGATTACTTCGGAGAATTATTAGGAACCCATGCCCTAGGAAGGCTATTTTTCGTTAGTATTAAATGACAGGATACTTTCCGGACAGACCCCAAATTCATAGCGAGTTATTGCTTGTGGGTTCTTCTCTTGAATTTACTAACCATTGCACTACGGCAAGGCATCCTCACCGTGAGGAAAAACGTTGAGATAAGTGTGTATGGTCCCAAGGGGATTTCATCGAAGAATTACCTAGAACCCATGCCCTGGGAAGGCCATTTTTCGTTAGTAATAAATGACAGGATACTTTCCGGACAGACCCCAAATTTATAGCAAGTTATTGCTTGTGGGTTCTTCTCTTAAATATGTACTTCATAAAAGTTTCTCTCTCCTCTAGATGCCTCATCCCAATAAATATCTATATCACAGCATGGAATGGACAATCGACAACTCTTATATTACGGTCTTATTTTCACTGGACTTCCAGATTTAATTACAGTTCCCTGCTTTATACACAGATGATCCATCATTTTTAAATAAACAGATCGACAAAGATATCCTTAGCAAAGCCTAAAAGTCAAATAATCTGTCACCGTTTATAAACATCGAGCGAGACTAAATCTCATTGTTGTCCGGAGTTCGGCGGGGTCTTTCTTAGTTACAAGGAACCCGATCGAATCTTGACACTTTCAAAACACGCTCATTATTTACAAAACTTCGTCGAGTACAGCACACGCCATATTTCTGGTGCATTCAATAAGGATCGAACTTGCAACAGTCGTAATGGCCTGTGAAACCATCTCGCTTCACAGAAAATCGGAATTTTGAACCAAACTCTTGATTCAATCCAAAAAGTAAGACTGTTCTCATTCCGCTGTCCATTTTCGGGGGAGGGGGTATCTCGTACTACTCTAGTCTTCTTAGTTAATTCGTCATTGTGAGACCGTTTCGGTTCGTTCCATTGACCCAGATTAATCGCACTACCTGAGGAATTGAACTCATGAACGGCATACAACTAACTAACACCTATATCCGCTTGGCCATCAAACAGTAGATGGTGTAATTCTCGGTCTGTAAAGATTCCAAAACAGTGGTTAGTTCTATACTGGGCCAATTGAGGGGATTATCAAATCATAATACCCACACTGACTCTTCTAAGGGTTTGGTTCGAGGTAAACAGATCTTTGCCGAATACAACAGGCACCTTAATAGGGCCAATGTGTGCAACGGTCGAACCCTTATGATTTTACAAATCTAAATGAGGACAACAAACAAATAGTCAGAGTATAAATATAATAATTCATCATCTCAGAAATTCAGACAGAAATGAGTAAAAATCAAATTGTATTTACGAATGGGTGCAGAAACAGTAAAAACACGGGTTAACTGGAATTGATGTCGTTTTGTAACTGTTTTATCAATTCTTTGATTACAAGTCAGATAATCCCCCCCACCTCGTCTCGAATCCACCAGAACTTTGAAATTTGTCCCAATTTTCCTTCTTTTTGGTAATTCATGCAATATCCTTTCTTTTCAAGTTATTTTTTTTTACTTCAAACACCAAAAATAACAAATTGTTATTGTATGCATTAGTAAAGCTTATGTTAACATGCTAATATCTATCTATTAGATTTATGAAGCTTATATTTATGCTTGTATGTATTTGTTTAGATTTATTTTGTGTCGATTGTGTTTACACCACTCCCTCTAGGAACGCATCCCCGGAGTAATGTATTGAAAAATTAAGAAGTGGTGAAAAGATAATTTTCGACAAATTTCCGCGTGCGTTTGAGACCAAATACGATAAATCTTTCAATACTTGGATTGATGAAAAAAAATGGAAGTCGGTAATTTTTCAAGAATTTAGTCCTGGGCTTGTTATGTCAACAATGTCAAGGCTGGGGAGCATAAGATTTAAATTCTGTAAACAATGACGCAATTGTAGATACAGGAAAGTCTAGGTTAGTCAGCGATTATACACACACACACATATATATATATATACACTTTTCCTTTTCACTTTGATTCAACCTGCCTATCTACTTTCATCATCATCATCATTATCATCATCAGTCTTTCAACGTCCGTCGTTGGTCATAGACCTTCCCCAGGATTTGCCACACTTCTCTATCATGGGCGTCGCAGAGCCAGTACTTTCTGATCTACTTTACTTCGTATTTATTTACTTATGTATATACCCAGAGAAAGAAAAGTAGTTCGGTTTACATATATATATATATATATATATATATATATATATATATATACATATATAGTAGTATCCGATAGTGTGATGAAGGAATGACAGTTTGGGAAGTAGGTTTTTGCTCGAACCAATTTACTTTTGGTAGTGAGCGATCAGAAAATGAAGAATAAGCTTTAGATGGGATTCGAACCCACACCCTTCATGGATGCGCTCTCAAGCCCAGCCTGCTCTGATCGATTGAGCTACCAAGACCTACACGGTAGACAGAATGATGTGTGGCGAAATTATCAAGAGAAACTGCAGTGGTTCTACAAAACATCCTTACTGATAGAAATAAAGAAAACCAAAATCAGGTTTGAAGATGAACAAAACAATGACAAACTATAATATCCCGAAAAAACATAAGAATAGATGGGGAAGCCCTAAAGCAAAAGATAGACCACAGGAATGAAATAAATCGGCACATAATGATTGACTGGAAAGTGTTTGGTGTTTTGTATGTACGGTGAGATTCTGGAGAACAAATAACCAATATGCTTGAAACGTAAAGTTACAATCCATGCATAATACCAGCCATGATGTACGGGTGCGAAATCTGTAAAATTATGGGACCACTCGGAAATTGACTCAAAATAGCTCTGACAGTAAAGGAAATAGCAATCTTCGGAATAACTTTTAGCGATAAAGAAAGGGCAACTTAGATCTGAGAAAATACCAGGAAGAAGGGTAACGTCAAGGAAATAGAACAATAAACATGGCGATGGAAAGGACACATTGCGAGAAGGAGGGACAATATATGCATCGAAACATTAACTGATTGGTATCCTTGGGATATGAGATCAGACACAAGATGGAGAGGCGAAATAGAAAAGTTTGCCAGAAAAACATGGCAGAGAAGATCGCACACACACACACACACACACACACACACACACACACATATATATATATATATATATATATATATATATATATATATATATATATATATATCAGCAGAGCAAATTAGCCTGAATTAAAATTCAACAAAACGCTTAAATTAACTTTGTCATAGATGTCACTTGATCAAAACCTTCCAATGAAAAGGATTTTAAATAACAAAAAGCTCGCCTTGTACTAATACGCCGATTGCCGAAGAACACCTGTTTTGATTGATGCGTCTGCCCAGATTTAATGTGAATAAAAATGACATTAAAAATGCATACGGAGACGATTATATGACACGTTTTAAGAAAAGTTCTTTGTACCGTTAATTGCGACAAATACTGATGTTACAATCACGGAAATTGCCGGACATTTCAGCGTTTGCTATATCAGTGTTCATCACAATTTGAAGAGGCTAAAAACGCGTCAAAGGTTGGAAAATGCACCCCGCATGACCTGTCCGAAGCAAATTACCAGAACAGAATCATTTATAGGCCAGGAACAATGATTCATTCATCACACACTCCCGGCTATGTTCCTATCATTTTTTTTGATGGACAGAGACTCACATCAAGGAAAGATGTTAGAAATCCGTAGGTTTCTTATTTCAGGTGAAAATCGATGGAATTTCACAAATTTTGCATCGAAAAATGGGTTGATTAATTGGATAAGGTTATTGAACGCAAAGGAGAGCATATTAGCAATTGAGTATATCCTAAATCACCAATGGTTTCAAGCATTTCCTTCTCTTTTGTTGCCAGTTTCAAACCATTTCGTGGTTCTTGTCATCCATAGCTTCAGTATCACAATGGCCGAAATTATATAGTCGAAAGACGTTTTCTGGGATCCATATTGTAGCAGACCGCTGCTAGTCTTGGCTCCCCTACATGCGATCCACCTACACCCTAGGGATGTCAGATAACCACGGCAACACGCCTTTTGATGAACCAAGTGGAATAAAGAATTGGTTTTCGATCTGAGATGATCTTACATTCCATACCCAAAGAGCTCGTCTTCCCCTATTCAGCCAAAGCAGACAGGTCTCAAAGCATTACCATTGTTATAACTTTTTAGCTGCTAATTATTTAACGCAGTGATTCAGGTAGGGTCCGATACCTTATTTCGGTGTACAACTTTCGCGATTATTATATCTCAAACATTCGTACATCAACATATTTTCGGATTCATGTTTTCATTCCCACAGAAACGTTATGAAGTTCTCTGAAATTTTCTAAGTCAACGATACACACTTACTTTCAACTTAGGAATCCAGACCTCCGTCTGCAGTCACGTTGTGGACAGGGTGTGCTCAGGATTGATTACATAAAGCGTGTGACAACATTAAACATTCCTTGACATACATAGTAACAAAACATTTGATACATTTGAATGAATCAATGCGCTGAAATCCTAGTTTTTGGCCTTTAACCAAACTTCCAAACTTGCTTTAATGAGGGTTCGCTGCACACACTTACCCATGCACTCACTCACTCACACACATACACACACATATATAAGTGTGAAAAAAGTGTCGTTTGAGGTGACAAGCCTCCCTTCTTTATGAATGTGTCAAGGCAAATAATTCCTAGATGGGTGTTTTAGTTCCCTAAATACTCATAAACTATTTTCAAAATTCCAACACGACACCAAATGCACACACACACACACACACACACACACACATATATATATATATATATATATATATATATATATATATATATAATCAATGACAATGTTAAAAGACAAATTGTTTGGAAATTTAGTATTTGTTGACATGTCTCGCTAGTCACAGAATCAATGAAGGAATACGAAATGAATGAAATGGAGAAAGTTCAAAGATTAAAAATACTGGTTTTTGATGATGAGTGTCAATATTTATGTCTTTGAATATGATCTTAGTAACTCAACAAAATTCTCGTTGCATATGTGCGAATAACTACAACCATTAGAAACTATAACCAAAGATCACTTTTAGTTATTGTTTTAGGTTGTCCCACATCAAAAAGAAATTTAAAAATTTATTTTCATGATAGCGATTTCGACAAATTCTAAAGCAAAAATATGAGAAAAATTAGTTTAAAAAATGCTGCACTCAAAAGAAAATCAAACTATTGTTTTGTACGGGCTGCAACTCAGTAAAAAGTTGATCAAGCTTTCAAGAATATCAATTTTGCTTTTGAATGCTCAATCTTACTGCTAACAAAATGATGAAACACATTCAAAATTATCCAGAAAAATATGGAGCATTGGAGAGCAGGCATGAGCCCATTGTGTTACTTAACAATTCTTCACCTCACATTGCCAATCTGACCCAAACAAAACTGCTGCAACTTAGTAATGAAAGCTCATAACATCATCCATCCAACAGATAATCACCCATTCCAGCACTTCGAGCTTTTTTTTTTTGCAATAAAAATCATGCCTACAAAGGAGCGCCAATGACGGCATTTGCTGGTTCAAAAAACAATGATTTCTATTTTAAAAAAGAGAGCTTTAAACTTGAATCCCAATGGAGAGAACCATTGAAGCAGATGGAACCTATTTTCATCAATAAACTATGCTTCTTTATATTTTTCTTTTTTCTTTCATAAACAGCCTTTTAATGTTGGACAACGGAATATTTCGTTATTCTTTGATGGAGCTGTAACCAGCAAGAAATGTAAATATACATATGTGTGTTCCCATCTCGCCAACCGTATGTATATCATTAGATTGGACAGTTTATGCCTGACAGAGTGTGATAATGGTAGATGGATATAAACAGTCAAATCTCATGATATTCATAGTGACGGCTAAATGGGAACACACATATATACATATGTAAATATGTATGCCTACGAGAGAGATGAACAATTCAAGTGCGCTTTCTCGGGGTCTTGCCTCAGTTGGTACAGAAGAGTTGCATTAAGACTGCTTTCTTGTAGATGCGGGTTCATACGTGTTCAGTGCGATGCTCATCTTCTTCATTTATTTACGTGTACGGCTGTTCGATTTGCAACTGGTTAACACTGGTGCTAGACAAAATATGTTCCCAGATAAAAATCCCGAAAATTATCTCTCTCTCCCACACACACACATATTTATGTATGTGTGTGTAACTTGGTATACTACCCAAAAGTTAGTGGTAATTTTAATGTTGCACGGAGTTATATCGCTTCCCTTCATGGGCAACACCTTTTGTAAGCAAGTGTGTATACATACTCTAGGGAACTACTTTGAAAGAGACGGTTGAACTCAGTGTCAGAGTAAGTAATTCTTTATGGTCAAATTCCTCTCTTTGTAGCAAAATAATCTCGCTCGCTGTCTGTCAGTTTGACTCTCTACTTATATATATATATATATATATATATATATATATATATATATATATATACTGGGTGAGAGAGAGAGAGAGGGGGGGAAGACAGAGAGAGAGGAAGGGAGGAGAGAGATAGAGAATGAGAGAGATGGAGATAAATAAAGACTCATATGTATGTTCGCATGTGTGTGTTTATGTATGTAAAATTATACTTATTTCACTGGATTGCAGCTGACTACTTAAATATTGGGTTTCCTTTCTGTGTTATCAACATGACACGCCCGATTTCCAGCGGATACAGGCCGAGAAATTAGTTTGAGCAAGCGCTTGTTTGAGAATGACGTCCCAATTTCAAGTTTATTTGAACAGCGTTAAAAAAGACCCCATGGCATACGTAATATCAGAGTGGAAAATTCTCATAAACACATTAAAACCTTTCGCGACTTGTGTCAAATTATCACCAACAACCGTATTCGAAATCAAAGATAAGATTCAGAGGATATCAGGAAGCAATAATCCAAGGAGACCTTTAAATCGAGCATAGCATATCCTATATAGAGGGGGGAATAGCATACATTCTATAATAGGATCAAAATATTCGGTCGATGCAAAAGTTCTCAAGATTTTTGAGAAAATCTTCTATACATACGTATTCATAGCATCATTATTCAGACATAAAACATTTTCCCTGGCTTTCTTTGACATTACAGTGCCTTTCAATTAAATTAGGTAGATCTGAAATTTTTTGGCATTTTTGGACAAAATCTTCTATACATATGAATTCAAAGAATCATTATTCAGTCAATATTTTTCTCCAAGCTTCCAATGACAGACTGCCATCTTCAAGCGAGGTTGTGCACATTCCATTTTAATAATCATTATGCATGACATGGTCGAACTATTTTCATTTGTTCATTACGTCTCGGCCGTGCACACTCCGGCCTTTGACGGATATTGTTGGTTCTCTAACGTGTAACCACTTCTTCCAGCGCATGCTCGATTGGACTGGACACGTCACATCCAATTTTGTATATCTGGATTGTGTTTTGGGCGTCCACTCCAGAGTTGCTTCTCTTGCATTGAATAATTTTGTCTCCTTTCTCTGAGAAGTCCCTTATGACAAGATGTTCCCAGAAGCTATTGATATGGATGATCGATCGGCTGATTGGTTCAAATGAAGAATTGTGTAAGTTTGCATTTAAAAAAAAAAATGAAATCTTGCAAATTAATCAAGATAGAACGATTACTCTTTTGATTCGATGAATTCTTCGAGAGATTTTTTTTCAAAATCGAAAATAGTTGGAATAGCTGATGGGACAAGAAGTGCTGCATCAAGTGATAAAAGTCCAAATTCAACAAGTTCTGAGAATATGTCGCATGTGGAAAATCTTCCCATCCTAGCTCCGTGATCGCCTGCTGAATTGCATTTTTAACTCAAACGCAAGCATTTTCATTGAGTTTAATCCTCGGTCTTTTCTCTTCAAATGCATCGTTTAATCGGGCAATTTTCTCATCGTAGCATAGACCTGTGGCAGTTTTTCCACTTTCTAGCAATTCACAACGGAGAATTCCTTTCAATACCTACCAAACAGAGTGAAGAAGATTTAAAAACTGACTGATATTTCTTCCCGTAACTACTGAAATTCTCAATAGGCTTATTAATGACGTTCTTTAGTTGACTGATAGAAGCAATAACAAATAATCGTCAACTATCATTAATATTTCTGTTTCATCTTAATTACAGTTGCTTTCCATCGCATTTGCTCAGACCATCAATCTACTACACTGTGTAAAAAGAGTAAATAAAGAATGAGCTGTTGGTGAGAATCGAACTTGCATCACTTTTTTTGACCTCAGGGAGCCAGTCCATACACGGAAACTGCACTACCGATTTAGCTATTACGGTTGGCTGAAAATCAGACGTGTATCTATAACTTATCCCCTATTTTCTTCGATGGCTTTTTCATTCTTATTTCACCGTCAGCAATGAACTTAGGTTTTCCTAATTACCGCCCATCATCATGCCTAATAACTCTTAAATAGCAACTTTAACGTTTAGCCAAAACTTCCTAAAATAATTTGTTAGTAGGTCATTAGTAAAATTATCTATCGGGCGGCAAATTCTAAAATTATCGAAAAGTAGGACTTTGGATGCATGGGAAGGTCATCAGGCAGTGTTAAGCAATGTCAGGCGGTAATTAGGTACACCATGCGAAAACTAGTTTTAATCATGAAAAAAAAACATCATCATCATCATCATCATCATCATTCTTTTAACGTTCGTCGTTGGACATAGACCTTCCCCAGGATCCTCCACATTTAATTATCATGGGCGTCGCGGAACCAGTATTTTCTAAATTGGTCCAGTTCATCTCTCCATCTTGTATTCTGTCGGCCTCAGTTTTGCTTGTAATCTATGGGGTCCAAATTGTGAATCGTGATTGAATCATAAATTTTCGTGACCTAAAGAGACAGAGTGAACGAGAGATGTGGAGAGAGAAAGTGTGTATGTGTGTGGGTGTGGGTGAGAGAGAGAGAGAGAGAGAGAGAGAGGAGATGTGGGGAGGGTGAGAGCAATGTTAAGGCCCATACCATAGCGTTCTCTTCTGCTTATATCGAACACTTCTTTTGGTAAAGACACGGTGCTGGAATCGGTACTCCTGGAATGTTGGTTGGGTGACATCTCGTCTAGACAAGTGACCGTGAACTCTACAAAGATAAGAAAAATGAAGAGTGATGAAATTGAATGCTGCGACGGACATTAATTGTTCAAACAGATATGCAAGTCAGTCCATTTTGTTCTCTATGCTACGCATCCCAGTGTATGAATGGGAGAATCACCCGTGTTACACGGATTTCTCAAAATAGTATTGACTGTATGGCTTTCGTTGTAAGGAATGAACCCAACCAGTTGATATATTAGCAACCATTTTCCATCAATATCTAGTCTATAAAAAAGGCATTCCCTTTCTTTGTTAACGGATTATATACCTGAAGAAGTCTGAAGAATGGATCAACTGTATATAATGCAATATATGCAATAAGCAACACAAAAATGAGATCAATAGTCTGAAGAACCTTTGGAAAGTAAATGGTTCCTTTCAAAATTATAGACCGTACCTCAGATAGTATATCTTTGAAATGTTACAAGTGTCAAGTCTGAAAAAAGGTGAATTGATAAGTGGATCCTCAGATCGAAGAGATCAACGAGGTCTCATACTGTTTCCTTTCATTGAATCTATTGGGCAAGGTGGGAGTACTTTGTGCAGCCTATCTAGTACTGCTCTAAATAGTACCTTAAGCAAGGAAATAATCTCTGATTAGACAGTACTTTTTTCGTTAATCACCGTGGCATGCCAGTGTCGTTACATTTTTTCCCACAATACCACAAGGATCAAAATCGTTGAATTTTGAAGTGGAACGAACTCCCCTTTCGAGTAATAATTAGCAGCCTGGGTCGAACGAGGGACGGTCTCTTTTTTCAAAATTGTCTGGGTCCAACAAAAGTCATAGCTTACTCATTTCAATTCACCTAGGTCAAACAAGACACAAGGTTTCCTTATGTCACATCTTGCACCTGAAACTTGTCTTAGCACATTTCAGAACCCGATCTGCATATTGTACATCAAAAAGTGGGTATTGTCAGTGGTCAGGAATTAAGACAATCGTTGCTGAATGAATAGGACTAATATTTGTTGAATAGAAATGCATGGCAAACGAGGAAGGAAGATATTGTCCATCTTGCAATTGATGCAAGCGTTACTCACAGAATAGGGTAGATACATGTATAATCTAAATACATCTTCAATAATTTTACTATAGAAGTATATTACAAATCAGTAAGAGAGGTATTGTCAGTGGTCAAGAACCAAAGCAAGCAATACTAATAGAATGGGGCTAGCGTATGTAAATCCGTTGCTAATGATTATACATATAAATGCATTGGATATCAATAATGAAGGGATTGCTATTGGTCAGGAAGACAGGTATTACAGGCAGAATAGGGGTATTAAATCTATACAATCAATTCACTTAAAAAAGGTGGTTCTTCTTACCAACGTTCGAGGATGCCATAGAAAAACTTTTTGTGTCTGCCATATCCCTGCGTTGAAATACATTCACGGCTAATCTTTCAGAATTTGCCAGAATAGAAGACATTTTGTCACTGACCATAGTCTGCAAACAAAAAAGAAAAAAATGAAAAGAATTGGAAAAGACTGAGCTAGAAGCAAACACATCATAAAATCAATATCATATTAAAAAGTTCCCTCCAAAAATTATCCAGCAATTTAGTACTAGCGAAAAAAAAATTCATTACCCAGGACAATGGCACTATTACCCCCTCCAAAGTACTCCCTTTTGGGACCTCACGCACTTATTGCAGCGTCCCTCTCTCATCCGGGATCATCATCAGCTGTCCATGGTCTGATATCCCTTTTCTATGAATGGTAAAGAGCCAGGAGTAGCAGGGAACCCAATTTAGATCGTACAGAGACAAACTCAGGTGATGCGATGTTTCGCCAAAAAACAAAAAAAACAAAACCAAACAAAAGACGTGAAGAATAGGCAGACCCACTCCAAAACTAATGCTAAACGCTATTTTCGATCTCTGCCTTTTTTCTCCAATGTCTGACTGTTTTACCCTGAGCGTAAAACCCTTACGATATCTCTCACGCTTTTCTGATCCCTTATGACACATCTTACTTACGGATGCACAAAATAAACAAGCTCAAGGTCTTATGAGAAAGCAAAGTGGCGTGAAGCAAAATTTTGTGAAGCAGGGGATACCTGTATATGTGTGTGTGTGTTTATATCTCTCTCTGTATATGCTGTTTTTTTTAGATAAACAACTGATGATCCTAACAAGAGACAATTTATATATGTACCATAATAACAAAGAATATGTGAAACGGGGAAAAAAACGCTAAAGAAAATTACATAAATTGCATCGACAGATTTTGGGAAATTGGTGACTGAAGTTAAACAATAACAACAACAACAGCAACAACAACAACAACAACAATAGTAATAATAATAATAATGATAATAATAATAATAATAATAATAATAATAATAATAATAATAATAATAATAATAATAATAATAATAATAATAATAATGCAATTTTAATAGTATTTAAAGCTGTAAAACTTTCTAGACTATATATATATATATATATATATATAGAGAGAGAGAGAGAGAGAGAGAGACAGAGACAGATATAGAATAAAATCCCCATTTAGTCTGTTATTGGGAGGTGTGGAATTTAAGGATAAGGTCTTGAATAGGGATCTGAATACCGAATCATTCGCCTGAAGAAGCCCAAAAGGGTAGAAACATAAACGTCTTAGTGTGGCAAATCAATTATTCCACCTTATTCAAAGCTCTACTGTATAGAGCATTTTATGAAATAAACCAATCATCTATCGGATATTGAATTACTGTTTTATATATATATATATATATATATATATATATATATATATATATATATATATATATATATATATATATAATTCCGGTGATAAATGAACTCAAATTCCTTTTATATATATATATATATATATATATATATATATATATATATATATATATATAATTCCGGTGATAAATGAACTCAAATTCCTTTTATATATATATATATATATATATATATATATATATATATATATATATATATATATATATATATATATATATATATATGAAATAATGATAATCTAACGACCAAGTATATACTTACCGGATTAGCATTTCTCCATACTGGAACGACCGCTGGGTCCACAATGCTTCCAATGGTTTCACCAAACACCTTAAGGAATAAAATATGTCTTATTAGCTCAATATAAATATCTTTGCGTCACAGCAAATCAACTTATCTCGAATTAAACTGCGAAGTCATCAACTCTTTTCAATTGCCATAAATAGCTAGCAACATACATCACCGACTGAAATTTGAAGTACCTACCGGACTGGGATCTGAAATCGGATCACTCCTAATACCTGAAGTTTGGAAGTTTGAAGACTCGATTAATTCAATATGCCGGTCGACGGGTCTTATTAATATGGGATAATCGGATCTCATTGTTCGCAATGATTAATACTGATCGTTTGCCTAAATTCATTCAAAGAAACAATTTCCCTCTTTGAAGGCGAGGATTGCGCCCTTATGAAGATTATCTCGAGAAAAATTCAATTCATTGTCTCAAACTACTTACCATATACTGTGTTTGTGTTGATATATTCCTCTAGAGCTTCTACCAAAACTCGTAAAATTACACTGAATATATATATATATATATATATATATATATATATATATATATATATATATATATATATATATGGTGATTCTCAAGACAGTACAGTATATTAGAGGAAAATAGGAGTCAGAGATATCAAAGAAACCATTAGATAACGCAAATGGCGATGGGCTGATAATGTTGCGAGAATGGCACACAACCAATAGATTTCATGGCTCACAACATGGATCCCCAGATATCACATGCAAAACCGAGGCCGACAGAATGCAAGATGGAGAGACGGGCGAACCAGTCAAGTTCAGAAAGTATTGGCTTCGTGACACCCGAGATAGAGAGTCTGGTGAATCCTTGGGAAGGTCTATGTCCAATGGTGGATGACAAAAGATTGATGATGATGAGGGAACCAGCAATACTATTCTTGATAATTTCCTACTAGATGAGTGTATGCCACCTATCAATATTACCAATGTCTGCTTAGTATTTCCTTTCATCTTGACTTCACACTTTTTTCACCGTTTTTTCTATTGCAATCTACAGCGTGGTTCGGGAATAAAGAATAAGCTCTCGTTGATACTCGAACTCACACCCATTTTCCCTATATTTCAATCAGCGCTCTTTACTCATTGCTGTGGATTGTCGGGCCGAGGGAAGTTGTGATAAAAAAAATGCAAATAAAGAGTCAAGATGAAGGAAAATGCTTGTCAAAAATTTGTACTCTTCACTGACCATCTCTGTGACATGATCCAGAGTTGCTGAATTGACCATTTATCCACAAGATCTGGACGATTTGTTTCCGAATTTAGCCGATAAAAAAAATCTATAATAGCCAAAAATCTGACTATTTAAAAAATAAGTAGTAAATTTAGTAAAAGTGAGTGTGCAATTCTCATTGAAATTTGTTCAGGAAACTTTGTGCATAAATAATTCATTTGATTAATTGTCTTTAAATGAGTATATATAACATTTTGAGTGATAAAGTTTGCTGGTAATGGGAGAACTGGACCATCATTAGAGACAGTTTTAGCTATAAATAACAAACCATACTTGGCAACTCTGCTAAGGAGAGAAAGACAAAGGCGTGAGATTTAGATAAGCTGCAGAATGGGTCACATGGCCTTTGGCTTTTGTGACGTCAGTGGAATCAAAACAACGCCATCTGTTATTCAAAATACGCAACGGAAGTTAATCAAGCATACTCTAAGTAAAAATCTTGTAACAATCCTGGGAAAATGTCATCCTACCCGGCTTTTATATAATTGGTTTATCATATAAAAAATAAAATGAGAATAAGCGCCATTTTTCCTGGCTCCGGAGACGCACCCCTTTGGGTGGAGAGAGGTGGGATGTGAAAATGCTTTATTCCACGGGTTGTACGGACCAATATTTTCATCCAAGTTGTTAGTGCAAACAACTTTTGGAATAACGACAGGGACACGTTTCAAAATTCCAGACTATGAGTGCCCCCTAGGTGCAGGCCGATGAACAATGTTACATTGTCTTTCCGGAAAGTATCCAGAACTTTGAATATCCTGAGAACAGGTTCCGCAGCCTTGATATAACTTGACACCTAATCATAAGGACCTTACTGCCCATGCATGAACAGGCAACCTTCTTCGGGGTTACTCGATCAGAAAACAAAGAAAATAAAATCAGTATGATAGAACCGTATTTGATACCATCTATGACCCAACTTCCCCAGTAGAGAATATAAAGAAAAACAAATGCATTTTCCTAATTCTCCTCATTTATCACCTATTTTCTAGCCACTTAGGGGCTTGAAAATACAGGTTATGTTGACTTTTTTGTGGGGATCGAGCTTATATCCTGTCAAATACCGTAGATGTCACCGTTCCAGAAAATCACAGAGTGAAACTATAAAGGGTGAAAATTGGAAAAAATATCCGGACTTTTCCAAAGAGATGAGGACAAAAAATTGGAATATGAAGGTGACAATCGTAAACAGCGTTATTGTCGAGATTAAAACATTTGTTAAGATCTTAAAAAGCGTCTGGAAGTATTTGAAATCCGATGAAGAGTCAAAACTAACCAGACTACTGCATCAATAAATGAGCAATACAGGGGAGTACACTAGAGTATTGAAGAGACTCGCCAGTCACTGGATATATGAAAGCCACCAGATACTACCGGCGGGAAAAATTGAACGAGTACAAAAAATATTGAATAAATAAAAGATGTCTGTGGCACCGGGGATATACGGTAGATTAATAACGAAAAAAAAAATTCAAACGAAAAAAAAAATCAATTGAAAAAACGTCTAAAAAAAGATACTTTCTTGAAACGGACTCAGTAGAGATATCGCTTTCATTCTGTTGATTACATAGAATAACAAAATAAGATGAAAAATTCCGGTCAGAAAATAGTAGAAAATTTTTAAAAAAAGCATAGATATATTTTTCTCCTGTACCATACAGATATACATTCATTCGTATCGGCGTACGGGTAGCCTAATAGTTAACATACAAAGAAACTAATTGTCTTAATGGAATAGCCCATTGAAGTGTTACTACTTGCTAAAAGATGGTTTGTTTTCATTTCAACCATGTATAAAAGGATACTTTATATGATGATTTAAAGAAAAAAAAAACAAATTGATGGAAGCTACGTACTACACGACGTAGAAAATTAACTCAACTTGAAAGGTTAGAGGGAAAATATGTAAAATTCTTTGATTGAATATGTTGATAGAAAAATCAACCCAGGGAAATTTTTTTCTGTATCATTATTATTCTTGAACATGATAATATAAGTTGGTTTGCATGCAGTCTGAGAATGAAACCGACACGACGGACTTGATATTCACATGGATGAACACTCAATAGAACTGACACGAACAGCGAGTCAGTTCTGTTATTCTTACTGATCCCTCATTGTTAAATACATTTTTTGGTAACCTACATAAGTAAGCCCTGTATCTCAAAAAAATGAATGATGCGTAGTGTAAAATAATATTGATATGAATACATTATGATAATACTCTACATAAAATAACAAACTATATGTATGACATAAGTTATACATTAAAATCATATCTGGAAGGGAGGTGGTGTTTGATCAACACTTCTGGGTGCCACATCAATATAACTGTTTTGTTTTTAAATTCCCTCAAACGGTTACATGGTGAATAACTGGTGTTCTCAGCAAGAGAGAATTCACACAAAATACCATAATAACAATATGTACATGAAACAAGAAAAAAAAACTGAAGAAAATTACATGAATTACATTAACGGATATCGGGGAATAAGCGACTGAAGTGTCACAAAAGAAAGCAAATATATATATATATATATATGTATATATGGATGATATCTACATTCATGCATGTAAATATGTGCGTGTAAGTTTTATTCACATGCGTGTATGTTAAAACATGCAATGAATTTACACACACACATATATATATATATATGTTCGTATGTGCATTTGTCTAAGGGATTGTAAACTTTATTCGTAACGGTATACTGGAGACAACATACAGACATGCACACCAATGTGGATGCGTGTGTACGTATACAAAAGGTTGGTATTATAATCTATTTGTTAAAGCTTTCGTCATCTGTGTGTGTATATTAAAAAATGAACAGCGTTCGGTTAGAAAGAGAAATGTTGCTTTTTTGTATACATGTTTACTTAATCGTTTTCTTTCTTTGGTTCTTTATTCCAGGGGTCTTTTTAATTCCGCCACTCGTCATTGTGTGCAAGCAGCAAGGCAGAATTTGATAAAAAAAAGGGGGAGGCAGAGGGAATAAGAAAGTCAAATTTAAGATGGGGTTGAAAAAAGGATAGAAAAGACGTATTGGCGACGGCATTTTCTTACCGGTCAAAAACTGGGAACTCATTTTTCGGGAAAATATTTGCCAATGAAAGAGATGGTCCCCAACAACTACTGCAACCGACCCCTACCCCCCAAAAATAAAAAAAAGGCGAAATAGTTAATGGTAGGATCTATGAAACAGCAAAACAAGGAGAGAGACGAATTGAAAAAAAAGATTTGTGGTTGGTTGGTTGGTGTATTGGATATCTGTCATCAGTCGTTTGTCTCTTATTTTGCTGAGTTTTGATAGAAGCTAGAAATGAAGAATAACGTACTATGATCTAATTCAGTGGTTCTCAATCTAGGAATTACTCGAGTATTACTGGAGGTTTTTCGAATAGGCTGACCTCTCTAGATCCAGTTATCCGTGGGAAGCTTCATTTGAATAAAAGGGGTCCTTGGTAATGAGGAGTTTGGAAATCACTGATCTCGTTCAATTATAAACCACCACCTGTCAGTCTGTTTCCCCTAATTTTATAGTGATTTATCTGGAAAAGTTGCACAATAAGATAACTCTAAGTGAGGGACATGGTGCATTACTTAGTGCTGTAAATGCGGTAGTCCATGTAGCTGCGAGGAGTATGTTCCAAGAACTGAAATTGCAGATAGCACTGAACTATAACTATATATATATATATATATATATATATATATATATATATATATATATATATATATATATATATATATATATATATATATATATATATATTATATATATATATATATATATATATATATATGTGTGTGTGTGTGTGTGTGTGTGTGTGTGTGTGTGTGTGTGTGTGTGTGTGTGCTGAAAGAAGCGAATGAACCAAGGATAAACGAGATGAGAATGTGGAGTGAAAACAATTATTTGAGCCTTTGCTTTACCAGTGGCTGTTAAGCTCAATGGTAAGGACAACGCTTTGCGAAAGTTTCTACCCTATCGGTCGTAGGCTCCATTCCCGTAGCAGCTCCCTTTTCTTTAATTGTTTATTTCATTCAATTTTTCTAGGCCGGGTGGTACATTAACCGTGTAACGACGGGAGATCATTTCAAATGAGAGTTTCAATAAAATATAACATAACTTATGATCATTCTGTCGGATCATATATAACCATTTCATAATACATAACTGTCGTGTTGGATGAAACGAATCGGCCGAGAATAAACAAGATGAGATTTTGGAATTAAAACATATATATATATATATATATATATATATATATATATATATATATATATATATATATATATATATATATATATATATATATGAGTGTTTATGTGCACACAAAATTCAGTGCTTTACGTTGACTACGCTATTCGTATTTGTGCAATCGTCAGATCGGTCTGAGGATTGCACTAGCATGGAACTCAAAGACTCCACAAAGCTCTGAATGTTCTATGTACACTTATTTTCATATGCTCAATACTCGATATCAAACTCTCTTCAATCATACACTATATATACATATATTTTTACCACATTTTCCGATAAATACATAACCATGACGAAATTTACTTTATAAATTAAGTAAAAAAAAAAAGATCAACCATAATCTATGCAAATATTTCAGCCTTTTGTTTGTTTGTCTATACCTCTTTCACAGTAAAACAACTAGGCTATCGGACATAATATCTGGCATAATGAATAGAAAAAATGACTTCTCACCTAGTATGAACTTAGAGGTCATATGAGGTCATCAGGGTCATTCTGTGTGCCAATGTTCGGTTCTAAATACCAGAAACTATATTTAGACCGAAATCTTCATCGATCATTATTCTCCCGAATGGCACACTTTTCTCACAGTTAAATCGATTCTTTATCTAGCGTTAGTGTTTTTTGGTCATATATTGCCTTTTGGACAGAGAATCAGTTGATGGCATGAGCAAAAGTAGCACGGTCTGCGGATGTTTTCGTTTCTCTCTCAACCCCTTCTCTTTTTTTTCTAAACCACGTCATTATGAAAGGGTGTTGGTAGAAGGTTGAAGCGTAGGAATACATGACTGTGTGTTACTGCTAAATCAGGTCATTTTTATGATAGTATTGAAAAGTAATCATTTTATTAGTTTGGGGGCGATGATGTATTGTCAACCATTATTATCATATTTTTTTTTTTTTTACTTTTATTTACTTTCATTTCAATTTTTTGTTGATTGTTTTTAATCACAGCTTAAGTAATGCCGTCAATCGACGACAGTGAGTAAACAGCGAATTTTGGAAGTTAAGAATTAGGTCTCCGTGTAAATAATATTTTTTTCCATTTCTTGTGTTGGGTAAGAAAAAATACAGAACACATCTCTCAATGTGTGGTCTATTTTGAAGTTCTGTTTTCCCCAGGCAATACCGGTATCACATCTAGTAACTGATGAAATAGAGCAATTATAACAATACTAGTATACTGCACCGTCAAAAACGATCGTATCTATGAGATATATGGATATGCATTGCATTCTATATACATGTATAAAAGAAAAAATATGCAAGGGACGCAACTCTTTCATATTACCATTAGTTAAGATTATGTCTCACCATAAATATCGAAATACCAGTGGCGTGTATATAATAGTCGATACAGTCACAGAAGTTTTGTTGTGGATAGAAAATTAATTATCACCGTGGATTGCAGCTATTTTAGTGTAAGATCTTATTTGCTCATCAAATTGAGAACTTTCAACATTTTATTTAAAGGAAGCAATTTATGGCTTTTCTTTGGCTCTTCCAATTTGCCAACATCGCTATTCTTGCGCTCTGGAACAATTATTAAGTAAAATTTATCAGTTGCTTATTTCTGGGGTTGACCGTGGGTAACCAAAACCAATGATAGTGAAACTAAAATAAGGTGGTGGGGGCAATGTATATACTAAGCAAAACTTCGTTCGGATAGTTTGTAAATGATCATTCTACTGTTAACATGTCTGTTATTACGCAGTGTATGTGAATATTTCATTTAGGCCAATTTTGCAACTGCCCATTAGTCTAGCGATGAATCTGATAGTAATTCAAGACAATTCGTAGATGATTATGAAAGCAATGAAAGCAAGCAATGCTCGTTCTGGAACGGCTAACGAGATATATTGCTGATATGACGCCACACAAAACAAAGATATCCTGGTCCTAAGTGATTAAAATTGATTGTAAATGCTCATACCTAAATAGTTGTCTGTTGCTTCGCACAACAGAGGCAACTGCCTAATCGGGCCAAATCGCTTTTTTCCAGTTGTTTTGCCATCAACCAGGAGTTTGCGACTGCATGCGTGTACGTTGTTGGGAACGCTGATATATTGATACGCACTCATCTCCACACATCACGGCATTGATTAAACATTGTCAGGCGTCCGGATATATTTTACAAGGATGTTAGTGTGTACTCGCCAATATAACTTACAGTCTCACCAATATTTCGCCTTACTGTCTTACAAAACATACAATCAAAATAATGAAAGCCTGTAAGAAATTTGAAACTATCCCGATTCACAATATCATTCCCGCGCTAGACCAACATTGCATAGCATCACGTAACGGAAATGGGCATCAACGAAAGACTAATGGAAGTAAAACAAATTCGAAATCAATGGTTATATATTAAGCACAAAACATCCTAACTAACTTTAAAAAAGCAAAGCAATAGCGTGATTTCAGTCTGAAAATTCACCCATGGTTGTGCGAACCGTCGAGACTATATTTGGCAATTCAATGACTGGACGGATATATATATATATATATATATATATATATATATATATATATATATCCTCTAGATCCCTATTCAAAGCCTACTGGTACATTTTAATTCAGGCGTTAAGTACCATGATGGCACAAGGTCTAATACATCCCCGAAGCTAAAAAAGGTAGAGCAAAAAGAAAAAAAAATGCTCTTACTCAGTGATAAGAAACAAAAGTAAAGATACCAAAGTGTGAAATAATTACTATGAATCATCTCAGGATTTCAAACAATGAGGAAGGCTGAAGAACGCATCGACCGAAATGTAATTATAAAAACTGCAAGGATTAGAATTTTTGTACGAATAACACGTGGAATAATGATTGCATTTTATTTCAATATTCCAAACAACGAGGAAGACCGAAGAACGCATCAGCTCAAAAGTAGTAGTGGAGAGTACAGACAGAAATTACAAAAATATTAGCCCAAACATCTCGCAGAACAAGGCAAAATGTTTATAGAAATTATCATTATTCATCTATTTTAACTGCCGTCAGCAGGAAAAGCAATTCCTACCCTTAAAAATCTTCATTAATCGCAGTCTTATTGGGTTAGGAGCATAACGACGGGCTGGAAGACCTCCCAGAAGTTATTTGGTTGGTGGAAAAGCTAGTTCGGTTTAGTTGTTTGCCAGCATTTGGAGCATTTGCTTTCAACCAACTTCATCCAAAAAGATTACTTTTGGTTGTATTTTGACAGCTGCCATAGCGTGCATTTCCTATTTTAAAAAAACGATCAAAATTAGAGTATTTTTGCTTAATGATTCTAACATTGTAGATGAAAAAGACCAAACAACATTTTAGGCATATTGTGCTTTTTTTTTCAAGAAAAATGAAAAAGGGTAAAAGTGCATCTCGAAAGAATTAAATCAAGGCTGACTGTGTCAGGGTCAAACTGACTCCATTGGCAAAGCCTGTATTCATAACAAATACATAGATAGAAAAACTCACATATTTCAGCCACTAAGCCAATTGAAAAAACACAAAACAAAACAGCTCATTGAGGGAGTATGTGCGCAAAATTTCAAGTTTCGACAATGGAAGGTTAGGACTGAGAAGAGTACAGAAGAAAGAAAAAGAATTATAGTAAAGATAAAAAAAAGGAAGTACGACTAAATATTAATTTAGAAAAATCTGTTTAGTAATACTAGATAATTCAGTCTATCGTCCATAGTTCTCCTTTCTCTTTCTTTCTGTATTTTTCTTTCTTCTTCTGTTGATTGAAGACGTCTCTCTCTTTTCTTTTCTCTCTCTATTCATCATTTAAATCTTATAACCTTTTTACTTTTTAGTCTTAACAAGAAGTCTGAATTTGATGTCATTGTTGTTAGGACAGGAAAAAGTCAACTTTGATACATAAAGTTGGAGTTTAACAAGAATATTTTTTTGCAGTTGAAGGAGGTACTGCAAATGATCGAATACGTCAAAAGCGGAGATTTTCCATTGAGAAACATACTCTGAATATCCAAATCAAGACTTGGAAAAATCATTTGTAACAACTTTGTTATGTTTATCTTTTTGATGCGTGACTTACGAGAAGGCAAGTTTAAAAATACTCAATCATATCTATATGATTATATTATTACGCACTTCAAACGAATAGTAACAGGCCATGCAAAGTGGATGCTTTACAACAACATAGAATACAGGAGATCGTGATGAAATCAAAATGAATGACCATTAATCTATCGACCTTCATCACCAAAAGTTGTGGCTGTTTATGTTTTGTTTCGAAGAGAGTTCTCTATTCCTTCCGGAGGAGCAAAGAATTAATTTCAACAAGTACTGCTCCGAATTAGACCAAATAAAGACAAGAATCAACGAAGAGCGTCCCTCCAAAATTGGTAAAGCGAATTGAAGTAATATCCCATCAGGTTAACACTAGACCATATGTTCATTCGAAAGGTTGTTATAGCTTGGCTCGGAAGATTTCACTCATAATCCGTATTCAGTAGATTTCGCACCTTCGGATTACTATTTATTCCGGTTTTGACAAATCAATTCCCTGCAAAAGCCAACTAGAGCAGTTATTAGCTGGGAAAGATCAAAAGTTCTGGGATGATGGACTTATGAAGTTGCGTGAAAGCGGAAAGATATGGTAGATATGTTGTTTAATAAATTGAACGCATTAACTGCGTATTCCGTTTTATTGCAGTTGACAGCAACTCAGCTGTGTGACTCGGTATCTTTATCGTATAATGGATATCTTACGATGAATTATTCTAGAATGGACAAGGGCCTTCGTCTAGAAATGGATATATATATATATATATATATATATATATATATATATATATATATGTGTGTGTGTGTGTATATATATATATATATATATATATATATTGTTTGATATCTAACTGCCACATTGAATAGGGTTAATGTTGAGAAAGAAATGTCTTTATTTTTACTCAATAAACCAAACGAACTTCTTTGGTAACCCAATATTATTTGAAAAAAAAATGGAAAAACAGTGACATCTAATAAAAACTGAATTTGCACTGCCTGTAGGAAAAAATCTCAGTTCAGTTTTACTAGGGGGTGCGAATCCGATACGCCAACTCTGTTTATAACCCAACATATTAACTTCAAAATAAGCTGATTTAATTACACTGTATTCACTTCGAAATGTATACAAACTGCCCACCAAAATAAATATACACTTCAGGGCTGGGATTGGTCTTGTTTTCTCATTTTCGAGCAAGGCTGGGCTCGAGCCGACGTAGACATGCATTGTCCCCGGAGATATCGACTCTGATGCAGCACCTCCTTATGTTAAAAGAGGGTTGTCTTTGGTCGCCCTGGCGCCTTTGTGGTACAGGTTGCGAGAAGTTGACCACTTCTGCTTGTAGCTACACGTACGCGTCGTCGTCGTCGTCGTCGTCATCATCATCATCATCATCATCATCATCATCATCAGTCTTTTAACGTCCGTCGTTGGATTTAGACCTTCCCCAGGATTCGCCACAATTCCCTATCATGGGCATGGCGGAGCCAGTATTTCCTGAATCTGTCAATCTGTCAATACTTGTGTGGGGTCCTGAATTACGAATTAACCTGCGTAATATCTTCCCTTGTGAGCGAGCAGAAAAATGAAAGCATCTTTTTCTAACAAGCTGTGTTTATAGTGACGTTTAACCTTATGGGAAACCCAAACTCCAATGAATATCATTTTTCACCACTGCATGCAGCATGAATTTCATGAAGTCAGTAATGCAATAGAGGCAGTGGAAAAATATCTATATTGTGTATCCAAGCGCCATGACTGAGTAAACGCTAGCGGTGGTTTAGAAAGAAAAGCTGGCTGCGATCTTTCTGATAAGCGATGCTCTGGAAGACTAACCACTTTAGATAATAATCATTTAGGGCATCTGTTGGAAAAGTTCCTCGTCAAAGCATCGGACTTATAGAAAAGGCACAATGCATCATGTTATCGGATACATAAACATTTCAAGTAAACTGGAAAGGAGTGATTATAGAGTCCACTTACGATCATTAGAGAATCGAACGCAGCATTTAGCTATTTGCAAATGTCTGCCAACAAGTTATACAATGGATTGTCAAAAAAGAGAGATGGCTATTGTGTAAGACAACAAACACTAAGAGCAGTGCTTATCACCCTATGTCAAACCAATCCTAACTCCCAAACTAGGACTTCATCGATGGAAGGTTTTACTATGCATCTTGTGGGACATTTATCGTTTAGATGGAGAGACGAGCTAGACAAGTTCAGGAAGTACTGGCTCCGCGACGCCCATGATAGAGAAGTGTAGCAAATGCTGGGGAAGGTCTATGTCCAACGAGGGACGTTGAAAAACTGATGATGATGATGATGATGATGATGATGATGATGATGATGATGATGATGATGATGATGATGATGATGGAGAGATCACAAGACAGCTCAGTATATAAGGAAGAAAACGGGTGTCCGTTACATTATAGAAACTATTAAAAAACTCAAATGGCAATGGGCAGGCTATGTTGCAAAAATGGAAGACAACCAGTGGTCATCAGGTCTCACAACATGGATCCCCAGAGATCATATAAGAAACCGAGGCTGACAGAACACAAGACGGAGAGATGAACTAGACAGATTCGGGAAATACTGGCTCTGCAATGCCCATGATAGAGAATTATGGCGAATCCTGGGGAAGGTCTATGTCCAACGACGGACGTTAAAAGACTGATGGTGATGATGAGTTGAATGTTATTGAAATCATTCTCAAAACCATTTGTGACAAACAACTCGAAAGGCTTAATGATACATGATTTTAGAAATGTGCAGCTTTCAGGGAAAGAAAAGCATGACAAAACAAGGCCACACTAGGCAAAAAAAGAGAGAACACAAATTACAAGCCTAGTTGCAGCAGTGTCAAACTCCACTCTAGCGTCTATTCCGACTGAAGATGATTACTGTGACTTTTGTATTGTGTATGTAATAAATGAAAATGTATTCATTTATAAGAAAGAAATAAGCCCTTGTGTACATGCATGATATATTTTCGTTACCTTCGAAAACTTGTTAATTCAGCGATGTCAGAGAGACAATCAGTTGGTTGTGAGTTCAACTCACGGTAGGGGTATGCGTGTTTAACATATCGGTTTACACCTTCAATTTTGATAAAGATTGTTTTTGTTGTATTTGTTCTTGTTACGGTAGCAAAATAACAACTACAGTTTGGAGTTAGAGTAAAAAAAGAGGAAAAAGTGTTTTTTTAGGCTGGGATTTCATCTTTACTCATATACTCATCACTAATCGGGCGCTAAGTCATGGAACCTTGTTTAGGGAGCTCGTCTTACAAGTTAGTTTGATGGTGTAGTAAGTTCGATTCTCACCGGGGCCCCTCTACCGTAGCTTCGTCCCTGAATAAGATAAGCTTAGCAAATATACATATCAGGAGCCTGCTTAATGACTGTGTTGAATACAACCCTCTTATGCCATAGGTTGGTATTCCAGCCCTGGTAAAAAGTCCACGACTACTGATTTTCTAAGGACGTAGGACTTCACCAGTGAGGAGATTATTATAACACAATATTTTTTAGCTATGCTTCTCTCATCTGGTCTTGTGTCGTACTAAGTTTATCAAAAATGAACACGTGTACGTAAATGGTAATTCCAGCGCTGTAAAGAAATTTCAAAAGGAGGCAAAAAGTTTCTTTCGGACCAGCTTCCCTTCTCCGTAAGTCATTCTGCTTATATCCATTTTGACTCCCGAATCAATTTTTGACCCCCCCCCAAGACCTGGGTACTATGTACCCCCTGTACCCTCCTCATACATCCTGATTAATCCAGTCTTCTGACGCCACGATTAATTTTTTTCTAAGGTTTTTTCTAATTATTTCTTCAGAGTGCTAAAAAATCCTGAAATAACTACAGGCGTTTCTAAGTAAATAGTAAATATTACGCTTAGCAGACAAAATATTGTGTCTTTCCTTTTTAAATGCCCCAAGTCAAGATCATGAAGTTGAAACTAATGTCTTGGAATAGTCGATAGAAAAATGTCCATTTTTATGCACACACACACGCACACACACACACACACACACATTCACACACACATACACGCACACACATATACAATACAAATCAGGAATGAAATATTACAAAATATAATATAATACAATATCCAATGTGTGACAGGTTGATTTATAAAGTGCTCGATGCATTCAACATTAAACATTAAATAGATTCAGAGTAGAGCTTGAAATAAAATGAAGTTAGGATTCGCTAAAAAATACGTTCATGTTTCTGCCCTGATTGGGAATTTTCAGGGGCCGAAACATAAACGTGTGCGTGTAGCGAATCTTATCATATACATGTATATGTGTGCATATATATGAATGCACGTGCATGTGTGCATGTAAGTGTACGTGTGTGTATGCATTATCTATATAGACTGTTGCAACAAGGAAACAGACGTTTTTTTTCTCGATAACTTGTATGCAAACTATTTTTAAGATACACATTACAAAGAAGATAGTAATGACACATGCATTCTAACTTAACGATCGATTTTGAAAAAGATTTCCTTCGACCTGGGCAAGGGTTTGTACACGTTTCAATACGTTGGAAAATGGCATAGCTGACACAAAACAATGGGATAGTTGCTCCAATGAGGCTAACACGTATGAGGCTCTGTGCATCATTTGATGTTAGAGGTCCCACCAACAGTTGGGAACTCTCTGGTGTCCACCACGGCTCAATTCACTTGGCTGAAATTGCAGCATCATTATTCCATCATCATCATCATCAGTCTTTTACCACCGGACGTTGGACATAGAACTTCCCCTGGATTCGCTAGACCACTCTATCATGGCCGCCACTGAGCCAATACTTGCTGAACTTGTCTAGTTTGACACTTGGATCTTTCCATGTGAGGTAGGGCACGATTCTTTCATGTGCGCATTTCATGGTTCTCAGTTTGAGGGCCAATCTGATCGTTAGGTTCTCTGTCTCAGCTCCATAGGTGATTATCCGGAGGATACATTGGTTGTATACTCTTCTTTTTCGGATTAATGGGAATTTCTTCTTCTTAAAGGTTGAACTGGCTCTGCAGAAGGCTTGTCACCCCAGAGTTATTTTTCGCTTGATTTTTTCTTCTTCTGAGGATTTCGTGGCGATTCGTCGTCCTAGGTAGATGTACTGGTTTACTTTCTCCAGTTTTGCGTTTTTGATTTTGATTGTTGTATTTTTAATTTCCGACATGTCTCTTCCATAATCTACTTTATTATCTTTCGGCTTGCTTCCTTCATAAATGACTCAATATATATATATATATATATATATATATATATATATATATATATATATATATATATATATATATATATATATATTGTATGCGTATTTAGATCAATATATCCATCTCATCTTTACAAATCTCTATTGTGCGTCCATATTTCTAAGTAACGAAGGGATTAGGAATTTATGAATATTTCCACTGCATAATCTTCTCTTTCATTCATTTTGCTCATTGTTCTTCACAAAGAATTTTAATGCATCACAATTTTTACGCCTTTCCATCCCCACCAGCCTTTCAATATTTCGTTGATTTAATATCCAGTCAGTAAGTCTGTCTCGGCGTATGTTTTTTTATCTCCATTTATTTCTTACCTTTTCCTCGCCCTCTAAATGTACATACAGTTATCTAATATTGGTTCTCCTTTTTATGCTACTATAGCCTTCTTACATCCCATGTATAATCTTTCTTTCTTTGTATGTTTGTCTATTATCTGTCTCTCATATATATATATATATATATATATATATATATATATATATATACACATACATACAATTAAAACTGCATTATTTCTTCTTGTACATATGTATGTCTGCTTTCTTTGGATACATGCCCTTTTTTGTAAATATATGTATAAATATTTATTTTAAAGCAATAAGAAGGGCAGCTGTGTAAATTAGAATCCAAGATCAACCTTTTCTGCCTGGTTCAATTTGATCAAAGTGACAAATGAAAACAAAATCCAATATATATCATGTCATGTCTTAGTTTAGCTCCGTGAACGAAAATTTACGAGGGTTTTCCGAGTCAGTTACAGATCCTCCAATGGTTAGTGAGGTCAAAGGGTAGGCTTTGCCACGTCAGCTGCAGAAGGAGGTCTTGCAACCAGAAAAAGCTTTTGCTATTTCTCTACAGTTTGCTTCATAAAAGGTTGCATGGAATACCTCATGTCAACATGTCTTGTATTACCAGGCTCTGTTAACCACTGACAGTATTTGTTTTCACAGATTAGCTTCATTTCTTATCTTTCCCGTGGTTCACTCTGCTCCACTGACCATTAACCAATTCACCAAACAAGACTGTCTTTGCACAACAATTGCAAGATAATTTTCCAGTCTCGCCATATGGTTTGTCTGTCACAGACGAGTCTGTGGCAGCATAGCTTCGATTCTTATGACCATGACTGATCTGAGGACTTGGGTATCAGTGGTGAAGTCACCTACGCACACTGAGAATGATGTAAAGTCAATGTTGATAAAACTGTCTGAAGATGCGTAGGTGGCACTTGTATACGACCCAAGACTCGGCTCTCTATATATTGTAACTAGCTTTGTCAACACTTGTATGTATGTCGCTATTTAGATTATTATTTCTCAAGATACATTTGTATTATCAATCAAAAACTTGGTTTTGCGTTTGCTACTGTGGTGCCTATCTTTTCATCCAGCTTGATGTCGTTGGATACGCCGTTGGTTGGTGAAATCTTGAATTGCTCCCGACTTATTCAGGCGATTGGAGATAGAAAGTGGTTGATGCTCGAGTTGAGGTCTCAGTTGATAATTAACTCTAATACCGAGAGAGATACTGTCGTCTCTACGCAGCACGACATCACCTGCTGAAGTGCCACGTCTGATTGAATTACTAGAGCCGTGTCATCAACGAACAAAAACTCTCAGACGAGCCGGGGGCCCGGTTAAAGATTCAGCTTGATCAGGGTATTCTCTTTACGTGTGCAGCCTGTTTCAATACCATGCTAGAATAACAGTAAAAACTGAGTACGAGCTGGCATAAAACTGTGCTTGATAATTTTTGAGTTCGGGAAAAGTTTAGAGGAGCCGCTACCGTATCTGACGACCAAGCTGCGCGTCATGGAAATGAATAACCATGGTGGGGGAACTTGGGTGTGCAACCCAACATTTCCCTAATTATCGAAAGTTCAGTACGCAGTCAGGCTCAATTTGTTGGTTATAGTCTTCTATCCTCGGCACTTCGCTTATCTAATGTACATGTGCCTCTTGCAGCATAACCTCCACGATGGAGAGACTGGCAATCTTGTGGACTTCAGCATATTAAACGAAGTCAGTCCAGTGCACTTTGAGATTGATGCCGTGGCAATATATATATATATATATATATATATATATATATATATATATATATATATATATATATATATAATGTGCATGTCATGTGGGTGGAAAGAATTAAATGAATGATTAAGGCTAATATTGCAAAACACCTAAATTAAAAGTGATAACATTTGAAAATGTTCCATGCTAGAGGGGAGAGAGTTTCAAGGGAGAGTGGGCGTCTACAAATTGCTCAAGATTTATGACTTTAACGAAGCATCCGTGCACCGCCATCTATCTCCATCTAATCCCGCCACCCTTCTCAAATGGGGTCTGTTGAAAAAGGACGAGTCAGGCGGAAGTAATGCGTTGTTTCGAACGAACATTTCCAGTCGCCATCAGAGATATGAAACAGGAAGTGGTGAAGAGGAAAGGGAAACAACAATAAACTAAAGTAAAAAAAAAAAACAGTTAGAGATGGGGTTTTTGAGATATTTAAAATGATTCAAATTACTTCCGACAAATAGTGTTATGGAGATTTATATCGTGGAAGTCGCTAAAAATGTAGTTTCACAAGATCTCCGGCAAAAAGGTCACTCTGTGCTTATTTTGAAAATACGTCTTTCTCCGTTATTTCAAGGTTGTGCATTCCCTTGAAAACGTTTTGTAAGCCGAAATAGTGTGAAGCAAGTAAGTAATTACCATTAATTTATGTGCAAAAACTTTTGAGCCTTTCCAGACCCCTTACTGATAATGATGGCATGATTGGAGGTTGGGTACAGGAGACTACGGTGTAGGAGAGAAAGGATGAGAATTAACACTGCTTTTATAACAGCGCGCAGCCAAACAGAATTGCTATTTCCTTTCTTACCCATTTATCGTAAAAGCGAAAAAGTGGCATTAAGTAAACCATCGAAAAGCGAAGGATACTTTCATTCTTTTCCAGATTTTTGAAGCAAAAACTCGTTAAATTATGATTAATATGTAGAAGAAATTAATTCAATAAGTTCCCCAAAACTAATCCAAACTCGAAACCAGATTGTAATTTAAAGAACAAAATTTTATTTACTTGAATTCCAAGACGAAGCTTTTTCATAATTAGTTTGTATTTCTAAGTTGTTTTTTTTTTTTTAATTTTACCTCCTCTAATTTAGAGATGAGTTTTTATAATTCAGAGAGTTATTCAAACTTTTGATCTTATTCTCTTTCTCATCTTTTTGTTGCTACATTTGAGCAAATCCATTCTGAGACCTTTTATCGATGCGCAGTCCATATAGAAGATAGCTTCTATAATACTAAAATGGCATTATCATTCCACCCGTTATCATTGATTTTTATTTTTTTGCCACGATGTTTTGGCCGATCCATTCTACGGCATTCTCCATGTTTTCAAGAGGTAAGTACCCTCAGGGTGACTTCCAGTTTTATGTCTATTACGAGTGATAGTCTGAAGTTACTTCAATTCTGGGACAAAGTATTTTCATTACTAAGTTTAGATTAGTCCTATTTGTCCGAGGTTCCACGAGAAAAGAGTGTGACACAAGGTCCGTTTTATGTAGGGATGCCACTCACTCAAACATAAGGATAAGATGACTCAAATATTCTCTTTAGTCCTTGCAGCTTTTACTGCAAGGACATAAGAACGCTGGTCTCGAGGTCTCAGGGCTAATCATTAACTCCTTGGACTTGACCACACAGAGCAGTACCAGGCTTCACAATTAGTCTTTTCTTATTCATTTCGATGTATTTGCAAATTATAGGATTGGAGGTATTTTTTCTGAGGGGGTAAGCACCATTTAATCAAATCCAATTTTCATTCGGGTTAGGAGCTTCTCAAACTTCGATTTCTACTAGCCCTTAACAGTTGGTTTCGTGAAAATCTCAGCCGACTGAAAATGAGTACCAGCATAATAGTGTATACTGTTCGACCAACTCAGAATATACGGAAGACTTTTGGGCTGAGAGAAGATAAGTTTTCGACCAACCAGGTTGAATGAAGATTGGCAGAGTACTCTACATCTTAATTTATCTCTCTCCAAGATCGTGTTAATGGTGCCTGTGTCGGAAAAGGACTCCAACAAGAAGATAAGTGAATCTGACACTTAAAGGCGGAGAGAAATAATTAGGAAACTTCGACCAAAGGTAGTTATACAAAGCCAATCTTGGTATTTATTAGGACGAGCATATGACCCGACGCTGGTGGTTATCAGGTATACAACAACGAGATCAGCTGATGGCTGCTATTGATGCTATGTGTGACAGGTCTGGTGGGAAGGGAGAGGGAATAAAAGTAAGGTAGTTTAATGGGGGTTTGGGAGCAAAGAAATTTAGTTTGATAGGAGGGTAGGAAAGAAGAGTGACTGATGGCTGCTACTGATACTATTTGCAACAGACATGGCTCTCATAGAATATAATTTGATTGATATTACAAACCATAAGGGAAGAATGGGAGCAAAATGAATGTGCAACATTTTCCAACTGGGGGGGGTGCACCTCTCTTGAAAGTTAGCATTCAATATCTTGGCTTTTTACCCCGGCTCGATATCAAATAAACAGTTTCCGAGTGAGGAGATGTGTCTGCTCTTAGTATCAGCATCGGAAATAATTGTATGACAATTTACTAAGCGTTGGACGATAAAAAAAAATGCATTGGAGGGAAGAAAAGTTAGGAGGATTGCGTTGCGCCAGTTTTTCAAGTAGGGGAGGTCGTCTTCCTGTCTTGATATTCGGCATTCAAAATCCAAGCTTTCTACCAGGACTCAAGCGCCAGTGAGAAATATACAATCTCGGCTGCAAAGTCTACTAACTTTCTATGTAAATGAATGAATTATGAAAGATAATTCTACATTGCCAAGGTAAAGAAAAAATTTCAATGAGAGAGAAAGCCTTTTTTTCTCGCCCTTAACCCCTACTCTAAACCAGCGCCTCACAAAAATGTAAAAAAAAAAAAAAGAATTCTTTTTTTCTTATATTAAGTTGAGGAAAAAACTCAGGTGGGAGAATCCGTTGTTCCAGATGGTTGATAAGAAATTGGCACCTTTAAGTGGAAGAGTCCATTGTTATGATAGAAAAACGAAGGAAAAAATCACACTTCATCATATAGATGGAATATATCCAAACTTTTGGAATATTTACAATAAACTCTAATTGTAAAGACACTCGTTCTAACGGCACGATTTATGACATACGCTCTAATGGCACGTTTGTTTTCATATTCTTGCAAAACTATTCTCGGAAATAGAATCTTTTTTCCGAGTAAATTAAAAAAGTAAATGATTTGCTTTCTGTATTTTTCAGTTCATGTATTTTCAAATCCATTTGTCTTAATGGCATAGCCTGAGGGTACCGTTAAAACGGGAGCCTGCAGTATTATATGTCTCAGTAGGTTGACATTTAAATTTTTCAAGAATAGTCTGGTGTGACCTGCCTCGAAGCTGAGATGACTAAGTTTTTTCTACCGGTGCGAAGGGGTGATGTTTGAGTTCAACTCTAAATAAAAGAAACCCTGAATATTTTTAATGCCGATTTTCAAGGCAGGTCCTGCTCAAGTAGGAAAACTGGTGTAACACTATCTCCCTTCTATGTCTTCTGCAGATTGTGATGTGCTAAGCTAAAGTAGCGGATGGCAGATAATGTTGCTAATTGTATACTTATACAATTCGGTTTTACGAGACATACAACAAATAATCTCTGCTAAGACTTATTTCTAATATTTGACACGTTTTTTTCCATATATTTTCACACTAGCAGGTTTGAGACGAGAATAGAAAAGTACTTTTCATGTGTGATCAAAGAAGGACAGAGAGAGAGAGAGAGAGAGAGAGAGAGAGAGAGAGAGAGAGAGAGAGAGAGAGAGAGAGAAAGGGGAGGGGAGAAATCACACATTCTCTTTCAACCCCTCTCTGAACTCAGTTGTAAGATGCCTTTTTCGTGAGACAGAGCACCAATTATAATCTCTTCCATCGGTAAACTTTCTGACAAAATGTAAGACAAATTGGCCCATGTGGAATAATCCATCGATCATACTTAAATCAGAACGCATATATATATATATATATATATATATATATATATATATATATATATATATATATATGGATAATTTATAGCTGACGGAATGTGATTATTATAAAGACATTATAGAATGAACTATTCATAGTTCCTATTCAAGACTATGTGGATCTGTAGATCGATCTACTAGATAACACCGGTGCCGAGCAAAATATAATTCCTACTAAAATATAACATATAATTATCAGATATAAATTATCAGCTATAAATTATCCATAAATTGATACACAAAATGTCGGCATAGGAAACACATACGCACACGCACATAAAAATATATATAGTCCCTAAATGCTATACCGTATATAGCTAATTTTTTCTTAATTCAAACTTTTGACAGCATTAACTCTCCTACGGTTAAAGCTGAGAAATATGACAACTTATCTGGAGCACAACTAAAAAAGACATACGAGACTGACGGCCCAGGAAAATTCTTCAAATTGCATCCCTGAATCCTGGCTGTCCTGTATCTACTCAAGATTTTCCTTGTTTTGAATACTTTTAATAAACCCACTTTAATCGACTGCGTCCATTTTGTACCAAAATGAATTTTTTTCTGAGTCGAGCAAAAAAGGAAAGATAACTGACTCGACCTTCTTTTCCGTGGGTTGTCGTGGAACTTATTTTCCGAGCTTGCTATTTTTCTTAACGCATGTGAAGTACGCACAACAGTTTTCTGATGGAGATTGAATATACTTTTCAGAATTCCCAAACATTTTGCAAAAGATAGCACTGGAGAGTTTTGCATCAACGTATCAACGTAATAGTACATCTCAAAATGAAAATGCACTAAGAGAAACGTCATCGCCGTCGTCGTGGCCATAGTAGTTGTGACTATGACTCCAAAGCAGTTATTTATCATCAACACGCCTAAACCTCTTAAAACAATTACATCGTGGCGTTTTCATTGGTAAATTCACCAAAAGAAAACCAACAAACTAACCAATCACGAGAGAAAAGGCAGAAATTCGAATTTATTACCATAGATCATATTAATTAAGATTCTGCTTACCCATTTTATATAAAATATTTATTTTTTTTACTATAGATAAACTAAATTGAATTATTACTGATTCCATATCAAATATTCCTTGTATGCTTCGCATTTAGAAATAAAAGGGAAGAAAATAGGATTATGTAATTTACTGAAGGGGTAGGAAGAGTGAGGAGGAGAGATGGAAGTTAGGTAGTTTATTCAGAATGTTGTAAGATAGGGTAGCAGAGAGAGAGAGAGAGAGAGAGAGAGAGAGAGAGTTAGGTAGTGTCTGATAGAGAAAAAAGTTAAACTGTTTAATAAGAGAGCGGGAAGGGATATGGCAAAAGATGTTGGGTATTTTACTGGGGAAGTAGGAAAATATTCGCATGTTAAACTAATCCATGTGCATAAAATCATGGACCAGCAACATTCATTGGCAAGGGTAAGGGAGATAATGAGAAGATGCAGGGATAGGGTGAAAGAAAGGCACGGGGGGGGGGGCCGAGATAATGGATTATCTTTGTTGTCAGTTCCAGTGGAACTTCCGCGGATTCAGCTGGTAATTATTATTAATTAGAGTTTTCACACCAGCCGGGACGGGTGGCTTCCACCGGTGATTAAGAGTTGGCAAGTTTCCTCAATATTTTCTTCGGTATCGTATTGTTTGGGTAGCCTCAATCCTTCTTCGGTTTCCCTGCTCTTCCCACCTCTTTGCTACGTTCTTCAGAACTGTTCCTATGACTCTGATCACTACCGGAACTACCGTCAACTTTAAGTTACACAGCTTCCTAAGCTCTTTGATAAAGTCATGGAAAAGTATCAAGCTGTCATCAGTCACCATCATTATCATCGCCATAACGGTCATCATCATAATCCACAAAACAATTCAGAAAGAATTTGAAAACACAAGTAATCTAACGTTTCTCTAACATTGTACAACGATGGCTGTGGATTTTTGCATCAGATCAATACAACAACAAAAGTTGCGAAAATTGTCTGTATCGACGCCTGTATAAATATTTAAATCAACGTGCATAAAACCGAGTCCAACTCTCCCTTATTCACAAGAAAATGTTTTAACTATATTTCCTTAAAGTAAGAAAAAAAAGAAGGTAGAAAAAAAAAAAAGCAAATTACTAAAATGACAATTTTTTGAATTTTCAACATCATGCTCTCGACGAAAAAACAAAACAACAGCTAAACACAGACACTTATCTCTGAACACCACCAAAAATAAATGAAAGAGGCAGTATATGATGGTGTACCGGGATAGCATAGTGCAAACAAATAAGCGCCTCCCACTCTACTTCTATAACTAATAGCAAAGTCCAAATCAATAGTTTATATCTGTTGGAAGAGGAAACTTGTTGCTAGGTCTCTCATGACGCATACCGATATTTCTTCAAACTGCCATAATCCGATCCCAGCATGCAACATTCTGCAACGTGAACTACATGAATACCAAATATTTAAGACTCCAACAACGGCGTCATTGTTTGAAAGGCTAGTCTGGCAGACCTCTATTCTCACTACGTGCCCCGCTACTATAGCTTTGTAACAATCTAAGCTACGTCATTAGAGCGACTAAAAGACAAATCTTAGCTATGAAGCTGCCTATAATGATGCGATGTTTAGCTGGCTCGTATCGCAGACCAATATATTCACTAGGCGTATCACTATTGTGGCTTTTTAGTAAACTAAGCTAAGCTTAATAAATAATAAAGATTACTATCATGGTACAATATTTTGCAGGCTAGTCTCGCAGGCCAATATTTTCACAGTGTACTCCAAAAATCTGGCCTTGTACCAGATTAAGATAACCTAATTAAAAAAAGTAAGGCGTCTATCATGGTGCTATATTTAGTAGGCTAGTATCTCAGATCAATTTACTAGAGTAGTGAGTTCGATCCTCATTAACTGTCCAAATTGTCCAGCCTTGTGCAAGACTGAAGTACACTTTGGAAAAGAGGGTGCCTAACCCTGCATTAATAGTCAACAATGTCTACAACAATAGTTTGCTGACTATTGTCCTGAATTCGATTCGACTTCGTGAATATCATTAATACCAAATGTATAATTATTCGTAATTAAGAATTCATGTATAAGTAGACAGGGAATGGTATAATTATACATTCAAGGGTCAATTCAAAGATAGAACGATAATTGTACAGGAGTTGCTGCTTATGCAACCCTTTGATATCAGAGGTAGGATTTATCAAATACGTGAAAAATTTAATAATTACATGAAAAAATGATAAGGCAAATTCCGTCTGCACTAAACAACACGAAATAACTTGAAAGCACTCAGTGCATTCATTTGCAGAAGCCATTGTCATTGACAACTGATTGAAAATCAGTTAATGTTCAAGTAAAATACTGGGTAAGTAACTGTGAAAGATTCATAGACCAGCCACAAAATTCAATCATTTTTCCTTAGCCACATCATATGCCCGCCTTTTCACGAAATTTCGTGGAAACTCATTAAGAACTTTTAGAAATATTGTATGAAAAAACAAAGTTGTTCACAGACAGACACGAGTGAATACACACACACACCTCTTCTAACTTTGTTTGGCAGGGGTAAATAATCATGGTTCCATCTGAGCGCCGAATTTCATTTTGGCTCTCTATACATAAGCAAGGTTTCTGAATTGTTTGGCGTTGCCACGAGGCTAGATAATGAAGTTATTTACTAAGCTTAATCTAGCATAATGCTGCAGTAGTGGAGAAGTCACTGGGAATCGAAATCACATCACGTGCAATTGGTTTGATATGACTAATTTGCTTATTACTGCACGTTAACAAATGCCCATTATGCAGCTATTCATATTCACTGAGCTTAACTTAGTACATGACAGGACAAAAATTGAAAAATAAAAATTAATAAGATCATGTTGAGCCAGTATTCCATATTAGTAAAGCCTGCCTACCTTGAAAATTTGGCTTTTGAGCTGAGCCAAAACACTGACCACGAGCACATTTTGGAAAATTTGCAGCCACCTTAGCCTAGGGGTAGGTGAAAAAGATATTTGTTATGATTCCATCGAAAAGATTTAGAGAAGATAACTTCAAGGTGTAGCCCCGTGGAAACGGTAAGGAAAGCCTTGTTTACGTAAAAACAGTTGAGGCACTTGGTTCGACTGCGTCCTGACAGCAATTTTTCTAAAGATTATTTTCTAAAAAAATTTTTTTAAGATTATTTTTTAGATTTTTCAAGAATTAAAAAAAAAAGATTTTTCAGGGTCTCAAGATATATCACACCTGTTCCCCGGTGCCCTTGCAGTTGCAGAGGCAGCGCATTCCACGAACTGCCTCAGGTACACAGAACCCAAATTAAATTAGGCGCTCAAATGGAACCATGATTATTTACCCCTACCAACAAAGTTGGAAGAGGTATATGTATTCACCAGAGTCTGTCTATCATCAAGTCTCTTATAAACCTAGATGAAAAAATATGACAGATATGTGTGTCTACCGTAGCGTCCGTCTGACAGGATAATTCGCTAAAATAGTTTGATTCCCATTGGGTGCCTCATAACTGTGGACTTGAATAAATCTGAAGTCTCTTCAGATATATCCGTTGTTTACGTCTCAAATGTGTCCATATTTTTGTCAGAATTTTTATTCATCATACGCTTTTGTTGTATTTTTAAAAAATCTCCTCTCGATTATTTTTGTTCTATCTATCTCAGTCTATATATATATCTCAATATATCATTTTTATCCTATCTATCCACAAATATCTATTCATATCTATGTATCTATCCATATTTATCGTCATATCCATCAATATATCTATCGTCTTGTTTGTCTCCTTATCTATCTCACTGAAATTGAAGCTACCCACAATACATCAGTTCCAATTCATTCGTATCAATCTGTTTGGTTATCCATGTCATTCACATTCATGCGTACAACCTTACTCTATACTTATCTGGCTATCCTCGGTCAGTTCATAATAATTTCTTTCTCACTCGCAAATAGAAAGGACCATTGAATTAAAAAGGGTTCTTTGAAAACTAAAACTGATCCATAATCACGACTTTCCTGACAAATGGTTCTCTTTGTTCCAGTACAAACACACCTCTATTGACATGCACACAAAACTGTGCTTACTTTTGTTTATGAGTAAGTGAACTGAAGTGAAGGCTTTTAGTCCATTTCCCAAATCTCTCACTCTCTCATACGTTTTGAAATTATGTTACTGATATTCCGGTCTTGAGAGGCTTGGGGTTGGCCAAACGTTTAACTCTTCGGAAAATGGAATTGGCGAACGAAGTTCAAATTCCAGCTGGGATCATTTGTAAAACATGACTCTACATTTCGGAAAAACATTGATTCATCTCCATAGGATAGATCAGGGATTACTTGCCACTGCTGGTACGTATATATTCATATATATATATATATATATATATATATATATATATATATATATATATGTGTGTGTGTGTGTGTGTGTGTGTGTGTTTGAACACTTAATTTATGGACTGCCGGCTACACCCGTACCAGCAGCGGCAAGTAATCCCTGATCTGTCCTATATATATATATTAGACCAAAATAGCGTAAAGCGAAATAGCAATTACCTTTAAATCATATGGAGAAAATTCTGAGTGTTCCCAGACCAAAAAATCGGTGATGATGGTACGTTTGGCTGAGTTGTCGGAGGATGGAGTGGACAGGTAGAGGAGACAGGGATGTAAGGTGATGAAAGAGGTGTGAGCTGTCTCTATAACGGATCTCTGCATAACAAAGCTATGCAAGTTCAACCTTCAAGAACAAGTGAATCCCATTAGTCCTAAAAAGAAGTGTTTCCATCCGATGCATCCTCCCGATAGTCACCAATGGAACTGAAACATGGAACCTAACCAAAGATTGGCCCTCAAACTGAGAACCATGCAACGTGCACATGAAAGAATTATGCTCAGCCTCAAAAGGAGAAATCACAAGACCCTCAAGACAGCACGGTACGTTAGAGAAAGATGGGAGACTGAAATATCATAGAATCCATTACAAAACTCAAATGGCAATTGGTTTGAAATGCAAGTATGTCAATAAGCGCAGTTAAGTGTGCTGGACATCACGACTCACAAAGTGGGTTCCAAGAGATCACATGCGAAACCGTAACCGGCAGAATGTAAGATGGTGAGACGAACTTGACAGGATGATAAAATATTGGCTTGGTGACACCCATGACAGAGAGGTCTGGCGAATCCTAGGGGAGGTCTATGTCAAACAATGGACCCTAAAAGGTCAATGAAGCTTTCCCTGGTACAGCATAATGCAGAATGGGGGTTTCATCAATGAGGAAGTTGCAGTGTGTACTTAACTATTTCAGCCACAAGGCAGGCTCACGACATACCAAACTTGATGTTTTGGATTTGATACCATCTAAAAGATTCAAGAATTTGTCACAGCTTTGTTTTGAGTGTCAATTCATTTATTTTATCTCTAATGTAGGTCATTGAAACTCCTTATCGAAAGAATGTCAATACTGCAGTCTTGCTTGTCCGCTTGAGTATGCTCTAAGGAACAAATATTTTCGGGCTAACTTGGCTGCCGAGAAGCGCTAAATTGAAAAAGAAATTGACCGAAACGCTAAAAAAATAGTGAAAAGACACCAAAAGGATGCTTAAAATAGTTGGAAAGATGCCCCCAAATGACCAAAATGTCTAAGCGCTCCTGCCCCAATTTAGCGCTTTTTTGCACTGTCAAAACAAGAAACTTGTTGAATTTAGCGGAAAGTCGCTGAATTGGCAACACTGACAAGAACCCTAGCTGATGCTGAAACCATGGATAGCATTGAACCCTTTACATGTTATGCTCTTCCTATACATACGTACTTATGATGGAATTTGATTGTTGAATTAGCTGCAGTATTAGATTAACAATAACTAATAATGAAATTGAACAATGATAACTAGAGAGTACCCAGAGAGTGCACACAGCCTTGTCAGGGGAAGTAATTGTGCATGAATCCACCCAAACATTAAATCAGTTCGTGTGTAGAACATAGCCAATCTTTCCACGGAAATTCGTAGAAATTCATACAGAGTTTCGGGAAATATTGTTCGGACAGACATGAGCTTTTAGGGACATTATACCGTGTACATATATATATACGATGTAGGGAAGATGATTGTGCCTGGATCCGCTCTAAAATTTTCTTCCGTAGCTTATTTTCCAGAAAATCAAATAGAGATCCACGGAGAATTCTCGAAGATACCGTTTGGACAGACATGAATATTTATAATAATGTATGAAAAACAAAAAAAAAACAAAAAAGAAACAAAACAAAAAAAAACACAAAAAATATCTCTCAATCGGGAGAAAATTCCTGGATCCACCTCCAAATTTGCCCCCCCCCCCAACACCCATCTGATTCCGTTCAATATTTCTGGAGATAACGTGTAGAAAGTTGGATATACAAATGTGAAAACGCAACCAAAAACATTTACTTCGTTGGTAGAAGTAACAATGTACTATAATAAAAGTTACGCGACGGATAGGAGATTTGCTCTTACCATAGATCTCAGCAACTTTAGCATTCAGTTTTTTCTTCTTCGTGAAGGTTACTTTTTTTTACTTTTTTCACTTAAAGGAAGCTCTTTACAGCTTCGCTTCCCTTTGGCGTATCTGAACTGCAAGAATTCAAATACTGGTATTACTCACCCTTCAAAAGTTTGTATAACGACACTTATCGAAAAAAAGGCGAAAAACGTAAGTTATAGACCCAGCGCACGCCCCTTTAATCTCTCTTTTACACTTTAGTCTCCTGTACCTCCTGCAATCATGACATTGGATGACTCAGCCTAAAATACTATCCTATCCTATTAGGTCGGGGAACGCTCAAAAGATTTTCCCATATGAATTAATGATGGTTTCCCTTTCGCCTTGCACCATTTTGGCTTACGAAAGGCTTTTATAGGAACGCTCTATTTTGGGGCAGGGAGGAAAATGTCATTGCTTATCTGCGAAATTTCTCCACAGGCATTACCTAGAGTCATCAATAATGTACAGCTTCAAGAATCTGAGATTGGCCTCAATAATTTAGTATTAATGTTTGCGAAAAGACTCTTTCATTTGGTGAGGGTTATTTGCACAGTATCTCTCATTCTCAATCCGCATGGTTTCTATGTACCTATTTAAATGTACTTCGAAATGGCTTTTTTGACAGCAATTGATTACGTCATTAAAACAGCTTCAATTTAGTTGGGGTAGGATTAAGCTAATAAGAAAATTGGTAGCTATATTTGGTATGAACGATATCACAATAAAGTGTATTTTGTAAACTATTGATATTCTCGAATGTGACCGTATTTTCACTTGGGCTGTTACATACGTTTATTACTATTGCAGAGAAAAATTTTTTTTAGAGACGGGACAAAATTAAGGTACCTTGTGGTACCAAATTCTTCGATCGGTAACCGGAAATTGAAACCTCTTTTATTGGTTCAATTTTCCCAAATCATATCAATCTCTTACTCGCAGTAGAAGCAATCAATAATTACCTTAGGCAATTGCTTTTGTAAGAGAATTAAAAAAAAACCTATCCATTTCCTTACATAAAAATATGATACTGATCTGTTGGTTTACTTGATGGCTGACATAGTTGTGTTTTTCTCACTAGGCACGAACCTGCACAATATTTTCATACTAGTATGGTGCATAAGCTATGTTGCGTAAGCTTTTAATGAAATCCAATGCAACGTGCATAAGTTCAATGTTTTTCATTGGCCCCATGGAGACGGGGAGTAGCACAAAAAATGGAATCGGAGTACTGACTCCGAGTTGTGGCTGCCGATGCTTACGTTGATTTCGCACTAATGCCTTTGGAAAAGGCATGAATTCACTTCTCCTCCAGCTATTGGTAAAAAGCAGGGAAGTTCAAGCCCTTTAACCCTGCAGGGCAGTCCATCCAAGAGAAGATTATTCTGACACGAGAAAACCTACAAGCCAAGATAAAGGACGATGGTTGAGCTTGGGTCTAGAAATTCTAACTCTTTAAAACCTATTTGCTACTGAAACTGCAGCAAAGTGGTCCTAGTCCAATACCCCACGGGGAGTCAGGAATAAACGGAAACATAACACGGGCGTCCGCAATGTACTTAGCTGGACTTCTCTCCATCATTTCATCTTAGAAAAGCAAAACGATTACTTGATAGAGCCAATCTCGTCATTAAATATCATGTGACCAGTTGATTATACAGAACTATAATCAAAAAGTTCGTTCGATTAATTTGTTACATAGCATACATTCAAAAGCATAGCCTCTGACTGTATTGTAACGTCTGTCATGTCAGCGCACATTTTTCAACTTTCTAAAATTGGCGTATTTTTTTATTTTTTTCATTGATTCTAATATTCAAGACAGAAAAAATAAGCAACGATTTTGTCATTTTTCTAAAAGAAATGTAAAACTGCAACCTAAACGCAAAGAAGTGGCTTGCGAAGTTCCATACCGGAAATTTCTCACAGGTCAAACGATATTTCTAATTGAATTCCACGGTCGGGTTGACCAGTTGAGGTCGAAAGCGATTAAATTGAGACATTGCTTGACAATAATCAGAGTTATTCTATACCCTAATGTCGACTCGTTCTAAATATCCAAATAAAGCGTTGAAATCGTTCGCACCAATGGACCTTTTTAATCACTTTCATATGTAGCATACTCATAAGAGAAAAAGAAACACACTAAACCGGATTTCCAATTGCAAATGGTAACTTAATCATAAAAATTGTTTGTTTTTTTAAAGCAAGTTATGATGGGTGAAAAAAGGTGGATAACATTAACAAAGAAGATGACGCTACGGTGGGTTTTGAAGGGAGTCCTCAAAAAAGAAATCCCTCCGGAGAACCAAGCGATTGAATCGAACAATCACTGCTCCAAATCAGAATAAGTGAAGGCAGGAAGTGACGGAAAGCGTCCCTCCGGAAATAATTCAGTGTAACGATGTAATATTCAGTCAGGAAATTGCATGATCACATGCTCCTTGGGTGACCTAGCAGAAATTAGTAAAGTTTGACTGGGAAGTCTTCTGCAATGATAAACGTGCATACAACAACAATAACAGCAAAAATAATAATAATAATAATAATAATGATAATAATAATAATAAAAAATACAAAACTTTCATACCTCCACAATCTGCAACAGACCCTGGTCGTGGTCATTTGTATGATTGATAACGTCAGCGACCAAACCACATGTGTCTGCAGTCACAGCCAAATCTCCCGGGTACAGACGATTGCTTTTATTCTTGGTAATGTTAAGTATCCTTCGGGTCATCGAAGTGACATCATGGGTAGAAACTTCCGGTAAAGATAAGAGGTACTCCGCCTAGAAAGAAAGGATAAAATGAGACAGATGAAAGGCGTGCTAGATATAGAACAAAAGTGATAAAACATATTTTGGGTAAAGAGTGAATTAATAAAACTATGGTCTATCGGAAGTGAACGTTTATCGTCTGATTCTTCGATTTTTTAAGTAACCCGTGGATGTTGTAGAAAGCAAGTTCAGTTTTAGCAGTTCTACAAACTTTTGCCAAAGTGTTTGTACGTTCAGTATTTTCTCTTTGTGAACTCATATTAGAAGCAATCTAGCTATAACTTGGTAAGGAAACGGCTTGCTATTTGATCTCAAGACTGTAAGTCACATTGTTCAAAACGTTATTTAAGCTATATACAATTTTTTTTCAGTATTCACAGAACATAGCTAAAAGTTGTACAAAAGTTAAATCGAGTCCCTATACATGAAAGAAGAAAGCAATCTTCAAGAATCCTGAAAAAATAAAACCAAAGAAAACAACCGATTGATAAAAAGACTGTTGAAGGTTTTGGTTATCACCAATTCCGTACGGCCTAACCTTAATGCCACTTGATCACAGCAAGTACCACTCCTAGATTCTCGGCGTTTGCGTCTGATGAGCAATCTTCAATATCTTTTTCACAAAGATGCATTGATTTTTAATATAAAAATGCCAGATTTTCCTCTAAATAAGCGGTCATTCCACATGAAACAGTCTCATATATTCTGAAAAAACAAATTTTGATCCATACATAAAAAGCCGTTTCATGTGAAGTCAACTCATTTATCTTGGCTAGTCAAACGTGAATTTCCTATACGTACAGTGCCACCCCAAAATGAGTGCATCCAAACCACTTTTTCATCAGGCTGATTCCTTCTTATTTATTCACACTTCACTCAGCGTATATATTGTCTATTCACCATAAGAGGTGTTTGGGGTGAAACGGCTGCGTACAGTATCACCTTTTTTTGGTCGTAAGTTAAATTTCTCCTCAACTAAACAGCTGGATTTGACTATTTTAGCGGAACTTTACATGATTAAACTTGATATTTTCAGGTATTCTAATGAGCAAACTGTGCAGCTTTGGCACTCTGTTGCCAAAAAATATGAATACGTTACTGTCCAAAAATGAGTACACCCTACGAAAGATTCCACCGAAAAAACACCCAATATGGTTTATCATGGAACCTAACTAAGAGACTGACTTCAAACTGAGAACCATGCAACTTGCTTATGAGAGAGTCATGCTCAACATCACATAGAGACGCCACAAGACAGTACCATATATCAAGGAAAAAACAGAGTCCGAGACACCATAAAATCCAATGCAAAACTCAAATGGCCGGTCATGTTGCAAGAGTGGCAGATAACCAGCTGACATCACGACTCACAACATAGATCCAAAGAGATCACATGAAAAACCGAGGTCGCTAGAACATAAGATGGCAATACGAACTAGACAAATTCAGAAAGTATTGGCTCTGCGACGCCCATGAGAGAGGTCTGGTGAATCCTGGGGAAGGTCTGAATCCAACGATGGACGATAAGAGACTGATTCTGATGATGATGGCGAATCGACAATCGATGCACAGAGAGCAGTGTTATTGGATAATTAGATGGAATCAGCCTGATGGAAAAAGAACGCCAAAATGCAATGATGATGAAGTTGCCTTGTCGTCAGAGACAGACTTATTGGTATTGTAGGAATGCACTCATTTCGAGGCCACACTATATGTATAGGAAATTCAAGAAGTATAAGCTGACTTCACATGAATAATATTTATCATTTTTGAATATATGAGGCTATTTCACATGGAATGGCCGCTTATGTATAAGAACAAATCTGATTTTTTTACATTTAAAATGGAATGATGACGAAGCTGCTTTGTCATCAGAGGCGGACTTACTGATGTTCCTACGTAGATAAACAGATATAAAAGGACAAAAAAGAGACAGATATGTAGATAGATTCAAAGGTAGATAGATTCAAACAGAATTAGGAGCGCTTGTTCTATCCTGTAAGTCAACGTTCAAGCACTGAACTTTTACCTGAAATCGAACGTTGACGGTAAGGGCATAGCAAGTTCTGTCGCAAAAAATGTCTGATACTTTTTCTTGAATTCGTAAAACAAACTTAGAAACGATTTACTCAGTTGAAGAATATGTATATATACATCATTATGTATTATGTATGCATATGAATACGTTTGTGTACATAATATATATATATATATATATATATATATATATATATATATATATATATATATGCAAAAAACGATTACACTCATGTGCACACACATACGAAGACAAACACATGTATACGAATTAGCCAAAAGGGTGGCAAAGTTGTCTTGTCATCAAAGAAAAGAAACGATCACATTCTCCATTCCAAATAAGCAGCGTACTTACTTTAATTTTGATATCCAAGAACTCTTGATGGACACACTTTGCCAAATCTGGACGACCCCACACAGCCTTTGTACCTGATGAGCTGAGATCACCATAACATTTTCGAGTTGCATTACCTATAAGAAATGCAATGGAAATGATAAATTTTAATACTTTAAGATGCAAAAAAAATTGGAAGATATCAGATGCCTTTTTAGGATTACTTTTGGTTATCTCGCTCCGTTCATCTTAATCTCATCCTCGGTCAGAAATCTCTTTCGGAAGAGTCCCAGGGAGTCAAACTTGGACTTTATAGAGTGCTGACTGACCTGATGTCTTGAAAGGAATTGCACCAAATATGAAGAATAATTCGCATTGCCATTGTGAAAGTGACGGTCACGAAGTACAGAAGATTAGTCAGGAATGTCTCACTTCCAACCGAGTGGCCATACGAAGGAGTGTCAGCACCTGCATGCTCTATAAATTCCCCCAATTGGTTGCCAAGCTGCATCAAAGTCTTGCGACTGGTTCTTTGAAGTTAAGTTAAATTCAAGTTCCATTATTGGCAAGTTTGTTTTCGTTATTGTTAAAATAGAAAATCATTGCATGTATATATGTCAATGTTTATTCTGTAACTTAAAGATTGCAACTTTGCCATGAATTACGTATATATCACTGTAAGACCTATTAAATCTTGCATATTTATTTCAAGTGAAAAGATTTTGTGAAAAGTAGGAAAGGAAAAAAGGAAACTTGTGTTTATAATCTTGATGTTTATAATCTTGATGATAGAGGTTTCTACTAGAGAAGGTTATCTCCCACTCACTGAAAGTGAAGGTCTAATGCTTCCTAGATTACGCGATGAATGTAAACAAGAATTTCTACTATTAGATACCTTTAATGAATATATTTATATTCATTTGTTGACGTTCTATCGTTTAGGAAGAACATATTTAGAAAATCTTCATCCATTTCTGAGACTGTAGAAATAAAGCAATCCTTGCTTGTACGGATGTAAAATAACATTGTATGTGTGTGTTCAGCCACCGTATTTTACATTCGTTTAATCGAGGATTACCGGGAATTACTCACTTCAGGAGAAAAAAAATGGACTACCCAATTACTAAGACAACCACACTTGACGCATACATGATAAAATATTAGGGTATCGATTTGTATAAACCCCATGTTTTTATCTTCATTAGGATCCAAGTTGTTAAGCTTAAAAAAGAACGGCTTAGAGCATCTAATGGAAAAAGCAGAGCGATCTTTTTGGTCAACTTCAAGGCATTGAATTAAGAAGAGTACTTGTATCTCATTCTGACTTACCAAGACAACGAAACTAATTTTTTCCTCTATTTGACTTGGGTCGCATTGATCCAAAATCTATCGTAAAGTTGTTGAACGGACAACAGAATGAACAATAAGTTAAGGACGTCAAGCCCTGTTACTTAGCTAAACTGGAGTTGGTTGATGAAAGAAACCATACTTACGACACTGTCTTTCAACCTTTTATCATAGGTGACCCCCTTTTCGGGTAGAATTTTTACTGAGACCTATTTTTTCTATTCGAAGTTCATTCAGTAAAGCAAATAAAATTAATATGAAATTTCACACTGTTTCGCACAAGCTTAATGTTGTTTGGCTCCTTAGAAGAGCAGTCAATTATTTGGGGTGGAAAGATATTTTATATCCATTTGAATGGGAAAGCATTATCTTCAGCTTATATTACCAACTACCATTCACACAAGCGAGAATTCATTACGCACGCACAGAGACGTATATATTGTATATAAAAGAGACGGGGACAGATAAGGGACGAACTCTCTTTTGTTTTATTTTATAGATCTAACTCCAATATTTTCTGAGAAAATCCCTGATGAAAAGAAAAGCTTAAAGAAAAAATTATTCTCGACGGACTTTTTTTTATGAGAGTGCAAATGAAGACACCCGGGAATTAAACCGCTTTTGTTGCAAAATTCGACCTTCTTAAATAGTTCTGTAGGTAATTTGAGACCTGCTGATTTCGGACAGATCTATTTTTAGTCTGTGATTTGTAGATCTTGACATCTGAGAATACGTATGCACACTTTAGGATTTTATGATATAGATAGATACAGACAAATTCACCTTCTCGATGAGAGAAGAAGAAATCCTGATTTGCAGTTTTCCATTTGAAAAGAAAAAAACTTCCACGGGTTGAAAGTGGGTCCACCAATTATATTATCCAATGCTCTAAACACTCGGCTATTGAACAACCATAACATTGAAGCTTACAAACTAGTATCTAAAAAGATTTTCTTGAAAGGCATTGGCCCGCCTCACGTGTACGTAAGTTCAAATAATTGATGAGAAAAAATTCACCCGGATGATTCAATGTATACATAGTTTCATTTCATGGATCCAACTCATTGTTGGAATAAACACAAAGGGGAAATAATTCTCAACAGACTTTTTTTTTGTGCGAATAAATATCTCATAGAAATAGACGACTTTTTGCAAAATTCGACTCTCTCACAGTAGATCATTTGAGATCTAATTTAGGACATGCCTTTGTTTCTATTCAGTGATTTGTAGTTCTCAGCATCATTGATTACAAACGCATCTTCAATAGGAATAGAGCACTCTGGTTGATGGGGAATTTCTGCGTAAATAAATATATGGCTTATAAAATTGTATGCCTTATTGACCGTCCAGTTCCGTAGCCCAGAGGTAGGATATCGGTCTCCGGGTTTAAAACGAAAGTTTAAATCCTGCTTCGCGGTACTGTATGGGATAATGGAAAGTATATTCCCATCCTGGAGTGATGTAATATGTCGAAACAGCTATCAGTGGATGACACTATATAAGTATATTTTCAAAATCCCCGAAACAGTTACATGGTAAAACAGGAAAATTCACAAATCAAATTCTATGTAAAATATAAAGAACACTGGAAAAAATGACATTAACAGATATTGGGAAATAATTGATTGAAATTGCATTAATTTTTTGAGAAGAATTAAAAAAAAATATATTTAGTGTTTTAAGTTGTAAAGCTTTCAAGGCTCCCCTTCTCTCCTTCCCCCCTCTCCTTCCCCCTCTCTCCCTCTCTCTTATATATATAGATGAGAGAGAGAGAGAGAGAGAGAGAGGTACCTTCTGTAGGGCAGTGGCAAAGAAGCTACTCAAGAATGATACGCTCATAATTTCAATCCTCATAGGGTACCCCACAAAGCCGAATCAACATTCACAATGGGCCGGATAAAATAATGTTTCTACTTCAAATGTAAGAACATATCAAAGAAAGCCGAAGAACACACCCAATAAAAAACAAACAAATAACAAACGGGGAAAGACAATACTTCATGTTAAAACTCATTAAAATCATTAGCCTCATCAACCTGGCAACACAGGTGAAGATCTGTCAAAAACTAGACGCCATGTTTGAAAAGTCATCAAAGTTTTTATTTTCATTTACTGTTGACTCCTTGTGGACTTCAGTCCTGTATTGCAAATAGGTTCTACGGAGTAGAGTTGCCAGCTCCTAGACCTGAGATAATTTTAAGTACAAAGTTTTGAGAATTCTTCTTTAAAGGAGGTGATTTCTGTTTTCAATGTAACTATAACGCTAGACTTTCCCCTTAGTACACATAGACATATCTTCTTATTTTGCAAGTTTATATATAATTCTACTGGTGATCAAAAGAAAAGGAAATCGTTTCACCTTTTCTGAATCAATAGTGAAGGGGAACTTTTTCCTCTTTAAGAAGTAAAATTGTAAGGAAGCCTCCCCTACTTGATGAATCAAAGTAAGGGAAAAAAGTTTTTAAGGGTTCAAAAGTGAAAAGAAACTTCCCCCCTGCTCTAAGTAGTCAAAGAGAATGTATTTCTTTTCTCATTACAGGGTCAAAAGAATATTTCTTCTATACGTCTGGGAGATCGAGTTCTTTTAATCTTTATATATTAAAACCGATGTAGAAAATAACTTCAGCTACTTCCAAATATCTGATAGTCATCAGTTTAAAAAACAACAGCGGCCGATGTAATGAAAACGGCAATCGGAACTATTCTGAATATTATTAGAAACCTAACCCGATGTCTTGGCTTAAACATACATTTTAGTCGGGGTAGAGGGAGTTAGTTTGGAAATCAGTGACATATGATCTCCACAGAGCAAACAGAACCACGCATGCGCCGTTTTCCTGGATTGTGCTTCCGATCAATCCATCATACTCTCAATAGATAAATAGAAGTATAGCATAGCCACACTCACAGGGAGAAAAATCCAAGGACAAAACCCTCACGGAATAAACCTCACGGATAACCCCAACACATCTAAGTACAAGGCCGGGCAAAATCCTCCACCCCCAAAAAGATTTCACTGATAGCATAATTTATTTATACCTGATTATATATATATATATATATATATATATATATATATATATATATATATATATATATATCAGAGAAGAGAAATAGGCAATTTAAATCTCGGACTTCTGCTTACCAAGAATGTTGTTAGCTCAGTTGGTAGAGCACAATTAGGTGTAGTTCCTAGTGAATGCAGGTTCGTTTTTCGAATGACACTCATTTTCATAATTCATTTACATGTTCAGCTATTTGATTTGTTACTCAGTGCTGGACGAAATATGTTTCTTATCAAAATGTCCCTACAAGTATCACATTCTATGGTCATAAACTATCTATTATATATATATATATATATATATATATATATATATATATATATATATATATATATATATATATATATGTGTGTGTGTGTGTGTGTGTGTGTGTGTGTGTGTGTGACTACGTTTATTTGTCCTAATTTTGATTCGTACTTGAAATTAGTCTGACATGTTGGATAGACTCATTTGCTGTTAAAGGGTCAGAAGTCTCCATTAATAACGAATTATAGCTTTATTTACATTGAATATACAATTTAGTAAGTTAATCTTTAGCACTTTTTATACTATCCTCTATGTTGTTAACAAAACAAAAATTCATGTGTAACAAGATAATCGCCCTAATATGACTTCAATTTCATAATAACTTTTTTAAAACTCATACAAATAAGTATCTGTTGTCATACTACTGCATAAGTTAGGTAGTTCGCCGTAAGATCAAGTTAATGTGTGGACTAGTGTTTTTCGTTTCAAAGCACCAATTCAAGCGTGTGTCCGCTCGTTCCAATCTAACAGATCTACATAACTCAGAGCTTTCCAAATTTCATGATGCGACACTTGGGTGTTTTGCCAATAATCTCAATGTGAGTCGAGAAATTCAACCAAATCTGATTAGCTTTTATAAATTCAGTATCCTTGCAGGATCCAATAGTGATGTGGTCCTTAAAGTCTCAATCCTTCTTATCTCCAGTTCCCCCAATCTCGCTTTCAGTGTCTTTGGCACGGTTCTATTATTTTTGTAGGCTCTTTTTCCCTTATTCACGACTACCAAGTCTGGTCTTCTTGCTTAGATGGGATGGTCAGTTTGGATGCTAAATTCCCAGATGTATGTATAAGTATATAGCCTTAAAACTTTACCGTAGTACAATGGTTATTAATCTCGTTCCACGGACCACTTCGTAAGTGCAGTGCGTTTGATTCTCACAGGGCACCTTGAGCCTGACTAAGCCAAGCTTGGTGAATAAGTTTTATTAGTTTTTCTCTTTCCTTCCTTTCATGATGGGGGTGGTGCTAGTGATGTGCTCCAATTTAAAGTTGAAAGTGGTGGTCGTTTCTTATGCATCTATATGAACTGAAAAAGGATGGGTTATTTTCTGGGTTTGTGTTAATAGTTTTTTGTTGTTCAAATAGAATAAGAACACATCCTTTGTCTCTTGACCTTCACAACTCGTCTTCAAAAGGCCGGAAAAGAACTCAAATACCATTGAGACATTTTAAATGTAAATAAAGACATGCAATGAAGTAAACAAGACAACGCGACATGAACGGGTCAGTCAACCTTTGCTCGTCTCTGGAGCCATTGCTTGAGGTTTATACTAAGTTTTGAATAAATAGTATAACTTTTTAAACCATAACAGACCTAAAAGTTGCAAAGGTCCTTAGAGGATTAATTATGCATAAACGGCGTCATTTGCTTGAAAAGTTGGGAATAGTGTTTGGTGGGTAAACGAAGTACAAATAGTGCAATCTATTATAAGAATCTAGAAAAAAAATCATTGCAGGATGAACTAAGAATGAATAACATAATTATCATGAGAAGTTGGAAAAAGTACTTAGAGGGTCAACGAAGTACAAACAGTGCAATCATTATGAGAATTTAGAAAAATTCATTACGGAATGAACAAAAAATAAATAAAACAATTATCATGAGAAGTTGAAAAAGGTCCTTAAGAGTTAAAATAAAACCTGAATAGCACAATTGTCAGGTGTGTTTGACATTCCGATACGGGTGAACAATGCATAAGTGATACATTTTTAATTTTTAGTCTGCCAAACCCATAGGGGATTGATTAAGTATAAATGATACAATAATCAAGAGTCAATGCTTCATCTGAGTGCTCCAGAGAACGCAAAGGAGACCAGATGATAAATTGAATGAAAATCAGTTATCGTAACAACCAAGATGAAGATATTATTCTGAATAACTCGCGGAATAATCACAATGCTTCACTCATCTCTGAATTTTAGACAAGGTCAATTTTCTGAATTTATAACATAAGAAGGCAATCATTGAAAAGCAAGTAAACGTTAAATTGTTTCAGATGGGCCTCCACAAGAAAGAACATCTGGAAAAACAACCGTCTTAACATCATTCATTTTTTTTCTTTCTTTTACAAATTCACTCGCAATAAAATCTCAACAAGTTGTTTTATTGTTGTTAGATCTTTTGTTTACCGTTTGAACCACAGTAAATAAATGTTATCAACCATTCAAAAATAAAAAGGGAAGACGAAGAACAAGACATTGTGCTTTTCGCTAATTAGTACAAGAGAAAAACTTGGAAACCTGATACCTTAAACCTCTTTTAAAACAAGCGACATCCATGTAAATTAGAGGTTCCCAAAGGATGTGGCACGCCATTCTGGTGTGGCGAGAGAGGATGGTAAGTGAGGTGGTAATATTCAAGGACAATCTAAGACACATTTATGATATGACTTGCTTCAAATTAAATCTGATATAAACGAGATTATCCGGCAAAAACAAGCCTGCACCTCTCACTGAGTTTGTGTACATACTTGAGGTTATATTTAAGATGTCCATCTATAAGAATATTTTTGTGTTCATCATGATTTTGTTAAGCTACATCTCTTTCTACTTTCTGGATGATCATATCATGATGGAATTCTGTTCTATGTCTTGAATCAAGCACTGCAATTAGATTTTTTTTAATTGATAGAAAATTTAGTGTGGTACGAGCAAATTTTTATTACGAAAGTGCTGCCCTACGGAAAAAACTGGGTAACTACTCAAATAAATCCTTCAGTGATTTCAAAGAGATAGTATGACGGGGTACAGTCCAGTGGTCGATAACTTGGACACGAGGCAGAGAAATTCATGTCTCTTATCTTCTGTTTTAGACGCATGTAAAAAAGAAAAAGATTTTTCAAATTTCATCTCGTAAACTTGTAAACTTCAAGAATTATACGCACCAAAGCTTCATTCTGTCAGTCAGTAACTCTTGCCTTATTTACTGGCCTCTGATAATTCCTCTCTCCCAGATTTACGATGCATTTCTATCGTAAAATAATCAACAATGGATTTACATTATGTGTACAATAGCCTTATTCAATTAGTAACGCTTGCATTCATTCCGCTGACAATTCCCCTCTCCCCGATTTTCAGGGCATTTTTATCTAGCTATATAACTCTGGGTCTAGGATGATCATGTATTAGTGTGCTCATACCCTACATGTAGACAGAATGTTGTTGTTGTTGTTGTTATTATAATAATAATAATAATAATAATAATAATAATAATAATAATAATAATGATAATAATAATAGACATATGCATGCAATCATGAATACTTACCAAGCACCCCGGGTGGACAAGGTTGTGTATCAACATGTCCAGCTCGTGTGGCAAACCAGTTGATTCCACTCCCATCAACATCATCTGTCCCTTCGGTACAATGAGGCATGTCTAAAAAAAATCAAAACCCAAATATTCAAGTGTATATGTATAACTGGTATAAACACATTTATTTGCACACACACATGTACACACACTTGTACACACACACACACACACTTGTACACACAATAAATATATACGTCAAGTAATGGATATAAGCATATGACAATTGACTACTTGTATATACATATTTTTACGTATCGGTCCCGGTGGTTCAATCGGTAAGAGCAGGCCTGGGCTACATAGGTGCTCCCATGGAAAAGGGTGCGGGTTCATTTCTGATCACTGTTGTTTCGCTCAATAGTGTAAATAATTTTTATATATATATATATATATATATATATATATATATATATATATATATATATGTGTGTGTGTGTGTATGTATATATATATATATATATATATATATATATATATATATATATATATATATGTGTGTGTGTGTGTATGTGTGTGTGTGTGTGTGTGCGCATGTATTAGTTTCCATGTTTCCCATCTGTAAACTCAGGATCACAAAAAAGCAATCGAAAGGGCAATGGTAGGAAAAGATCAACATGAATGTAAGAGCAGGCCAAATAAAAGTCATCAGACAAGTAAATAGGCTACAAAAATCGAGACGGGTAGGTCACTGAGCAAGGAGGAAAGATAACATATGGTGCTGAAAGGTTGTTCGATTTGTTGCCCGTAGAGAGCAACTACAGTAGGGGAAGACTATTCATTAAATCGAAGAAAGAGATAGAAGGTCATACCGGAAAGACGATCGGGATGTGTGAGATCCCAAAGGGAATTACTTGATGGATGGATAACTCAATATCCCCAATGTACGTTAATATTAGTTGATATCTCATGTGAATATTTGTAAGGCATATATATATTTGTCCAGCAGTAGATTTATAATGACTGCTACTGCATACATCGTATTAATCGCCCCTCCCTCCAAAAAATCATCTTTTTTGGTATCCCTTTCTGTGTGAGGGTCCAATGATAAAAAAAATTATAAAAAAGTAAGGAGATACCCGACAATTAATTACGTTAATTTTCAAAGAAATAAATGCATAGCCCGTATGGCTACCCTCGTCCCAAAGGCCTCTTTGAATATGGCTTGATACCGTTCATTGAGTTCAGTAAAGTATCAATGTTCTTGATAATTACCATACAGTAACAGACGGCACAAAGTATTATTTAACAAGAAGTAAAGAAAAGAACAATTCGCCAAATAGCAAAAAGATGACTTTGAGTGGGTTCAAGATGAAATTAACGTAAGAAGAATAATACATTCATTGCTTAATGATGAAAGAAAACATCTACTTTGAACAAAAAAAAGGTTAATTTTTCAACATCTTCACTTTATTGTAAATGCAAATAACTACGTATCAAACTGGTAATTTATTGATCCATCTTCATGCATATATATATACATACATACATATATATATATATATATATATATATATATATATATATATATATATATATATATATATATATATATATATATATATATTCAACCTCATCTATAAGCTACGTGGATGCAAAATTCAATAATTGCAATTTGAAAAACTACGATCATTTCTCGTTTTGACAGCTGGAAGGCACGATAGGATGATTGTGCGTAGTCCCAAGGAGGATTGCTTAATGGTTGGATACCTTACAGTCTGACTCAATCTCCCCACAGTACATTCATATTATTCGATATCTCATATGAGAATTTGTCAGTTATATATACAAATCGAGTGAGAGAGAGAGAGAGACACACACACACACACACACATGCGTGAAGAGCTATCAAACTTCTCAGAAATAGGGAAGCGGGTTCAATCGGACGTTTGCCATTACACTTTGTGAACCAGAGTGCAAATGTAGCTGGCAGTGGACTACTTCGAAAAAGATGATGAAAACTAAGTGTAATTATTTTCATAATCAAATGAAATGGATCAATTGATTTCCGCCTCGGTACACATATACTCATTAACGGTAACCAAATTTTCTATAAAACACACACACATACACACAAGCACACACACACGCACACACACACACACACAGGGAGTTCATAATGTTTTAGTAATTTGTAAGATTACAATGAAGAAACAGATTTTCCGCTGTTGTTGATATTCAGAGAGCTCAATATTTAGCAAAGTAAATAGAGCTATTGATATTGATATATTACAATGCTGAAAAGTGCGTAAAGCACAAAATGTTGACATACACCGAGTAATTTTCCAATAAAATTTCATTTGTAATATATATATATATATATATATATATATATATATATTTATATATATATATATTGGATCATACGGTGATGCGATATTGAAAGAAAACGTGTGCAGAATAGACAGGCTCAGCCACTGTGAATGTGACAGTCACTCAGTACACAAGCTCATTCTATGACGTATCACTGCCGAGTGCTGAAACCCAACATCATGGCTGCAAAACAGATCTCGAGATTTTCAAAATTGCACGTCAGTTCCTTATATATTTGTGCACGCGTGTCTATTTACATATGAGTGCGTATATATGACTTTGAAGTATTTTTTTCACTTGAGAGCCCTCTATTCCCGGAAAAACGAGCAATAGAATCTGGGGAAAAAGGCTTGAAAATCTGTCGGAAACAGCGAGAGAAAAGAAATGACGAAGAAAAAAAATGATAAGTCTTAGCGCGCCAAGAGATATTGCAAAGTCTCAAATGGAGATTTCTGTCTCGTCTCGCGTAAGGTGCAAAGGGTTGTTTCATGGTTCATCCCTTCCTGTAGTATATCATATAATATCTTTTTTGTTCGTTTTTACAATAATGAAGGACGAGAAATTATATATATATATATATAATTATATATATATATATATATATAATTATAGTACAAAATACGAACGCTTTCTTTCCGGGGTGAGTATTTTTTTGAGCGAAAGAAACCTGAAACACACTGACACACACACACACAAGCACATATCATATACATACACACACCATATACTATATATATATATATATATATATATATATATATATATATATATATTTAAATATATATATATACATATGTATATATATATATATATATATATATAATTATATATATATATATATATATAATTATATATATATATATATATATATATATATATATATATATATATATATATATATATATATATATATATGCAGTGGAAAAAGCATGAAAAAGTCATCATTAAATGGAACACAGATGCCTCACGGAAACACATGTTTATCATCACGTGGCTGATATCACGTGACACGGGTCGACATGCGGTTCACGTACCCAAAGATTTATTTTTTAGTATTGTGTTTATTTTCATTTTTTTTTCTCCAAGCTATCTTATATATACTTTTTATTAATGCATTATCATTATTTTTACTAATATGCTTTTTGTTTTATAAGTATTTAAAAAATTCATCTATGTATTTTTAGGTAATATTTTTCTTTTTATTATATATATATATATATATATATATATATATATATATATATATATATATATATATATTATTATTATTATTATTATTATCATTATCATTATTAATTATTTATTTATTTACCCCGTTATCCGAAAGTAAAGCAGTCGTCTAAAACCTTTTCTTAAGCCTAAATGGTGTAAAAAGAAGAATCAATCAACATTAATTTTATAGGGAAAAATAAGTGTTCCCCCAAAAAAATATCTGTTAGGCTAAGTTGGTCACTCAACGGATGAAAATATCGATTATTTGCTCAGATACCTGGAACTTTCAGGTAACTCCTCATTTTGGTTTAAGAAAAGACAACTACTGTGATGTTTGAAATGTCAAAGCAAAAGCTGTTATGGTTATTTATACAACATAAGTCCAATGTTTTGGTATAATGTTTACTGAAGTTCAAAATAGACACCTATGGGGCTTGGATAAGTTGCATTGAGCACTCGTCCGAACACCCTTATCAACTATGTACACAGAATTAAGACTCCCGTAATTTTGAGATGAGTCTGTAGGTCACAGGGTGAATTGGCAGAAACGTCGTAGTCACTCAAGAAGTAACAAGAAGAATGAGATCAATTGGTCGAGCATCACTTGGATTGATAATGACTCGTCTCAGAATTACAGAATGTATTTAAATCTATAAATAGTCAAGCCAGGCCGTAGACTGGAATGACTAAAACTTTCTGCTTCTAAAAACAGCACTACAAAGAATGATAGCAACAGCGTAGGAATACCAATTCCCCAAAATTAGTGAACACATCTCGAATATGAGAATGTGAGAACAGTCCACGCGTAGAACGGATTGGTTCCAACGTTGCTGTAACAAAAGCAACAAAGAGAATGATATCAATCATTGAAATTGAAGGATCAACTTACCCTCGTACTTGAACTGTGAGCATATTTGTCCCTGGTAATTGTCAGCACACCAGCATCGAAAGCCGGCGACAAGATCCTCACAACGGCCTCCATGTGTGCACGGGTTCGGTTTGCAATCATCTGTGTTGGCCTCGCAGTGGGCGCCTTCAAATCCAACAGGGCACCTGCAAGAATAAGTGCCCAGTTGCTCAAGACAGCGTCCTCCATTGAGGCAAGGGTTCGGGAAACATTCGTTCTTCAGCTCGCAGTGCGTCCCGAGGAAGCCCGGCGGGCATTTGCAGTGGAAGTCAATGGTCTGCTTGGTTGATTCACAGGTTCCGTTGTTTTTGCACGGCTGCGAGGTGCAAGGATTGATCTCTTCAGTGCATGTGCGTCCCGTAAAGCCGTGTGCACACTCGCATACGAAGTCGTTCTTGTAACTGACGCATTCGCCGCCGTTTTTGCACGGTTTCCGGTGACAGGGATAGCGTTTGTGCTGGCATTTCTTCCCCCAGTAATTCGAAAGGCACCTGCATTTGTATCTGTTGACTAGATCAATGCATGTCCCTCCGTTTTGACAGGCGTAAGCAAAACAGTCGTCGATGTTAGTTGAGCAGTTGTGACCCTTAAACCCCTTTCTGCACTCGCAAGCGTAACTGCCAAAAGTGTTCTCACACCGACCTCCGTTCTGGCATGGATTATCCTGGCATTCGTCGATATCGTGCTCACAGAGCCGACCAGTCCATCCGGACGTACAATTGCAGTAAAAATCACTTTTGATCGAGATACACACCCCACCATTGTGGCATTCATTTTTCAAACAGGAATTTACATATTCCTGGCAGAGTAGACCAGTACGACCTTCTGGACACAAACATTTAAATGACATCCCCTCAGCAGCTTCTATATCGTCGTCATTATCCCCGAATCCAACGCAGGTAGCCCCCTCTGCACATGGGTTACCAAGACAACCGTTGTGAGTGACCACCTCGCACATAGGTCCCATCACCCCAGGTGGGCATTTACAATGATAGCCACCATCCCAGTTAGTGACACAGGTGCCACCATTTTTGCATCGAACCCGGTCACAACTCAACCCGACAACAATGCCATCGACCCGTTTCTCGCACATTCTGCCCTTATAACCACCAACGCATATGCATGCAAGCGTTCCATTCTCATTTGTCATGCACCTTCCCCCGTTGTAGCAAGGGAGGCCTTGACATCGGTCTGCTAATTCTTCGCAACGAACCCCGGTGTATCCATGGGGACAGCTGCACACAAACCCGTTGATGTAATCCCTACAGTAGCCACCATTACGGCAGGGATTCGAGGCACATTCATCCATATCGAATTCGCAAGTTGTACCGGTGAAACCGGGCGGGCAAAGACATGAAAAGGAGTTGCCCAAATCGAGGCAACTCGCTTCGTTTAAACATGGCGTCGATCGACAAGGATTCAATCCTAAAAGAAGAAGAAAATTAAAAATCAAGAGTTGAACAGTTTTGAATCATTTGAATATAACAAGTTCAATTGGAAAAAAGTTTAGGAAATACAAATGAAAAAATGTAATTAGTGTGTATAGAACGTATTTCCCCCAAAAGTAGGGTTCTGATAACTCTTGCAACTCATAAAACGAAAGGCTTACTTAGAAAAAAAAATGACGACAAAAATATGAAGGTATCAAAATTGACTTTTCTCTTATGGACTATGTTAGGCATTACTTTGAAAATAGGGAGGTGTCGAATTCGGCCTGGCAACTACGTTAGGCATTACTCTAAAATACATGATATTGACGTTAGAAATGTTATGGTGTCAATATTCAACACATCAGGGCATTAGTCAAAAACATTTCTGAAACAACAAAAGACAGCAAAATTTATGAGGATGTCAAATTCGATACTTCAGTCGATTTCGACATCTTTTCTATGGATGCGATAAATGAATTAAACAACAGTTTCACTGACCGACATGAGTGACATTAAGAGAGAACCGAGTGATTCTTGTCGCTTCAGATGGATCGTATGTTATATACATTGCATGTCCGCTGGGGAACTTCAAGCCAGCATGATTTCTACAAAGATAGACCGGATGATTACGGGACGGGTAGTCTGAAACCTGAAACAAAGAGAAACATTAGGAATAACAATTGGCTGACATTCTGATATTCATTCATTATTTTTCATGTATTTTCAATCATCCTTGTTGCTTTCCTTGCCATAATTCGATCGATACATTTTTACACGATTAGTACTTACTATAATTCTCATCGTCGGTCTTTTTACCAGTACGCTCTAGCTGATCCGTTCAACATTCCTCGTTTGATGGGGTATTTTCATTATTCAATGGATTGTTCAAACTAAAGTTGTTAATACAATAATTCCCCCTTTGTTCACGAGTAATATGTTCAAAGACCACCAGAAGAAGCCTGAAACCTGTATTCTATGTTTCTCTGTGCACATATACCAATGAATAAGTTTAATCAATGAATTAGGTAGAATGAGAGATTAAAAAAGAACTAATCATGGGCTACATTAATAATAACAATGTTTCGTTACGTAACGTATTGAAGATTTGATCTAACCATGGATCTTAGCAATCTCAACATAAGATTTTTTCTTTCTTTATCAAGTCGAGAATTATCACCTTTTCACTAAAGGAAATTAATTTACGACTTCTCTTCGGAATATCTGAATTGTCACCGTCACAAATCTTGCACTTGGGGACCATTGTTAATAAAAACGTATGAATTGTTGATCTCTGGGACTGGCTGAGAGTAGCTGTAACTGCAGAAAAGGGGTGCTTATTAAGTGTTAATCGCATCCGAGTATTGAAGTATATCAATCTATATTCCTTATTAACCCCGATGAGTGAAGAGTCGTCAGAGAAAAAGAGAAAAAGAAAATGTGTACAATCTTTCAAAATTGAGTGGCTGCAGGAACTTGAATTTAAAGTCTGGACTAAAAAAAGATAGTTCTAATGCAAAACAGTAACTTCCCGTGTTGTAGAATTCGTTGCAGAATTTCACTTAAACATGTAAATAAATCAATGTCGATAACTCGCAAAAATACTGAAAAACGGAAGGAGGCCTTTGAAGCCGCAATGTCTGAGGTCGAAATGCCATTAGCACTTATATTGATGAACATACACTGTTGGACTCTGACATTTCCACTGGTTTACATTAAATTCATGTAAACAATACACATGTACTATACAAGGTTGATTGTAAAAAAAGGATTCATATTCCTGAAGTCGTTATCATAAAATCAAGAAATCTTAAACGAAATGAGATCTTCAGGTTTAGAACTAATTCTTATATATATATATATATATATATATATATATTTATATATATATATATATATATATATGTGTGTGTGTGTGTGTGTGTGTGTGTGTGTGTGTATGTATATATCCTGTGAAATCTTTTGACCGGATACAAGCTTTCATATCATTATGTTGGTTCCTACCTGAGATAAGAGATCATGGGTTTTTACGATGTATCTAATAACTCATACTTTATTTGAAAAATCATTACCATCATTAAACCTTTGATCACATTCATTTCAAATACCTTGGAGGCAGGTCCATTGAGTATGCATGCAAAATCTGATTCCTTGTAATAGGAAGAGATAGTTGGAAACGGGGATCAACATTATCGGGATGAGCGCAAACGCAGACCTCACGAAAATTGTATCCTAAAAGTCCAGAAACAACTTTTCTTCAAGGCTTTTACCTAGATCCATTGTCTATACATGGAAAATTGGGTTGGACGGTGCTCGTATTAAGGTAGTCTCCATAGCGTGATAGACGAACAGTTCACATATATGGATACCGAATATCCTGGCCGTGAAAAAAAGCACCTGGCCAGCTTCCAAGAAAAATGCCTAATATATCTAAAATCTTCCTCTATAATAACATGTAAATCGACAAGCAATGCTATAATTGCCTTCATTAGGACGCAAGATTAATTTTCAAGGTTAATTCCCATGAGAAAACTCTTTTAAATCCTACTCAAGTATATATATATATATATATATATATATATATATATATATATATATATATATATATATATATAGACAGTGCCCATATTTCAATATTGTGTTTTGTTTCAGTATATACATACATTCTCACACATGCATACGCTCATATATATAAATATCTATATTTTGCATCGCTATATGTAGCGAGCTTGTCTTAACGAATTCAGTAGGTACTCTTCTATTTTGGTCTCATATATATATATATATATATATATATATATATATATATATATATATAGCGAAATGCTCCTCTCCATTAGGTAAAATTTTTTTGTTCTAACTGTAAGAACAAAATAAGACATTAGTCACAAAAAGATAAAAATTAACTTTGGGTACTTAAAACGGGTTTTAGACTTGTTAATTGTCAATTTCTGGCATCCCAAATCACTTTTATTACGCCATGATTGATCTCCATCTAACGACAAGGTCATTCTTCACGTCTAATGCAGGAGCTTTTTTTTGACAAAGTATATCATCACGCAGAATCCCAAGCCTTTCAATCTACTGTCCATATTTTGCTCTCTGGGTTATCTAGCCTTTCTTCAAGATATTTCAAATCGTGAGCAAGATGTATGAGAAAGCAACGAGGCAGCTGATTATGATCTCGAAATAAGTCTTTGCAGATTGTTCTGAAAAGTGGGAAGGACACTGAGATAAGTGAGTGAAGTTCAAAGAAAAGGACTAAGGTATCATCTAGTCAATCCCAGTTTCGTATGTGATCTCTAGGGATCCACATTGTGTGCCTTGATGTCCAGTTGCTGTCTGACATTCTTGAAATATAACCAGCTCGTTGCCATTCGACTTTTCTAACGGATTCTATGATTTCTAGGACTCCAGTCTTTACTTCAGTGTACTGTCTTGTGATCTCTCCATGTGAGGTTGAACATAGTTTCCTCATGAGCACGTTGCATGGTTCTTAGTTTGAGGATCAGTCTTTTGGTTATGTTCCACGTCTCATCTCCGAAGGTGACTATCGAGGGCGGGATGCATTGGTTGTATATCCTTCTTTTTAGCACTAGCGGAATTTTCTCATTCTTGAAGGCCTGGGCTTGCCCTGCCGAGAGCTTGTCAGCCTCGTGTGATTCTTCACTGTTCCCGTGACGCCCACGATAGAGAGGTCTGGCGAATCTTGGTAAAAGGTTGCTGATGACGAACGTGTTATCACCCTAGGTAGGCTATTTTTCACGTTAATATCAAATGATAGAATACTTTCCGGACAGACCTCGTTTGTATTTACAAGAATGAACGCGGTGCCGAGGAGAACTGGTTTATAAGTTCACCCAGTTGACCGCAGTTGCTCTAGTGAGCTTGATACTGGCAGCTCCTTCATACCTGACCTTGTGCTATACTGAGGTGTTATTGTTAAGTAATGATGGGTACCTCGTCGGGGACTAATAGATGATCAGTTATTCTCGTAGATCATTTATACTGTAGTGAGATCGATCCTTACAGGGCGCTCGACATTTATAGACTAGTGCTTATTTAAGCTACGGTCAGAAATGATGACCCCCTTGTTGCGGAGCAGTGGTTAGCGAGCCTGTCTCGCTGAGTACAGTCAGATTTTTATGATGTGACTTGCTCTTATGACCCCGTACCAAATTGAGCAAGATTCACTAAATGCAATTAGGGGCCAAGCCGAGGAGCAGTAGCTAGTAATCTACCCTTGCTGGCCATTATCATCTTAGTAATCTCTGTCCTCAAGGCCTTGGGTCAGACTCAGCTAACATTATCAAATACCAATATTTATCCAAGTTTATATTCGGATACTTTTCTTCTTGAATATTTATTCAAATGTTTCTCAGTTGTCAGGCGTTTGATTTAGAAAAAATCTCTGCTGCTATGAATGAAAATGCTGACATCCAAATTTTAATCGAAAAATGAAAATGTTTTCATAAATTTTCATCGTTTGCTGACAGAAGCATAAGTTCGTTAGAGCAAATAAACAATAATTAGGCTTCTGAATTCTTTTGTTCTTTTCCCTTCCGAAGATCGTGAAACAGTACACGTTTCATAACAATCAGAATATAAAAAATTAGACGGAAAAGTATTGAATATTTCTTTTCAAATTACGTTTCATTCCAAACGTTAAGTGTATCCTCTCTCATCAGCGAGTAATAGCTAGCATCATTGAGAGACTGAGTAGTGGACCGTAACGTATTAACAGTAATTAGCCAAATTTGAACCTGTCCATTGCATAAATCGAACTAAATCTTCAGCACTCTCCAAAATTGAAAAAAAAAAAAAGCCAAAACCTAACATAATCTCCCTCCTTGTCAATAAACATATACCAGTGTAAGGTATCAATCGAATGGATCAAACGTTATACGGTGCAAATTTCAGATCAAAATCCAGTAAATTGCATCCAGATGTGGACTTATTCACGCATCCTTGTATATTTCACTTCACATGATGGTGGATCAATATCTGTAGCCTGACACAGTATTTAACTGATAAGAATTATTTTTCACTGAATGATATTTTATCTCGGTGATTAAGAGAGGGGTGTACTGATGGAGATTATATTGAAAGATATGTGTTGCGTAATATATATATATATATATATATATATATATATATATATATATGCAAATATCTGTTCTGCGCTGCTTAATATGTATATATATATGTGTGTTTGTATGTATATATAGAGATATATATATATATATATATATATATATATATATATATATATATATATATATATATATATATATATATATATATATATATATATATATATATATATATATATATATATATATATATATATATATATATATATATATATATATATATATATATATATATATATATATATATATATATATATATATATATATATATATAATGTGTACTTTAGAGAGTGAGACAGACTCGGGAGTGAAGTTTTTGGTGGTAAGGTTTATTAATCCTTATATGTGAATAGTCCATACATGTTTCGGGATTTCTCCCATCATCAGTGGTGCGTGTTGTGTGAGTGTGGATTAAAATGTACCATGTGGAACCAGAGTCCACTGCCAGGGACTATGCATTGTGGGTAAGTTTTGTTGTCAGGGCTACTAGATGTCTCCTGCTGAATGTAAGAATGACCAGCAGGTATTGGGATTTTGGTAAAGCAGCAGCAGTTTGCCTTGGGGAGGGCAGAGTGTGTCAAGGTAGGGGGTAGTGTTGTAGAGGTGGATTTTCTGGTATGTTTGGGGTAGTGTAGGAGGGGTGGTTGGGTTATGGAGCTACATAGGTATCATATATCTTATATATATATATATATATATATATATATATATATATATATATATATATATATGCAAATATCTGTTTAAAAATTGACAAAAATCTCCATTTATCTTTAGTCATGATATTTCTCAATATTTTCTTTTATTAAATCAAGCTGAATATTTCTTGTTAGAAAATATTTTCCCTTGAATCACAGGCTATTTTGTGGACGGATAGGTAAGCATCATTACATTATGATGTCTGTCCGACAATCAACCACTTTCAGTATCTCAAGGACCAGTTGCGCAGCGTTGATGTAACTTGTGAACCGATCCCGAAAGAGGACTTTGCAGACTGTTGAAGTGAAAGTGGAAGCAACGCTGGGATTAGCGTCTGAGATGCCTAAAGGCGTACATTGGTGGGGTAACTAAGGTGTCATTGCCTTGGGTTGGCTATTATTTCGTTAATGTTGAATGGCTGGATACTTTCCGAATAGATCCCATGTATAAAGTTATGTGCATGTATGACACGAGGAAGAAAATTCATGAATTATTGCAAACTAAGCTTTTGATCGCAGGGAGACAAAGTAAAAGAGAGAGGGGGGGCGAGAGAGAAAAAGATAGAAAGAGAGAGAGAGGGGGACGGGCGGGGTGGGTAAGTAACAATATAAAAGTATGTAAAAACTTTTTTTTTCGATTCATTGTTCGTTTACTTTTCTAAAGGATGAAATTTCACTTACATAAGACAGTTTCAGTGTTAGTTTTTTGTCTTCGCGATCATTTTTAATAATATTTCATCAAGTTGTCATTAAATAAACATCTAAGAATAATCATTTTGCAGTTTTATATTAAACTTTTTGAAATTTCTTGTAATATTTCTGAAAAAGCACAGACGTATGACCCAATTTAGGAAGGTCGAATGAAAAAAATGTCTATGAAAATAAGATATTCATTTTCTACATCACTTCGTTTCACTTATATGTATGTCTGCACGCGTAGCATCATACATATATAAAGAGAAAGTGACAGGGAGGGAAACAGAGAAAGAGAGAGAAAGCGAGGAGTCGTTTTGTGCTCACCTTGAGCCTGGGTCTTTTAGATAACAATACTGGACTTTTAAGGAGTTTTTGTATCTGCTTCTATAGCACTCATTGCTCTGCTTACAAGAGACTAATCTGCCGAAAGGGAGGAGTTTTGGAAGATATATTAACATCATAAAAGGTTCATGCAAAAGTTTCCAGCACCATCTTCGGCATAATGTTAGGGAAATATTAAAAGTGTCCGTGGAGTTTACTCTCTTTTCAGTGCCTGTGCGGTCAGTCAAGTGTAGTAGTACAACGTTCACGAGATTTAGGATAAATTCACAAGTTAGGGATATGGGTCCCTCTTAAGCTTACGTATTGAATAGCGTTTTAAAAAATTGCTTTTAATGTTTTGTTCGACCCTGGAAAAAATTCATTTTTCCGAAAAAGAGTGGCTATAGATTAAAATTGATAGTTTTTATTTTGCAAATGTTTTCCCAAACACAGAGGGTCATATTGGTTTGATTGGTCAACTCAAAAACTCCCATGAGCCTCTATTACAACGCCAGGACTATTATTAGCAACGACATTTTCTATATCAGTTCACTCAGCTCAATGAGAATTGGATGGATTAGCAATTCAAGATCAGTTTTGATTGGTTAACAGAAATATACCTACTTTTTTAACAACGATTGAATTACAAATACTAATACTTTCGTCCTTATAATCAACTGCCTGGCGATATCTTAATAAGTTGATGTCTTAGCAAACTCATGGATAGAATAAAGTCAGTACTAAGTAACCGTGGATCCTAATCAGAAGTTGTATAGGTTAAAGATCATATTTCATACACATGTGAACTACAATTGCCAAATGTGCAATTTTCCCGCAGGATATTACAGATTTTTTTCAAATTTATCTGAGATAGGTGAATAAATCTGGTCATCTTTTAAAAAGTAAATGTACAATTTTTATTAACAATTCCTTTTTTTTGTTATCAATTTCTGGTATCTTAGGGTATACTTATTCTATTTGATAAATTAGCTTTGTACACACACACACACACACACACACGCATATATATATATATATGAAATATACCTAACTATCTTGGTAACTTATATATATATATATATATATATATATATATATATATATATATATATTGTGTCATCCACAGACAGCTGTCTCACTGTATCACAACTATTCAGTGTGGCTATTGACT
>OY735200.1:21421677-21464177 GCA_963457665.1 Thysanoteuthis rhombus
GTGCGGAACCATCACACTTAAATTGTTTGTCTGTGTAAACAACCGCACTAATCTTGCACTGATATTGTAAATCGATTCAAAGGAATTATAGCGTCGGGAATAATCTCACATGGTTCCTTCGTTTGCCAGCATGAGCCAACAGTTAACCCCCCCCCCCGAAAAAAAAACACCAGTTGTTCCAAGATTTGAAGTTGTGGACCTTGTCTCAAATTCCACGCTAAAGTTTGGTTTTACCACTCAGCGTCTTGACATTGATATCGAGTCAATTAATTCAAATCCAACATCATTGAATTTATTTTTTGTTTCTGGTCTCATGAACATTAACTGAAAAATTGTGAATAGAAACAGAAATAAGTGATGGGGCTTCATTTTCATCCGACATTCCCACACTGTGCGGGAAAGCCAACTAAGTTTGTATTGTTGTAAGGTACTGCAGGGGGTTGTGTTAATGGTATCGATGCTTTGACCCCGAATCCATTCTTGCACAGCTGTATACATATATATGTGTGTGTGTGTGTGTGTGTGTGTGTGTGTGTGTGTGTGTGTGTGTGTGTGTTTATGTAACCTGTGACATTGCGGGTAGGATTTATTGAATAAACATATTGAAAGTTTCATTGATTCTAATGATTACATTTATACATGGGCAACGTGTGGGACAAGAACACTTTCTAACTGCAGATGCCGGAGCTCTTGGGGTGCAATGTGTCAGGAACCCTGAAATATCTAAAAAGAATTTATATAAATCTAAAAGATAATTTTTTAAAATCTAAAAAAATAATCTAAAAGAAATTTGCACGGTTCGTGCGGTTCGTCTGAGCGCAGTCACTGATTTTTAGTAAAACATTAAATACCAACGCCATTGATAGAAAGTAAGCAGACGATGAAATTTTCAAAACACAACTAGAGTCTAAACGAGCAGATCCAATATATTGATATCTCAGAAAGCTGGCCATTCGGTACTTATCTATAATTTCCTCGCAGTAATGCATGTTGGCGTAACGGAATTATGCAACAATTCCAGTTGAGGCTTATATTCTTGGGAATACATGAATACTTTCTCCCTGCTCTTTTGTGTTATCACAAGTAATTTGGCGAAATGTTTCGTCACTGTAATGCCACGATCGTTAGCGGAGAGGAGAGTGCGTGACTATTTTATTTACTCAAGCAGAAGCAGAAAAAAGCTGCTACAACTATTGTCAGACCTGACAGAGACCAATGATAATAATTCCCAGCTGAAAAAAAAAATATGCAAAATATTTACTGCGTAGATGTGCTTATAGTGAGAAAAACGCGAATTTTGTTTCCCCCACAGAAGAATTTGTAATGGCCCACTCTTGCTTTAAGGAGGTGAAGGTCGTTCATTGGGTTATGAATAGATATAAATCACTTTAGTTAGATTAACACCTAAGTGGAATTTGATGATTCAACCAACTGGTTTTACAATTTCTGACCTGGATTTTTTTAGCGATTTTTGACATTCAGTCTGAGGTTAGTTTAGAGCATGTAGATACCAGAAGAGGAATGGTCAGTATTGAAGAAAAAGTAAGCGTTTCTAACAGTATACTAGATATTAAATCTAAAATCTAAATGCATTGCTAATGTTTTACGAGAGAGATTAATTGCAGATGAGGAAAAGTGACCAAGAATCAATGCAAGCATTATTGATAATATAGGGCTAATATACGTGTAATTTGCACGCGTTGCTGATGTCTTTACTTTAAAAACACATTGGAATTCAGGAAGAAAGGGTTTATCAGTGGTCACGAATTAATTCAAGCCTTACTGAATACGCCTATTCTGTGTAAAAATATAACATATTGTTGATGATACTACAATAAAAATACATTGTAAAATATTCTAACTTTTTATGAATTTAGTAATAGCGAGAAAGCATTCCATGAGCGTAAACCTCTGCCAACGACATTGCCAGGGGAAGTAATTATGCATGGATCCATCTGAAAATTGAATCACTTCTTCCGTAGCTCATTGCCAATCTTTCAAAAAATTAAATGAAAATTCATTCAGAACTTTTGAAGATATCGTGTGGACGGTCATGAACTTTTGGTGATATTGTGTTGAGTGGACATATAACTACGACGTAGAGAAAGTAATTTTACATGGTTCTGTGCCATAAATTACTCAATTTCTACGTAGACTGTTATCCCCCACCATCCCCAGGAAAAATCATAGAAATTTATTCGAAACTTTTCGAGATGTCACGTGGACAGACGTGATATTTGGAGAAAAGATATTCCTGAATCAAAAAAGGATCCTGGATCCGCCCCCACATTGAACCACCTCTTCATTTCCGCACTTCCTACTTTTCCACAAAATTCGATTGAAATCCATCAAGTACTTTCAGAGATACTGTGCGGACATTCAGAGGAGAAGACGGATCTACGAACGGAAAGACGTGACCGAATACATGTACCGCTTTATCTCTGTTGGCAGATGAAATGGGATTGTTAGTGGTCCGAAAGCGGTAATGGCAACATAGGCGAGGTGAATTGAGAGGGTATCTCTATGTACGCGTAGGGGGTATTTTTTTCTATGTCAGGATCAATTAAAGCACCTAACTCGAAAAATTGTTTCTATCAGTCAGTCAACAAGCACCAACAACTTGATGAGATAACAACGTTCGTTCTTGGTAAGAATTTATTAAGATTTTGGATAATAGTATTTGCAAGAAGATGATGGCAAGAAGAAGAAGAAGAAGAAGAAGAAGAAGAAGAAGAAGAAGAAGAAGAAGAAGAAGAAGAAGAAGAAGAGACCAGGGCAATATGATGACACAAAAAGGAGGATAGGAGGAGAAAAAGGGAAAAAAGAATGGAAAATAAAACAGGAGATGAATAAGGAGCAAAGGAAAACGAAGAAAAGAAAGGGTAGAAAAACAAAAATGTATTTCTCATTTCTTAACCATTTCTAACAGTACCGAACCATCTGTCATCTTGTGTCCCTCTATCAGTAATTAACCTCACCCTAACCCTGAGACTAAGCATCACGACCTTTCACACCGAAACATATTTTTTAATAGTATTCTTTTTTTCTTCTTCTTCGCCTTTAGACAAATAGAAACATTTACTATTCAGCACGGCCTACATAATTCACAAATTTTGATATTGTTCACTTTCTTGCAAAAAGTGGCGATAAGCACAGGGCGTGAGACTATATGAGTGTGAGTGTGTGTGTGTGTGTCGGTCAGTGAAAATATGTGTATATGTATGAATGTGAAGGAATTAGTACAAATATATACGTGAATATTCAAGTGTATTTATGCTTGTACGTCTGTGTGTATATACTTAGGGGCACGAGTTCTGTATTTTTTAAGCTTTTTATATACCAAGAGAGACTTAATGGGTAGAGTGACCTACTAAGCTTAGCATCGTCGGGCACATGGACAGGATTGTGGAGCCCCTAAAAAAGCTCAACCTCACTACCTACGCCAATGGACTGTCTGCAATACTAGCTTGTTAACCATCAGTCAACGATTATCCCCTATATGCCTGTCTCTTTTAGCTTCTAAGTTTGCTTGTAAGCTTATGACTGGTCTGGCACTAGAATCTAAGAAAATGTATCACTGCACGAAACGAGCTTAATATATGCATTGTGCACGTAGATATTTCATGAGCTTAGGAGCATCGCGAACTGTAAGAAGTTTGTGGTCATGTACAAGACCAGCGATTCTGAACCCAAGGATACACGTCACACAGGGGACAATTTATATATTTAGGGATAATTTGGCAGAATGAAAAGCATTCCATGGCTCAAATCTGGGTCGTGTTGAGGCCTGACTTATTGATTCCTAATTACACAATGTTATAAGCTTCTAATTTTACTATAGATTCCATAAGATATGATGCTTACATCTTGGCTTTCTAGAGTGTAGAAGCGATGGGGTAATCACGTTGTTTTTACTAAGTTTCACACAAGAAAGAAATTACAAAAATTTTGATAAGAGCCCCCAAATTTATTTTTTTACAGATATCTTCTTGATTTAAAACTCGACATTTTGGTAAACTTACGAATCTAACATTACATAATTTTCCCTTTTTCAAAATCTAATTTGTTTCATTATGGAGCTCTATATATAATTCTCAGTATTTCGGACTGAGCAGCGTCTCCCTAATCTAGAGAATGCACGACCAAAATGACACTTTACCAACTTGCATGGCCATGCCTGCACGTTCAATTTAAAGAAAAGGGAAATGCTCTTGTGGTTAACGTTATTACATTTTATCATCTTGGTTCGTTGCTCGGTACTGAATGAATTCAGAAGGGTTCCTCTATGTATCCTATAAAACAAAGAATATTCATCATCATCATCATCATCATCAGTAGTCTTTTATCGTCCGTTGTTGGACGTAGACCTTCCCAAGGATTCGCTAGACCTCTCCATCACGGGCGCTGCAGAACCAATACTTACTGAACTTGTGTAATTCGTCTCTCCATCTCGTAGTCTGCTAGCATCGGTTTCGCATGTGATCTATGGGAATCCATGTTATAAGTCATGATGTTGTCTGTCATTCTTGCAACAGGACCAGCCCATTGCTGATTAAATTTTCTGATAAATTCTATGATGTCACAGACTCCTGTTTTTCCCCTAACATATTCTAACTGTTTTGTGATCGCTCAATCTGAGGCTGAGCACGATTATTTCATGTGCACATTGCATGGCTCTCAGTTAGAGTGTCAGTCTCTAGGTTAGGTTCCATGTTTCAGCTCCATTGGTGACTATCGGGAAGATGCATTGTTAGTATACCTTTCTTCTTGCGACTAAAGGCGAGAATATTAATATAGAAAAAATCTTTATTGATTTCAAACATCGTTGCGACTTTTACACCACCCTGTAGTAGGAGGGCATGAGGATTTTCCATTGATGGGCCTAGGAGCAAGAGGGATGAAAAACCACTGAGTTATAGTCTGAACAAAGCTTATTAAGTAAATAAGAATTGTTCTGTGGGCAAAGATTGGAAATGATTGAACAAGAAACAAAAATAACCAAACACTGGGGTGCAAACAAACCCTAGAGAAACAAATGAACAATTCAGTTACAAGCAAAACAAAGAAAGAGCAGGAAAGGAGGCAAGTAGAATAAATATAAGCTTGAAAAGATAAAAATCGCTCGCTTGTGACACTGTAATTCTGTAAGAAACTAATTATCCGGTAAATAAACTTTTCGCCTAAAGGCCGGTCTAATAAATTAAACAAAAACATTGTGACAGTCAAGAAAGGCCCAGTCTTTTTTCGAAAAAAAAATTTTCTTTCATTATTGATTTAAACAGTTTGGGTCCCGCAGATTTTTCGAGGGAAAATCCTGTTGCTCGACAAGAAAAATGTACTATCAGTTCAAGTTTGAAAGTATATCAGCCTTGAATTTTAGAAAATATTATCCTGGTAAGAAGGAGTGAAAGACAAAATTTTGTTGATGTTACTTTAGTAAGTGCTCTACTAACGTAGAGTACGTGCTCTATCAATATATGCTGGTAATCTGTAGGTACTCAGGGGCGATAAGTGTTACGCTTCTCATCTACGTTTGTTTGGGGCTAAACGTTACAGCCCCCCATCCCAAATGCTTGTCAAAGAATTATATTGCAATCTTATGTTAACCGGAGAAGCTGCTTCTCATGAAATATAGCAGTGAAATGCAAGGAAAATGAGAGACATAACTGCGTAGGTGAATTTTGACTGAACCTTAAATACCGATGTGAAGGATGTTAAAAGTCCCCTTTGGCTAGAAAAAGAAACCAAGATCCTAATCCCGGAGAAATGGAAACGATTCTTTTATTACCTTTTTGTAAACGACAGCTGATACTATGTTTTCGTTCTTCTAATTTTGAGATTCAATTCTTGGGTTATTCTATGATTCCTTTTGGTTCATTTACAATTTCTTTCAAAGAATCTTGGATGTTAATCTGCGTGCTACAGTATAAACGTAATGGTAGAGCAAATACGAAGTATCACTAATCTGTCTCTAAACAACTCGAAGACGACCGCAGAGAGCATCAGTCGAAATGTATCAGTCAAAGTAACCAAAAAGGAGAAAATGTGGAAGAAAAAAAAAAGAACACGCAAGCAGAAATGGAACAATAATTGGTAAAAGTATTGCGAACTTTTCCTGTATAAGTTTATTATTGGTAGCATTTTCGGTCTAATGAGATAGTTGTAGATTCTTTCCGATTCTACCCTGTCGTTCGTTCGGTCTCTACTGTCTCAATACAAATGGTTATCCAAAGTTCCGTTCCTAATTAGATTCATGGAATTAATTCATGAGAAGAACGCAGAATTTTTCTTCTAGCAAAAGGACACAATATTCAATGAAGATAACGCTAAACGACATGTTCTTTCGGTAACCGAGCAAGAATTCACCCATACGCCGTATTCGGCAAATCAAAACGATGACAGTGATTTGGTGGAATGAAACAAGTAATGGGATAATGATCACGAAAATACTTCATCTAACAATCAACAATAATAAGATGGAGGAAAACCAGTAACAAAATAATAATGGAAATGTTTCATCTAATGAGTAACCATAAGATCGAGTAAAACCAATATTAATAAAATAATGATAATGAAAATGCCTAATCTAAATATTTACGAATGGAAAAATGTGATGTAAATCGTAAAAACGGAACAAGTTCAGAGTTGGATATGATAATAAAGACCATCATCTCTCTCCTCCTCTGAGCAGAATTGTTCTTGATCAGCCGAAATATAGAGGCTTCAACAGAAGAAGAAAAGATGGTTCAAACAACCATGGGAATGAAAATAAACATTTAAAATGACATTTGAAAAATGAGCTGGACAAAAATCCCCACACTTCCGAATCAGAAATATGTAGCCCACGCAATTTATTGTAAACATTTACAAGTAGTGAGGACAACAGAAACGGCCCATCCCTGCTTAAAAACTTCTCAGGGTTAGGTCTTGGCCGTACCGACAACGCCCACCTCAATGAGAATGAGCTACTTCAAGGAAATGTACTTACTTCCTATCATTCAATGGCCTGCTAATTGTCATTGTTAAGAAGAGTCGTGAAGGTGCCTTCTCTTCCAGAATATAGGGACTCTTCTTGGGTGATTCATCTTTCTGGTTATTGCCTCCACATGACGTAGTAAATAATTTACCTCAGCCAACGAAGTTGGGAGAGGTATGGGTATTCATTTTTCTTTGTCTGTTTGCCCACTCAGTATCTCTTTAAGTCCTCAAAGATTTTCAAAGATATTCTTGGGAATGGTAGGTCATGGGCTAAGGAAGAATTGGTCAGGTTTTTGAGAGGATCCAAGAACTTTTTCGATTGAAAGATATTTCCTCATGTATTAAGAGAATAGTCCGAAATAGTTATCTTCCCTGTATCATAGCTACATATAAGCATATTCTAATCCAGTGCTTAGTATTATACGGCGTTAGCGGGACTATATGCTCTCCGGGTGTTCTCTTGTTTACTTCCTTGTATTGTCATGGTTTTTAGGTACGTCGACGTAAGTCTAATTTGTTTATTTTACTAAGCTGTAATTAGTCAGGCGCAAGAGTACAAACGACTTGCAGTACCTACTGTTCCTCAACAGTTACCCATTTGAGTGCTAATTAGGCTCGACATATCTTAACATCAATGATCAAATGAGTGCCGATGCTTTCAGCGTGACTACACTGTAAGCTCTAACACATTACAGCACCAACAAGTATGGGGCACCCAGAGCGGATCGAATTCTGTGAGACCAGTTTGCAGAAGTATTACTCCACAACAAGGCGCCCTTATTCTAAAAAAATAAACTTAGTTTGGTCCAGTGCAACGGGAGTGAAGAACCTGGTGAGGATCGAACACACTGAATTGGCGAATTGGTCATCTGGACGAGCTTGCTACCGATTGTGCTCCAGTTAGTGCCAAATGCGTGTGCATGCATGTGTTTAGTGTGAGAGGATGCATGGGGATACTAAGCTTAATATGACACAGTGTCAATGGATAAAGGAAGATTGTGTTGCACCACTATATGCGGCAGGCCGACGTTGCCAGGAAAATCATCATGCAAATTTTTTTTTTTAAATCTGGATCGGAACACCGATCCCTGGTATCAAAGGAAATTACACCCCCATATATATATATATATATATATATATATATATATATATATATATATATATATATATATATATATATATATATATATATAACCACAATAGTATTGGTAAGCAATAGTTATTTACCAAACTCAGGTTACTCTGGTACAAGGCAACAAAATCAATTCTCCTGGTGTAACTCAAACTCACTAAACTAGTTATTAGGTCTATGAGATTTTCTAACCATCTGTCTGTAGTAAGCAACATTTAGCTGTGTATAGCACCAATGGTGGAGAACCAAGTAAAAAATTGGACTCACTAATGTAATAATAGTCCACTAGGGTCAACCTGCTCACTATCGCCCAAATAACCCTTTACTAAGCTTAGGATCGAACAACCAAAGTGAGGATTGAAATCAGCACAGCTTGTTAACCATCACTTCACATTGAAGCATTCGAATAGGTATTCACTCAATGTAGCTTAGTCTGGTGGACTATGACTACAATTAAGTATACAACAGTGATTGGATTCTTTACAGTAGCAATCGTCTTCAAGAAGAGGTAGTTAATCATTGCGTAATAATAAGTGTCGTCCGATTCTGTCATCTCATAGAACCCAGGGCAGATAAAGCCGCTTAAGTAATTACGGATAATGTTATCAAACGCTTATTGTCGTCGAGGTCAGTAGTTCTATATCACTTTAAAGTGATGACAATAAGCAGCTTCCTCTATTTATCCGCTTATCAATCAGTTATTTTTCAAACTTCTGCTCGGTCAGTTTGAGTTCATTTTGCATCAACGTCCTTGAAAAAGCATCAATCCGAATCCCACCCAACCTGCCCCACAGCTAGATGGATCCCTTCAGCCTCGTAAGGGAGTCTCTTTGAAAACCTACAATCTTTACAAACAATAGTTGGGGCTCCATGGATCGTTTGAGAGATAGAGACAAAATCTTTGCTTCGTGTGTCATACGACATGGGGGCAGAATGAGTGCAAAGATATAACGCACAAGTTTGGAATGTCGCTTAGAAGCAAGAATTTTGTTTCTTCCGTTTCAAAATATCTGACATACACCAAAAATTTTTTTTTCTGGTAACTTTCGCAATCTCAAATTACAGAGTCTCAACGGCATTCCCCTTGGAATTGATCGGGAATATCGATATGCTGATAGGAAAGGCAAAACTTGTTTTCTTTTTTAAGAGGCAGGCCAGCAGATGTCGCTTTTATCAGCAAGAATAATCAAAAGCCTCATCAGCAACTGACGAAAGATTTGCCTTTTTCTTTTATTTCTTCCCATCTTTCTTGTCCTCTCTTTCTGTCTACACTCGGATCTTTCGTCTTCGTTTTCTCTGCCCTTTCTTTCTTTTATTTTTGGTCTCTTTTTCCTTATTCAGGTTTTCTCACTGGTTTTCTTTCTTTATTTTATTTTTCTTTCTTTTTTCTTTCTTTCTTTTTTTTGTTCCCCTTCTTTCTTTATGTCATCTTTCTAATCCTCCCCTGTTTCTTCACAACTTTTTCCTCTTCTCTCTCGAATTCTTCTCACGAATTTATCCCCTCCCCTCCTCTTTACGTCTAGCTCACTCCTTTTACACTATCTTTATCCCCCATTTTCTTTAAAGAATCTTTCTTCCTTTCCAACCCATTTCTTTCTTCCACATCTCTCTTTTTCTCTTTTGTTGATTTCTTCACCCTTTTCCCTGTTAGCCGATCGTTACAACTTTCTATATTACCAATCCATCTTTTTATCGCTCAGTTTTAATCGTCTTCTGAACTAACGAGATGAATATCTACCGTGACAGAAAATGATTTAGAACTGAATTTGGCTAATATTTTACCAAAGGTTTGTATTAGCAATTTTCGGCACTAAGTCCACGTTGTGCATTGGAAATCAAAAAATTAGGGATTGTCGGTGGTCAGAGATTGATGCAAGTTTCATCGACTGAATAGGCCTATTATACGTATAAGGTAGATGCATTGCTAATGATTTTACCGTAGAAATGTACTGAACATAGTGAGGAAAAGGTTTACCAGTGTCCAGTATTTAATGCAAGTGTTACTGACTGATAATGGCTTCAAGTAATACCTAAAGAATAAGGCTATTATATGTATAATGTAAACGCATAACTAATGATGGTTCAATAAAAGAAGCATAGAGAATCATGAGAACGTAATTGCCAGTGACCAGGAATCAATGCAAGTTAAGCAATGACAGATAATGGCTATGTGTATAATGTAAATACATTGCCAATGATTTTACAATGAAAATGCATTGAAAATCAGGAATAAAGGATTAGTCAGTGGTCAGGAATTAATGCAAGGATAAATTACACAATTGGGATACTATACCGGTATATTTTCCGGCCAAATCGTGTTGGAAACATTTTATGATCACCGAAATTGAGCAATATTGAGCCTAGTCAGTACCTAGATGGGTGACCGTCTAGGAATATCCACCATGCTAAGCACCCAGGCATAACTACTCAGAGCTCGTCGCCCTGGGGCGTCAGATATTTTTTGCGTCATAGGTGGATGATTTTATCCTTTGTTTATTTTGGGTTGTTCATTATATTATGAATGCAACTGAGTCTGTAAAAGTTCTTGACTTCTTGTGTGGTATTCACGCCTACAAAATCGTTTGGACTGAGCTTGCTGTTCTGAGAGTAAACATTATTTGAAGTGGCTACTGACAGAAAGGAATAAGCATCATGCTGGCACGGTTGGTGCCGACAGGGAGCTTACCGTAACCCAGGAATGGCTACTGGATGATGTTAGGAAAGAATGTTGGTCTAAAGCCAGCGGCGTAGCTGAAAAAAAATTTTTTTAGAGGGGGGGGTCGGAGGTCCAGGGCGAGGGAGCTTGGCTCGTTGAAGGGCGAGATTCGTCAGGGGGGATGAATCTAGTGGACCACTACTTATAAAACTCCAAAGAAAGGGGGGCCCCAGCCCCCAGCCCCCATTCAGCTACGCCTCCGTTCATAGCAGAAGAAGAGCTGAAGCCAAAAACAGAGCAGAGACTGCGCTAGCCAGTCGGACAAGATCATAAAGATATCTGTTCAGGATATCTTCTACGTTTTGCTTCTGTTGTTGGTCCGCTTCCCGCGTTCTGAATAACGGGCTGTAAATTGTATTTTCTATCCTTTCTTTCTTTTATTGAGCGTTTAATGCTTGTTCTGTGGGTTTGTTTGGCCTGGGTTGGATGGATGGTTTGAAATTCAAAGCCTCTTTTGTTATGTAAAATAATTAAGAGATTGTGATAGAGATTTATGACTGAGATATCCATCGAGCCGTTTCAGGAAAAATTATTCTATCACATAAGTTTGGAGCAATTTCTGAAAAAAAAAATTAACGTTGGAGAAAGAAATCTTTCATTATAAACCCCGTTTTTTCTACGCAATCAGATGTTCATAACAAGCGTGGTGGTTTGAGCGGAGTTACTGTCTGGTTTCCAGCTAATTTTGGTAGAAACGTAATTTTATCGTCCTGTTCGGTAAGAGCAAAGTGTTATATCTGTTGCTATTAGCTTTATGTCAAATACGTCCCAAATGTAGGGACTTCAATAGGAAATTGATTTCCATTGCTATAGTAAACTGGCCCCTAACCAAAAACCTTTGCATGTTATCACGTTAGAAATGAGGATAAGGGTTCTTGACCTAAAAATAAATTTTGATAGATTGTTTCTTTTTGGACACAACGAAATGTTTTGTTTTTTTTTCTCTCGCGTGCAACAACTGTTTTTGAAAACCTAGAAAGTATATGGTATTAAGCTGATAGGAGCAAATACTACACTTTGTTCTTAGCTGAAGGGTCGAGTAACTGCATTTCGAACGGGACCATTTTTGCGTACTCACACAAAGGCCTAAGCTAAGCAAATCTGTTTATTGTGATCCCATGATTGTAGCTATTTGCCCGACCAAGCTTTTTACATTACTCAAACATACTGGGTGGGCGTGTTCTGTTGTACGATGGTTAGTAAGTTTACGACTACCCAATTTGATCCTCACTCGGTTCCAAAATTCTAGGGTCATGTGCCAAAATAAGCTGAGCTTAGCTGATAACTAAGTGTATTACAATATAACAACGTGATTTCAAAGTACATTACTGACCATTTTGACCATTTCTCCTCCGTTTTGGAATTAGAAAATCTTTCTCTTTGGTTTTTCGTGTCACCTCGAACGAAACACACTTTGCATTTTTACTCGAACTTGGCATCTTCTAGTTAAGCTTTGTAACAGGGTTATATAGGAGAAAAAAGATTGTGTTGCACATATCTTTCAAGTTGGAATGGTGTGCCTTTCTTCAAAATTAACATTGGATTTACTGGGCTTTCTTCTGGCTACGATGGGAAAATGCAAGACGCCCTCATCCATTTATTAACACAGGTTTCCCCTGCTTTTCAGAAGTTCTATTCGTATCAAATCGTTTTTGTGGATGGTCTACATTAGTATCATTTTACCCCACTATCCAAAACGACATAAAGCGAAAAAGCAAATTCATTAATTCATAATTGGAAAGATTTTTTAGCGTTCCCCAGGCCCCTCAATATTCTTTAATGTCTGCTTTTTGCGATGATGAATGTAGAGGTTCATCATCAAGTGGCGAAAGTTTTCAACACAACAGTATGCCTGACTGCTTAGCCTAACACATTTTCTCGCATACAGTTCTTTGCTGGGACTCAAAGCATCCAGCAAGTCTTCCCTAAATCTATGTGACCTTTCAAAGTTCAAGTCATACATTTATGCAACCATTGCAGCACTGTCAATCGTAGCCCAACAAATCTTTCCTCGTATGAATTTATGGCGATCGCTTCTTCGGTTTGCGCCGTCTTTGCTTACGAAAGTTTCATAGGGGCATCCAACCTTCGGATAGTGTATTTATAAAATCCATCTTAGTCTACTATTCGACTATATAGTTGGAAATTAAGGTTTGATCGTGTTGCACCCATCCTCCAAGCGGCAGGCCTGCTTGCATTAGAGAAAATAAAATTCCTTATCATTTTTTGAATTGAATTTCTTACACCATAATTTAATTCGCTTTTCATCGCAACTGTCAGTCAACGACCATTACAACCGGACTTCCCTTGGGACGTGCGTTTACATACTGAATATTTTTTAGAAGGAAGGCGAAATAAAATGGCTCACCTTGAGTCCAGAATGACGACACACAGTAAACGTGTGTTTGAGTGATGTGACTTCCACAGCTGGTCGCTTCTGATCAGTTCTATGAACAATCCATTCGCATTTTACCCCGGGGGGAGGTAGTTTGGGATATCCTGGGCTTTCTATGACTGCATTGGTCGTCGACATATTATTCCCACAAACACCTGCCATATCGAAAGAAAAATCGTTTTAATTTCAATAAAATGATCGTCAGAATTTACAAGCCCAAGTACAATAACTATTGTATTTGGGTTATACGGCATAAGTAGCGTTTATTTCTAGCTAACTACATTAAAAAAGATCGCTTTCGATATTTGAGTGTATTTTTGTTTATTGATTCTAACATTAGAGATAATGAATAAAGAACATTTTCGGCATATTATGTTGTTTTTTTCATTTTAAGAAAGGTGAAAATGTGAACCAAATTATACAGCGTTGAAAACCATTTGCACTAGTTGGGTTATACGAGTGCAAATAATTATGTTAGTCGCTTTGACGTGAGGCATCTGCCTATCTTGATCTTAAAAAAAACTACTGGGTTGTGTTTCTATGTATAGATTGTTACTCATACAACATAAATGATCCATTTTGTAATAGGCGACAAAAATTGATAATATACAACAACGTGGAACACAAGAAACGGTTGGGAAAGCGAAATAAGCCACAACTAGCTGTACCAAAGGCCGGTTTTCATCAAAAGAAAGTGATGTATACGCGACGAGATTGGAAGGAGTCATCTATTATGAGCCTCCTCCGGAGAAGCAAACGATTGATTCAGGCAAGTAATTCCGAATAAAACCAAAGCGGGGACAGAAGCTGGCAAAAAAAACCATCCAAAATTACTCAGCAACAAAGAGGGCATTATACTCTATCAGGATGGTGACAAACCACGTCTTTCCTTTTAGATTGGACAAAAATGGTTACAGCTTAGCTGGATAGTTTCCATTCATTCGCAGTACTCACCAAATATTACATAGGACAACCGTTTATTTTCGTCTTCAAAAAATTATCTTAATGAAACAAAAATTAAATTCCCTAGACATCTAAATGCGTCTAGAGCAGTTATTTACTCAGAAAGATAAGAAATTTTTGTGGGATGGGATTATGAAGTGGTCTGAAAGATAAGGATAAAGAAACAAGATGCTGAATATGTTATTCCATAAAGTTAATGTCGAAAAATTTAAAAAAAATGGCCAATCATTACAGCATTAGCAGGAGCCTTCAAAGTATGTTGTTGGACATAGTCCTTCCTCAAAGCCTGTTTGTGGGTTGGTAAAGGAGCAATTTAATTGTGCACTTTGGGTTAAAAGTATGAAACTTAGTACGTATATGTAGTTACCTCTACTAATTACTTCCATGTAAGGATCCATGGAAGCAGTGGATCCTGATACATATCAGCAAAGTTTTTTTTTTTTCAAAATGGCTGCCAAGTTCTTATAAACGTCCACATTTTTAGTAATACATCATAAAAGTGTGATTTTTCTTAACTGAATATATGGAATTGAAATCAGCAATGTCATTATATAATGAAAGAGGAGATTAAATATTCATTGATATTTTCCAAAAAGCCAAAAACAACCTCGAAATCTTGAGCAAAAAGCGTAACGTGGTAATACAGAAATAATAAAACATAATTAGATCATTAGGCATAACTATTTAAAAAAATAAAATAAGCTGTAACTATCAAGTTTTAGTTCACAGTGCCAGAACTGATGTTAATTTAACTACTAGCCCAAAGAAATAAGGCTTAACATTTATGTATATATCGAATTTCAAAAATAAATTAACATATATGCTGTGGTGTGAACATGTGATTAATCTTGGAAACGGCTGCCTCAAAGAACTGTGTTCTGGATATTTGCTTTGAACACTATCACACGCCCTTGTATGATTTTTTGCAGTTGTAATGTATCAGCTCATAGAATGTCCAATAGTTTGTCCACTTTGGTTTCAATGAAGCCATCATTTCCAGTCCAGTCCAACCCTGCCTAGACTTTTTTTTTGCATATGTTCCCTTTGGTAAACTACTCTAAGCGCGTATTATCGAAGAGCTTGTTGCATCAGATGAATATTCTTCAAAACCCTGGTTTCTCTTGAAAATATATGCAACCTTGCCTCATTTACCTTGGACAAGGAACATATCCTGTCGTACAGGAGAGCAACATATTTCTCTAACAAATCAAATATGTTGTCAGAAATACTAGCAGTAGCGCCAGCTAATTGCAGGAATTAATTAGTGACATCAATAATTACGGTCTATGTTAGCTTACACATTGTTTCCCTGTCCCTTCAGAGGAGGTGGTGTCACTTCCAGTCAATTAATGAAACCTTATTAATGTAGAACCCTTTGATAGAAGCAATCCTGCAAGAATTTCATATAATGCTATGAATTAGTGCTTCTGTGTATCAAATGATATCAATTTTTCATTTACAGGAGTATTAATCAGGCTTGACACAATGAGTTCTGTCAAATCTGTATCGAATGTTGTTCCCATGATGTCCTTCATGTGAAATATCCAAAAGATGTAATATTATTCTGAGTCTACTTTCTCATGTGAGCTAAGCTCTGTCATCAGATTTCTATTATCTCTGGTGATGAAAATACTTGATCTTCATGTGATGTAAACCTCTTCACCTTTCAAATCAGTGCTTGTAATCTCTTTTTATCTCAGTACCTTTGATGAAAGATCAATCACCTCGTCACTCATTCATTCCCCCTTCTCTCTTGTTGCTCGCTTCAGGGTTTTCTTCAGTAGTAAATATTCCACGAAATATCAAGTCCGCGCACAATATTAAGGTTATGTTGAATAAATGGTAGGAAAACCGTCTTGGTTCAATTATAAAAAAATTCCGGAAGGTTCCTGTTGGTAACATTTTTACTATGACTGCATCAGCCAAAACTAGTATTGTCCTTTGTGGTATTGATTCTTGTGGTTCTGTTGTAAGCAGATCTGTTTTGTTACAGATATCATACCAACAGTCTTGACGAGTGATGGGGGACCATCGCTGGTTTTCATGCTTGAAGAGGTCTTCAGGATTTCCTCCCTTGTTTGGCATGCAATATATAATCTGGAAAACTATGTACAGTCTCCTTCCATAAAGCTTGATTGGATTAATAATTGCCTTTGTTCTGCCAACAAACTTTTCTTTGAAAAATTGCTCATATTGTTGTTTTCCAAGTTTGATTCATTTCCTACAGCCCTGTGGATAATGGAGTCCATAGTGATCTAGGTGTCTACTGTTAGAAAATCATCAATATCTTCCTTGAAAAGGCTGTCCATATCTACATGTACATCTTCGAGAGGTTTCACTTCCTGGGCAAAGATAGTTTGAGCTGACAGTATTTTCGTGATGTTTTGTCCTTTCATTGATGTTTCAGGCTCTGCTACCTGCCAATACAAGGGCACCTGGATTATCTTAGTCCAACACCCCAACCCTCTCCTTCCACAAAGGCATTTACCTGCTTTTTTTGCCAGAGTGCCATTGCAGAGAAGGGGTGTATTGCCTTATTTGCAAAAAACCACCCTGAAACAAATTCTCGGCAAATGGTGGGGATGTTTGATTGGAAAATACATGTCTCTGATGTGAACAGATAGCCATTGAGCATGGTTGATATGATTCAAGCTGAGTACCATGGGATGAATAAAACAGGTGATTCTGAATACAGAGGAAAATCAGCCTTCCGAATTCCTTCGGTAATCTGAAGAAGGCAAAACTGGAATTCAATGACAATTACCAAGTACTTGTACTTGGAATCAATTGTTCAGTTGACATTTTTCTCTCCAGGCTGAAAAATCTCTTCATTGTGTGTCTATCATATGAATGGGGCTGAAGTATTAAGAGAGCAGCAGCTGTCACTCGATGGGCATGCCTGGCTCGGGTTACATGTTGACCTTCAACAGAGAATCAGCTACTCCGCCTGTAGCAAAACTACCACTGAAGGTAGCTGTTATCAAACCACTGCTGTCAAGCACATTGAGTGAGATCTTGAGCACTGCAATTTCAATGAGTAATCCACCAAATATTGTTACATATCTGTCTTCATTATGTGTGGCTGGGAAGTTCCTTTGTGTAGTTTGGGCAATAGCGAATATTGGTTGATCCATTATCAACACTGAAGATTGACTTGGACTGGGGTATTCAGTTACAGCTTTCAACAACATTCATTTCATGGTGTATCATGGTGGCTGAATGTACGTATTCTTAGGAAGGAGGTGTGAACGCCACTACTGTTGTAGGAGATATAGAATCTTGCTGCACTAAGCAACCCATTTGGCAGAGTTCCTTCAGCTGTTTTTAAGATGTAGCAACCAGCTATTTCTCTTTGACAATCCAGGTTGACAGGCCAGGTTGATCTCTCACAAAACGAAAACAATTATAACACGCTTTTGCCTTGACCAGTACTTGACTGGATGGATATCAAAACCTATTTATTCTTTGGAAAATAAAATTGAATATTAGCACACAATTGCCTATAACTTTGCATTTAAAATAAAGATATACTAGACCTCTAACTTGAATTTTAAGTCCTCTTACTTTTCCAGTTTAAGTAGAATTAAACTCACTTCTCAAACTCAAATAGTATGTATCTAACCTTCTTTTGAATGTAAATAACTTTTATCACAATTTGTATAACTTACATCCGATACTTGAATTTTATGTATCTCAACTTTTATAAGTGTTTCTTTGAGGAATTTATTGTAGAAACCTCAGATAATGTACACCTGAAACTTAAATTTGGTATTTTGCAGTTCAAAAAGCTGTTTTAGATTTTGAATCAAGTTAACTGCAATAATTCATAAGTAAGACAAAACATAAACGTTCATTCATTGCACAACACATTTCTGACGTTGTATTTTTCTTCGTTGATTTTCTGTGTTTTTTAAAACTCATTTTTAGCACAATCCATTTTTCAAGCATTAGATTTGACAACTAAAGAATAGGATAGTTCATCACCTTCATCAAAATTTCCGATTTATAAATAAGATGAAGCTAAATAGACGAAATCAAAAATTGAATGATTATTCACAATACTTCGTTATCAAAAAAGTAATTATAAATATCAGAAATCAAATGTAAAACATCTAAGTACGGAAATGACGCTGAATTACGACGTGAAAAATCAGTTGAAAAACCTGTTTTATTTGCAAGATACTCTTTATTTTATGTATCTTAACATTCCTAGCGTAAATAAAAACGTGTTTGTTCGAGAAATCTACTTTATTTCACTTTCAATTTTATTTCATTTGAATTTTCTCATTAATTTGTATTACTCCATTAATTGTACAGATAGTTAAATTGTTATCGGTAAAATGTTATCCATGTATCCCAGGGTACAATATGAAATCAGAATTTAATATTGTATCCTCGATTATTTTGTGTATCTGAGTGTGAGGGTTTAATGAAACCTTGAAATACAGAAATTTATGAGAAAAACGAACAAGCGGGTATAATCTTGGATAGGGGGTTTGAAATAGACAAGCCTGTATCACGCCCCGAATCATAAACTTGACTAACTCATTTTAACCCCAAATATAGTCTGGGCAGAGGTACATTTTGTGCTGTTACACCGGAATTAAGGTCTCTGATATAAACAGTCCATTTACATCAGGAGCAGTTGGATCAGGTTAAGGCTGGGCAATTGGAAACACATTTGTGCATGACGAAGGAAGTGTTTGGGTCTTTTTACTCTTCTGAGTTGTCTCGCTTTCCACTGAAATAGCACGTGATGTTCATTTATCGAATGATGGTCTTTGCATCATTGATATACCTATCCCATGAAAAATCTTTGGCAATTGTTGAAGTCAGGTTGAGATCAAAATTGTTTACTGCTGCCAAAGTATAGATGCAAACCACCCCTTCCTTATCATATAGGACACAAACTTGGTAACCTATCTCTGTAGAAATCTCTTGGACACGATCCTATGAGATGAATAATCATATGTGGTAGGGAGCATCAACCAGACCTTTCTTTCTCTTATATTATAATCAATGGTTTTCATTACGTTGTTATTCGTCAATAACTGGAAACAAACCCCAAAGACATAGCTTTATCAATTAGAACTCTATCTTTAATGTCAGATTTTGAAAAATTAATCTGGTGAGTCCTTTGGTCGGGACGAAATGCCTAATCAAAATTCCAAACTGAATAAACATTCAATCTTTTTCTCCATCATCTAATGACAGGGCTGATTTTAAATGCATGTATTCAACTCCAATATTCAACCTTATATGATGCATAACTCAAAACATATGGGCGTTTATATGAACTGGGCTGCCATTTTGAAAAAAAAAACCTGGTATCTAAAAGAAACCAGTGAGGGCAACAACGTATATGTACCAAGTTTCATGCTTTCAACTCAAAGTGTACATTTTTTCTGGCTAATCCACCCAGTTACGACGTTATGAGTGTAATGCATGAGGAGTGGTGCTAACTCATATGTTAGCAGAGGTGGAGAGTCCAGCAGCTAAGTCTTGGGCCCCTTGGAAACGTAGAACGTACTCGGCTCGGTCAGAGACTTCTTCATTGCTTGTGTGCTTTCTGATTACTTTTGTTAAAAAAAATTTGTTTTTCCAGAGATTCGAAAATGACGTCTACTTTTGTCAGATACCAAATAAGATGTTACTTCATGAACCGAACGAATCTTTTGGTCAACACTAAATAAACAAAAAACTCTCCTGTCGTATCGCGTTGGTAAATCTCATAGACGATAGGCAAGTGCAGAATATTCACTCCTCACCAAATGACTTACTTGCATGTTTAACAAGTTATTCCTGAGTCAGTGGAGTTGCCAGGATGACATTATATATTTGGTTTGGTTAACAAAACATTGTGTCGTTAAAAGGAAAAAAAATTATAAAGTGGGTCGCCAATGCGAAAGGTTTGGAAAGCCCTGTTGTAGATCACCGACAAATGGAGTATGTTCGATCCTCACCGAATAACTCTCTTGCATCTCCCACACCCAGGGTTGGGAAATTACAATCACATTAAAAGGATAGAATTAATAAACAAATAAACATAAAAATGAATTAAAAAAAAGAAAATTAAAAGGAAGTCAAATTGACTGCTTCTATAATAATGCAAAAACCTTTAATCATTAGTGCATGTCCTAATTATTATTTCAAATGGTTCTTTAATGGTTTCTAATCATCTCTCCTTCCCAGTTTTGATCCCCATATTCTATTACACTTTTTTCTGGCCCACCGGAATGTTCCCATGGCAACCTGTCTCTTTGAAAACCTGACCCGTGGATGACCCTTTCACACACAAGCCAGTAACCAATTCTCAAGACAGCCATTACTATCACCAGTCCAGTTCGCTGACCCACAGCAGCAGGGTGGACTTGTGGTGAAATGTTCCATTTTATTGATTTTGCATAACCATCTATTGCTCTACCAACGCTTAAGATGTTGGACCTTTCCGATTCGAAACACGTTTGGAATAAGTCTTGGTAAATAAACAACTTCCAATATACAACACTGTCCGGCTCTGTCTCGAATTTTTATTGTACAAATCACTCTGTCTATCAGTCTGTCTGTCCGTCTGTCTCTGTCTTTCTCTCTCTCTCTCTCTCTCTCTCTCTCTCTCTCTATATATATATATATATATATATATATATATATATATATATGAAGATAAATCTGCAGCCTGGCGCCATCATTAACTGAATTTTGATCCGTAATTTTCACACAAAGGCGATTATTAGGAAAAATGAGTACTTGCAGTGTAAAATAAATGATTTATTCCATCACTATATCAACAAATCTTTCTTTCTCTCTCCGTCTATCTCTCTCTCTCTCTCTCTCTCTCTCTCTCTCTCTCTCTATATATATATATATATATATATATATATATATATATATATATATATATATATATATAAACCGTTTTGGTGAAACGTAGAAATGAAATTAGGAAATCGTAAGTAAATTGGCTTCCTGATATTGTAATTTTTCTCTCTCTCTCTCTCCCGTTTTATCACCCTCATTCTCTTTCTCTCTTCCGTACGTATAGAGAGAGAAAAAGAGGGGATTAGATCATACATGTGCAAAAGCTTCCAACAGAAAATCACCATCCAACTGTGATCAGACTTCAATTTTCCAAAATTCGCTGGGGATTTTTGCACATACCTATTCGATGAATATTCGTGGGTCTGTATTATATTCTAATCAAGTGTAAGAGCTTGTTCAACTCCAGTTATTTGGAGTATATTTCAAGTGACATAATGGGAACTGGGACTTCAAATGTTCTCCAAATCTGCTGAATTTGTTTGTTTTCCTTTCTAGAGTAGGCCCTCGAAAGAAAAGGTGTATAAAATTTAGCCTATGGGACTAGAGAGTTTAAATTTATGTTTGATTTTTTTTTCTGTGGGAAAATTTCTCACTGAGTTTGTTTTTACAAGATCTCTGGTAAGAATGACTAATTTACCCTCTGCTAACATTTGAGAACGTTTTACGAACGGCTGTTTAGGCAAAACTGGTTTTCTAAAACAACTTTTTCCCAAAAACAGCATCTTTGGTAATTACAGTCTTGACAGTTCACGAAAGAAGATAAGTAGCGTCAACTTTCAATGTCTCTCTTTTTTTTTAATAAAGAAAATGTGGATATATCGGCACAGAGTAGTAATTAGCAAGCTTGTCTTGCAGACCGTAGTGAGTTGAATCTCACTAAGTCTCACACAGTTGTTGCAGACTCAGCTAAGCTTTGTATATATATAAGTGAGGGAGAACCTCGCCGTGGGGTGATGGTTAAAAAATGGTCTTACATGGTACCTTTGATTTATGGTCTGTGCCAAAATCAAGCCAAGCTTTTTGAATAACTATATATAATTTCGGGACATATAGCTCGCTGTGGAACAGTGGTCAGCAAATTAACTTTGCAGACCGTTGCTAATGTAGCGATTCTATCCTCATTAAGTTTCTCACATTTTTAACCTTGTGCCAGAACAAGTTAAGCTTACCGAATACCTTAAACGAAGAAAATGTTTCTAATGATTGGTATGTGGTTGGGGCTAGAATATTTCCCACTGGTGTCATTGGTCGGGGTTCGGGTTCAGCATTTCAAATTCTGATCTTCAACAACATAATCGTCTTACCTCTTACTCAGACATGCTATTACGTAGTTCAGACATGCTTTTTTGGACAGGAAAACTGAAATTTCATGCAACTCATCCACGCTATCAGGACGAAGTTTTGGAAGAATAAACTGTTCAACCTCAAATGTAAGGTAGATATAATATCATTATATAATCTCAAATGAACTGAATTAAAGAAACTTGAAACGTTTGATAACCTTGTGTAATTATGCTATTCACTTATCTTGGTATAGGATTTCCCTGTTGTTACAAAAAGTATATGATGTCGAGTCCTAAGGGGGTGTCCTCTGGCCCCAGGTTGCAACTCTTTATCGCATTTGAAGGATGATGCCCCAGGCGTCCCAAAAAGGGAAGTACCGAGGGAACTGCACAAATCTTGGGGACAACCACACGCATGCATGAGGGTCCTCACTTCAAACTCGACTTTTATGTCACATTCCATCCTTGTTAATAGGTGGATCAATAAATACAATATGACATCAGCTCTTGGGGATTAATTCACTGACATACATGAATTATCTCTCATAACACATAACTTGATCGAGTGTAGATCTTACCTGTGTATTCAATTTCAAATCCTTTGTATTCTTTGCTGTTGTCTGTAAAAAACTGAACAGTCACTTGGTTTGTTTTTGAAATTATAGGATCCGGTAACTCTCTACCGCATTTTTTGGCGAGTAACTGCTGGTGATTTAATGGTCCATCTGAAATCTGTGAAAAAAATGAAAATTACATTGTTTGATACGTTGAACTTTAGAAGAAGAATTTAAAAGAAGAAAAGAAGAAACTGCACGTTTAAAAAAATTGTTCAACATCTTTTGGTAAGAGGTTTGTATTTTTAATGTGATGAGAATAACCAACGTTGAAATGTTTATTCAAGAATTTACCCATGTTTTCTATTAGGTTATCATATATGAATTATCATTCTATATTGGTTGCTGCGTATGAAATATTTTTGGAACAGTAAGATGCGATATGGTATAAACAAGAAAGGTAAATATCTAATCAGAATTACCAATTTGGTAAATATCTAATCTAAATGACCCATTTGAAGTAATAACCCTTTTCTAACGATCTTCTAATGGTGATATGTCATCTATATAAAATCATTAACGACATTACAAATTCAAAAAAAGTAAAAATTACGACTTCCCTATTATAGAACCTATTATTACGTACATCAAGGACAAACTGCTTGAAAAGATGCTAATTAATATGGCGGATGCTTCAAAACTTCTTATACCAAATCTCTAAGCTTTGACACTGATGAGGGTGTGGTATCTGACACGTGGGGCTCCTTGAGGCGTAGACCCCGTATATGTCAGAGTATGGTAACATATCTACCAACACAGCAGTTCCTTCATCAGGTTACATGAAGACTCTGAGCCTTTTCAACTAGATAAGGGAGTGATACAAGGCAATATCAGCTCACCTAAACTTTGAAACGTTCTTCCGAAACCCAGACTGGGAAAATAAAGGAATCAGAATCGACAGCGAATACCTTAGTAACCTTAGATTTGCAGACGACATGGGTCTTTTTACTGAGAACATCCATGATTATCAAATAATGCCTAGACGAACTAAATAAAGAAAGCAAAGAACTTGGTCTCCTCATGAACTTCAGCAAAATAAATGTCATGTACAACAAACATGTTGAGGGTAAGAACACAACGATTAAAATCGATACGCAAAGCTGAAGAAAGTTGACAACTACATCTACATAGGACAACGAGTCTCCATTGAATAAGAAGAAATAAAGCGAAGAATAACTCAAGGTTGGAAGGCTTTCTGTAGAACAAGAAAATACCATTAATCCTAAAGGGAGGGGTCTACAACAAAATGCACCCTCATATATGGAGCTGAAACATGGATTATAACCAAAACATTGACCCTCAGACTCATGCAAATGCTCAATAGAGAATGATACTCAATCTCATATGGAGAGGCTACAAGACAGTGCAGTATATCAGGGGGGAAAACCGGAGTCAGATATATAGAAACCATTAGAAGAAATTCAAATGTCAATGGGCTCGCCACGTTGGAAGATTGTCAAACAACCGGTGGATATCAGAGCTCACAACATGAATCCCTAGAGATCATATGCAGAATTATGGCTGACAGAAAATAAAATGGTGTGACGAGCTAGACAAGTTCAGAGAATACTGCCTCAGCGACGCCCACGATAGAGAGGTCTGACCAATCATGGAGAAGGTTTATGTTCAATGACGGACGCTGAAAGCATACTGTCGTTGCTGATGCTGCAGCTGATTTTCTTGAGATTACGTGATATGATCACTGTTGAAATCTTGAAGTTTCCCATAAGTACTTGAAACGTTATTCGCAGTTCATTGGCCACTGCTATTGATATTTTTTTTTATCACTTAGAACCGGTATGAGCCTCTCTCGTGGTTTATCATTCGTATGTTTGTCTGAAAACCTAAAGCAATTGGATCAATGCTTAACGGTTCACACTTGGCTGGCATTAGCAGCAGCTTGCGTAGCATTATGTTCTAATTTGAAATTTGAATTGAAAATTAGTATAACTTCTAGCTTAAAACCATTGCTGGTTAATAACTCAAAATAACCCAATAAATAAATTCGTTAGAATTATAATTCTGTTTACATTGGATTCGTAAAATAATGCAATTACATTAACATGTATTCCAATTTTAGCATTACTGAACAAACAAAAGTGCCGAATGGTTCTACCCCTTCTATATGTGCGTGTATCTGTGTGTTTGCGTGCTCCATTGCTCTTGACCATACCGTTTTGTCGGCGGACTTGAAATTTAGCATCAGAGCCACACTAGACTCTTTCTAAAAACATGTTTTTGTAGATTTTCAGAAAAAAGTTTTCTTCTACCTTTTGAGGGCTTTATATTCCAGACTATCCATAATTTAGATGTTTCTAGATGCTTTTTATTCTATTTTTTTATATTCCAGTGGAAAATGCCGGTGATGTCATGAGCAGAATAATCTCAATTCTGACCATATTTATTCTTCGATTGAATTTTTTCACATGGTTTCAACGGTCGTTCACTTACTATGCCGAGTTCTCTATGATGTTAAAACGATAGTTCGAGTGTAACATCAAACAGACTACATAAATAGGCTAAAAGAGAGCAGTGCCAGTTGTACAGCTCACATCAATCTTTTGCCCGAATATACAAATCCAAGGAAATTAAAAACTGTTGGTTAAATCGATATCCTTGTATCCTTGTTCCAATACTTACATGATCAACTATATCGTTTTAGGATACGCAGATATTATATGGAAGTCTTAGAGCCGTATGTTATATTAGAACTTGTAGGCAAATATCCAGGGGGTGGTCCACGGGGCCTGGACTCCTCCCAGCTCAGGTAAAGCGTAATCAATTTAAAAAGAAAAATATGAACAAAGAGACATTCTATAGATATAAAACCCAAATTATCATGAATTAACCTTAAAAACAAAGTTGTTGTTGTTGTTGTGGTTATTATTATCACTATTATTATTATTATTATTATTATTATTATTATTATTATTATTATTATTATTTGTCTTACTCCTTATAATTGAGGGGAGTTGTCCACTACCAAGTCCGATGGCGTGTTGTGGCTGTGGCCAAATACTCCTCGAAGAATCTACGGGAATAATCAACGACTATTGTTCAACGTAGAAGGCAAACAGTTATTATGTAAGTTTCTGATTAGATGCTCCGGGTGTGGCAGTTTTCAATATAGACACATTAAGAGAAATCGGAAATAAATCTGAAGCAAATCAATCTATGACAAATTTTCAAATTCTGATGTTCAAAAGCTTCGTGAAGCACAAGGCTATATGAAGAAAATAGAGATAGGAATATTGCGTTGCCTTAAACTTTAAATTAAGGAGAGCCAGTTTGCCTGGGAACTCGGCTTTTTAAATGGTCTCAACTCAAGGCCACACGTGTGGATCACCCAGCAGTCATGACCTAACCATTATTTCATACACTCATTATTGGTATCTACGAAGTTCTACCAAGTACAGCACAAGGATACAAGCGTGGGGCACCCAGTAATGGAAATGAAGGGTTTTCCTTTCTACTTCACGCACATTGCATCGTGGGACTTTTAGTTAAACCGATAGGCATATTAATGGTAACTTAAACATCTAGACTGATCTCTGTGGTATAAATCAGATAGTCGACACTTAATGAAAAGAAAAAACTCAAAAATCGTATAAAATCTAATTTTATCGTCAGAATCTTTACTTCGTAAGGAAGAACAAAGATAAAAAAAATCTGAGAAAGTATAATCTAGGTATACTTTGTAGAACAACATATTTTTGGCTAAAATTTTGTGAATAAACAAAAGAAGTCTGTGCTTTTGCAGTAATTTTTCATTACGAAATTTGCACACAAATACACATATGTTTTTTAAATTTCACAAAATCAACTACTCATGAAATTTTAGCCAAAAAATTCACTGCTTATCTCATTAAGAACAGAATTTTTTTCCATTTTTTCCTAGATCGTGATAACACCCCGTGTTTGAATCAGTAGTTTACCTAGGAGTGCCACGATCCAATGCACGCAAAATAAGAAGGACCCATCCATTTAGATTGACTAATGGGACAAGCTTATTTTGGTCCACGGTAAGGCGCCCCAAATCAAGTTATTTCCAAAGTCTGGCAAAGTGTGTCACAAATCCTATGTGTTGAACGCTCAGTGAGGATTGAACTCCCAATTTGTTGTAATGACCTGCGAGTTTAGCAAACTGATTATTTATTATGGTATAGTATCTGATAGTGAATTACTAAGCTAAGCTAAGTACGTTAAAGACAACAGCATGGGGTAACCGATAAGGATCGGACTCACTTAGAGTAAAGATTATCCATGGGACTAGTTTGCAAACTACTACACGGTGGGGTGTCTATTGATATTTAAAGGTCGTTCGAAAGTTGCGCATTCTGATAAATTATTTTCCTTAGGCCATCAACCGATTGAACATTATACATGGGAAGGTTTTAGAGTGTTCCCAGACTCAAAAACTTAATGGTATGTTTGACTTGGTTTGGGGTGGTGGGAGGTATAGAGAACTGGGTTGTAGAAGAGAGAGAGAGGAAGTAAGACAAAATGCTGTACGCTCTTTTCGCTTCTCGCTTTTTTGTGAAAGCGAATGAATGACTTAAAGCGAAGTTCCTAAAAGAGGATTATAATCGTACTTAATACGGTACAAAAACCACAGATGTAGAGCATCCGCCGAAGATTGAACTGACTTTAGAAGAAAGAGTTTACGATACTACTTTGCAAACCATTGCTCCTAAACTCAATTGACGATATTGTTCTAATATATCCAAATATGATGCATCGCAAAGAACATACCATACATTAGCAACGTGAAAAAATACTCGAAACAATTCATGGTGACAATATGACGGAAAATGGTCAAGAATTATTAGCATGCATTACAGCCAGTTCGTTCTGATCATATAGTTGTGCCTCTTTACTACGGTATGGCCATTGTCGGATCAAATATAGTAAAACAGAAATTGACCGTTAATTTTCCAATACAGTGGAAAATAAAACAATATATCTAAGTATATGATGAGCTTATATGCAAAATTTTCTGTTTATTTATTTGTTTGTTCGTTTGCACTCAAATGGGATGAGTTCATAGGTTGATTTACCTTCCTACTATAACGTAATAAAACTAATGTCTTTGAGATCCCTAAAACTTCATGTCTGATCATCACACATTAGAGCAACTGGAAGAGTGTTGAAATTTGATAAAAAAACTTTGAATTAAAATACCAAATAAAATAGCTTTGGGCTCCTTAATATCGATCCATATGTAAATAACCTGGTCATTTCTGACGGGTATATTCTATTTTCAATATAATTCATGATATAAATGATCTCATGATAACTGAATTTTTTTCTTTAGTTGGTTGTATCAAACATAATTCATAGGGTTCAGAAAAGTATGATGAATACATGTATTATTTTATGTTAAAAAAACATGGAAAAATGTCGAATTTCGGGTTTCTCCGATTCACTTCCAAGTCGAAAGTTTTTTTTACACATACAGATTGTTTCAAACTACGATTTGAGACGGAAACGAGGAATTTTGTGGCAGATCTACAAACTAATGGCGGTAGATTCGAAATGAGTCGAACTCAAGGGAATTGCCGAACGACAGAGGACCGGATTAGAAAAGTACAACCTGGACAATAAATCAGCCCTGACGATAAAAGCTTTTTGAAACAGATTTGGCTGAATTGGATTTCACACTATGATTAGTAAATCGAAGTACTTTTGTGTTAGATTCACAAACCTCGGTTGGCATATTCAAAAACTAATGGTGGCAGATTCACAAATTAATGATGGCAGTTTCAAGACGCACCGAACCATCAGAGTTGCCAAACAAGAGAGCGTCGAATTAGTGAGATAAAAAAAACCCTGTACAATAGATCTGCCCAGGCGATAAAGGTTTGTTGATACAGAGTTCGCAATCAAGCGTTGTATTCATCATAATTTGTTTACGAACACTCCTTCGAAAAGTAATTATTTCTTCGCTGACAAGAACACAGTAGTTATCAGCCGCCCATACAGACGTCGAATCGAATCGAAATAGGACCATCAATCATTGCGAGTAACCTCGGCACGCAATCTCCCAAGCGTTCCTCCGACTTTTATCGCGTCGCTGTTTCTTGGTCTTGTTTTCGTCCGCCATTGAGAAAAGTTTCGTGCAGCCGCGTTGAATGTGTTCGGCGCATGCGTGAAACGATTAGCGGGGGTAAGAACAGGAAGTGTTGCCATTGCGCGTCATAGATAATGCGAAGGGGATGTGTGTAGTGAAAGAACATTAAAAACAAACAAAAACAAAAACAAAAAATGCGAGAAGAATAAAAGATCAACATTCCCATTGTAACGTTATTCGAAAAGGAAGAAGAGACACCGGTTATATATGAAAGTGAGACCATAATCTGTCGTTCGTCCCGGATATTAAACGAGTCCGCAAATGAAAAGAAATGAATACGAAGTATCACGTATATTATGACAAATAAAATAGGAATCGAAAGAACGTCTAGTGTAGTTTGATAACCGATAAGTTTGTTTCGTCGACAATTTCACTGGTGAAGAGAGTTCAATCTCACCTGGTACCCCACTGTGTCAGATTGAGCAAAACTTGGTAAATAACTTTAACCTGAATCAGAATTCTAGTGCGCGCTATAATTTGAGCGGCCACAATGTAGCACCTGTCAGTCTGCTTGAGCATACAAAAGCATATAGATGGATAGATATGAACAGGGTGAGATAGATAGATCGATGAAAGACATAACTTCCGTACTCAAATTGTCTGATTCAAACGGAGGACAAGGTTTCTTTATTTCAAAACGTCTGACTGCTCCTGATATTGTTAGTTCTAGTTTCCCACGTAAAGCAATCCTAAAGCACAGGGCGCTCGAAAGGTAGTGAGTAACAATTGCCCTGCAAATGCCTGCTCCCCCCGTGGCGCATATGCCACCTCTTTCACAGTTGCTCACTGGTCGCTTTAGAGATGCGTTCCATGGCCAAAGCCGCATCAACACATGTCACGTGATTAGTGGCGTTTTGTGTGATCACTCAATCACGCTAGCTTACTGAATATGAGATATGTACTTTGATCTCGTCAGGTCAAGCCGTGTTGTGGAATATATTAAATCAAGTTATTTGTAAAATTCCCGATGGATCACCATTTTCTACCCTGTCATGTTCATGCTTGTACTCTTATTGTGGCAACAATACATTTACTCATTTCGAGAGTGACGGCTCTTATTTGTCATACTCTAGTCATAATTATCATTACTTCTGTCTGAACCCATGGAAAGTCAAAGGATGTTGACAACTATCCATTATCTCAAGCCTCTGCCTCTCTTTCACCATTTGCCTGCATCATCTTATTCACTCACCTATCTCTTCAAATATTCGTTTCTCGTCAGCGATTCATCTAAATGTTATACAAATTTGGATGAGTTTCAGAAGCGAAAAATCTTCCAACCATTCTTTTCCAACCCACTTATTAAACTTCGTAACTTTTTTTTATGCACTATTATTATGAATTATAATAAAATCGTCACCTCCAAATACAGGTTGGAACCATTGGCTGTCGCCAGAATAGTGAATCACAGTAGCAATTCACTACAACCTTAGGAGTTATTCTTTTTTCTTCTTTGGTCTTTAAAGGGGTTTGCCTAGACTTATGGCCAACAGGACCACGTCAGACGGCGTAAATCAATCCGGAATAAAAGTAGAACGAAAATTTAAAGACGGTATTTAGGTAATAAAAGCTTAGCCGGAAGAGAAAATTACACTAAGATAATTATATGGTGGAAGGGAATGAATTGATTACCGAGTATGTAATGAACCATTAAGACAATTCACAAAGAATTAATTTCCGGGTTTTAAACCTGAGTAGAAAACAATCACTTTAAACAAAAGAATGATCAAATCTCTAAATTTCACTCAATTTCAAATTAAGTAACATAATAAATATAAGTATTAAAAGTTGAATGAGAAGAGTATTTGAAGAAATATAGTGAAAAAAGATTTATGGAGATAAACTTAAGCCAGCCGATTAAAGAAAGTAGAGAAATTTTACGACCGAAATTATTGCGACGCCAAGTTTATTTACAGTTCAAAAAGGTATACATATTTCTATCCAAATAGGGAACCTTCAATGAAGTCTCTGTGGATTCACAAAAAAAAATGATTTCCATGTATATGATGAACGTGATTCACAAAAAGCATAGAAATATCATAGATAATAGATCTAGTGGCGATACATTTTTTTGGTAGTTTTTGAAGATATTTTTTGCATCACTTACCTCAATATAATCCCAGCATTTATTGGCGCCGGCTGACTGCGGCGATTCAAGTTCGAAAAAGTTGAAGTTAAGCCGTACTCGGCTTCCTGCGCTCACTCGGATGTGCCATTCGCACTGCTCGCTGCTGTGGTAATTTCCACGCGTGAAATTCGGCGAGCGGATGAAGCCCGTCCAGGTGGAATAAGTGGCAGCATTTGTTGGGGAGCTGCATGTACTACAGTAAACACCGTCTGAAATGGTAAATATTTAAAAAAATCACTTCATTTTAAATCGTGACACTGTGAATATAAGTATTTGAGAGAATTAGATGAGAAGAGTACTTGAAGAAATATAGTGAAAAAAATATGCTTTTAGTCGCTAAAGCTGACTGATTTAAGGAAGTTAGGGGATTTTGCAGCCGAGAATATGGAGACATCAAGTTTATCTACAGTTTAAAAAAAAATTTTTCCGATCCGAATAGAGGACCTTCCATGAAATCTTTAACCGCCAATGTAAGTAATGCATGTCACGATTGCTTCATATACGCCCTGTACTCCCAGAGCAAGGTACGTATGTCTGTGTATTAATTTCATCATAAAAACACTTTTTAAACCAGGAAGAAAAGGATTGTTAGTGTTCAGGAATGAATGCAAGCGTTACTGGTAGAATAAGACTATAATGTTTTACACTTCAAAAAGGCAATATAATGGATCATCTGAAACGTTGTGTTAACAGAACAACAACAAAAAAATGAGATTAATGGTCCTGATGACAAATAAACACAGGTTTTAAATCTGAGTAGGAAACGTTTACTTGAAACAGTTAATCATATCAAATAGGATATCAATTATACGATATCAAACATCAAATGCAATATCAAATACGATGTCAATCTTTTTTCAAATAGCAGCAATGTTTCCCAAGCCTAGTTTTCCGGTCACAAATCGTAATCAGATTTCAAATCGGTCAAAGTAACCCATTAATAATGATTGCAATGAGGGGTCGATTTCATAGAATGTGTTTGACGGTGTGGCGACTATCAGCCCGGAAAACAGAATCAGCGAACCGACTTAAAATTCGAGTTAAGCCTTTATCGCTTTTGCGTGATGCAAGTGGCCAAACGGTTAACGACACAGAATGGGATCGGCAACTATAGTTCAAAATCTGCCTTGGATAGTAAATGTTTAACTCCGAATTAATACACTAGGGAAAGGCATACATCCATCTCTTCCTCCTCTTCCTGCTACACATAATGGGCCTGCATAGCAGGTCAAGATCAATTACCTACCTCCAATGTTTTACACTTACTTGGGGAAGGTCTATATCCAACAATGGACCATAAAGGCTGGTGAAGATTTGAAAAAAAATCGTTTCTGCACTGATATCATTGGAAGCGGTAAGAAACAAACTCTTCCTGCATATTGCCTTGTTGCCAGTTTTCTAAACTATCAGTAAGGCGCCACAAAATAACAACAACGGGCGGGTTTATTACATTTTTATCATTTTTTTTACTTTTGTTCATTTTATTATCGTAGCTTTTATGACTCTTCGATCGCAAAAGCAAACAGCTCGAAATTGGAAATAAACAAATAGCTTCCCTTTTATTTTCGATTCTCAACAGCGAATTACCCTTTCTTTTTGTATATGTATATACTTAGCTTACCTTAGTCTGACGCAAGGCCAAAGATCTTAGGCAATGTATGATTTCACATTAATACTAATGGTTTTCGAGACTGACTGGCAAGCAATTCCTCAATGCTGAGGTACCTTTATTAGAGAAATTTAAACTAGTCTAGCATGTGGCTTCGAGTAAGTAATATGCAGGGAGTATTGAATCCTCTTCAGTAGTAGCAGCTCTCTGGGCTAGTTTCTTCGTACTTGTTCCACGATGTGACAACGTATTGAATTTATCGGTCTGAGACCCGTTGCTTCGCTGACGTTTATCATAAGTGTGCAAGATTGGGTGATGAGATGACTATAAATAATCATGATCATGATCATCATCATCATCAGTCTTTTACCGCCTGTCGTTGGACATATTTCTTCGCCCAGGATTCGCCACACTTCTCTATCATGGGCGTCGCGGAGCCAGTACTTTCTGAACTTGTCTAGCTCATCTCTCCATCTAATATTTTGCCGGCCTCGGTTGCACATGTGATCTCAGGGGATCCATGTTGTGAGACGTGATGTCCATCGGTTGTCCGCCATTCTTGCAACATGGCCAGCCCACCGCCATTTGAGCTTTTTAATGGATTCTATGATGTCCTTGACTCTTGTCTTTTTTCGGATGTACCGTACTGTCTTGTGGTCTCTCCAAGTGAGGCCCAGCATAATTCTTTCATGTGCACGTGACATGGTTCTCAATTTGCGGATCTGTCACTTGGTTAAGTTCCATGTTTCAGCTCCATATAAATGATACTGTTTAATAGCCATTTTGCGATAGTTGAAGGAGATAGATGATTCATAAGATGAGAGAAAGGGAGGGGGCTGATGCTTGCTACTAATACTGTAAGTGTGACAGGCATGGCTCTTATTATATATATATATATATATATATATATATAGTACATGCAGTACAGATCAGGTTAGCAGTATAACATGATATAATAATATATTAATATCATAAAGCTACTTCTGATAAGTAATGGATTTATTTCATAGCGTGCTCGATACATTTTAACTATTGAAGTTAAGTTGTTTTAGAGTAGCGCTGGAAACAAATAGTAATTTCAATTGAGATTATACATTTGATTTTTCCCCCAAAATTAGGTGATTAATCGTATCTCAGCTCCCGTGTCGTAAAACGTATGAGGCAACAATTTTGTCCACATTCATAGAACAACCCACGGAGACACATGCATTGCAACAATTGTGGGTTTCTAAAAGACCCGGTGGCTAGCCCAAGGCCAAAGATGAACTACCTCACTGAAATAAAGGAATATAATTGCTCTGGCATTTACCCATAGCTGAGAGGAGGCGTGGATTCATGCCTTTCGCAAGTACGGAGTAAACTCTCTATTCTAGGTAGATTTCATTCCCTGTATCGTAAGTCGTTACGCTAACCGCACCTCCGAGTAATCCTATCAGCACAAGTTGATTCGGCTTTCAGAACTAAACATTGTCTTTCTTATAAGAATTAGATTGAACGTTTGCTCGTAAAAGAATTGGTTGGTACTACCCAAATATTAGCACCATCGGCGACACTTTGTTTGACCAGGTTAATTTTGTCGGCTCTGATTGATTACTCGCAGGGTACGTTGAACCCTAAGATTCTCAAAGAGAAAACGCAGATTTCTCTAGACGATAAACTGTTTCTATAGTCGAACGTTCACCAACAAGCCTCATTAGGATATTTCACAAGGAAACTAAATTTCCAACTTAAACATCACAAGACGCCAACTATTTGTTTTAAAAGGCGTAAACCGTGCATATCCAGCCAGAAATCTTTCTGGTGCCAAGAATCTTCACAAACTCAACTGCAACAAGATCGTGCAAGAACACTGGTGGGTGTGCACGGAACTCAGGATTTCCGAGATTAGATTCCGAAGTCGTCCAACATGCAAGTTAAGCTTTCAGTCAACTCGAGTGGACCAGTTTTTATTGAATGGTGTGTAGTCAGTTCAGCAAGTCTACATTCAAGAGACTTTCACTCTCAGCTAGTCTGCATCTAGTGCTCACCGTCCCAGCGATTTCTGCTTCCAAAAGAATTTTACATGCACACATATACATTGATTAAACCAATTCAACAACTTCTAATTTCAGTGAGTCTAATTTACAAGTGTGAACGTGTGTGCATGTACAAAAAATAAAATTTATATGATTAACATTATGACGTAATATTTGATAACGGCTCATATATATATATATATATATATATATATATATATATATGAGCCGTTATCAAGTATTACGTCATAATGTTAATTATATATATATATATATATATATAGATAGATAGATAGATAGATAGATAGATATGAGCCGTTATCAAGTATTACGTCATAATGTTAATTGTATAAATTTTATTTTCTGTACATATATATATATATATATATATATATATATATATATATATATATATATATATATATATATATATATATGTACATATAATTCAATTCTTTGCGGATCTCTGAGTTTCATGCCAGTGGTACAATCGTCAATAGGAAAATTTGCTATGAACACCTATTTACATGTGTTCTTCCCCCGATATCAAACATTTTCAGGCAACTCAACCGTAAAATAATATATGTGTATGTATATTATCATCATCATTATTATTATAATTATCATTGTCATTATTATTATCATTACTATTATTATGACGGACAAATATTATATTTGGGATTTTCTACTAATACTCTCTTGATTCTGCACAAGATAGAGCGCTTTCGTCATCATCATCTGTCATTTTCAATAACAGGGTGGAGTTGTACTATTCACTTTCATGGTAGGGTTGTATCTTATTTGATTCAATAATAAGATTTGATTTTACCGTTAAATTCAGTGTCTGCAGTTTGCTATTTGTTTTTAACTGTAAAATTAAATCGTAAAATAACATCAAACATGATACAAATCTACAAAGGAACTGAATAGCATAACTCCACCCTGATATTGAAAATGGACGAAGATGCTGCAGAAAGCGCTCTATCTTTCGAAAAGTATCTATAAACACAGAAACCAGAGATCTGTTCACTTGTACGGAAGCAAAAATCAACTGGTAAAGAAATTAAAACGGTGTTTTTGTCCGTAATTTTTAATTAAATATGTAATAAAGAAAACGTGCTGCCAAATTATATTATTGTGTCATCCATAGACAGCTGTTTCGTTGTATTAAAACTCTTCAGGGTGGCCATAGACTATCCATTATCCCATCCAGTACCATAAGGCAGGACAGAAACCTTCACTTCAGACCCGGAGGCCGGTAACATACCTCAGCGCCAGGGAACTGGACAGTCAGTAAGGTTGGATAAAAGCTATATATTTATTTTAGCATATATTCCCCATCCACCGGAGTGCTCTATTCCTATTGAAGAGCATTGCATAACCTTAAAATGAACGAGTTACCACACTTAAAGAGTGCTCAACCCTGAATAGAGGAGCGTTAATACATTAGTACATATCAAAACTTATCAAGATATTGAAATATTCTCTTGAGTTCAGAATGAAAATTGCATTTGTACCGATCAAATCAAAGCACGGTAACCACAAAATTTTTATGCATATTCGATATTCATGTACATGAATTACCTGCCAGTAAATACGTAAAGACCGTCTGAGAGTGAAAGTCAGTGAAACAATGGTCGCTGAATGTAGACAGGCTGGAAGCGGACTCAATGAAATCGGATACAACCTGACGGAACAAGTTTGATACGTTCAGGATTTCTAAAACAGGACATGTAAAATAAAAATGAAAATAAATAGCGAAGCGTGGACGATGTATGATATAGTTACCTATTTCCCAACAGTACCTGAGGCTGGTATTCGAATCATGATAAGAGCCATTTCTTTTCAAGTAGCTGATTTCTCCACAGACAGGCCCTCTCCACTTGAGAGATTGTCTAATGCCAGTACTTTCAATACCGAACATACTTTAAATCTACTGTTTAATTCAGTAGAGTCTATATTTCCGAGAGGAACTGCGCGTGCGATTATGCTGTAGCGTATCCCCTAGCAAAATTTAATGGAGCGCAAAAAATAATACCAAAAAAATATTACAACCCAAACAAGGTAAGTAATCGAATACTGTACGAATTTGGGAAAGTAAGGGCCCGGTTAAGCAGTATAATCACATTGTGAAAATAAAATCTTATTTTTTCCCAAAAAATGAAAGTAAGCGCACTACATGGGATTAAGAGGCAGCAATAAATATTGGAATGGTTTTAATATTTAGAAAACTATACAGGGGAAAAGCAGTATCAAAAGTAAGAAGAAGACTAAATAGATAGAAGAAAACAGAAAAAAATAATTGTTTGTTTGCTGCTTATCCGCGATCAAATTAATAAATATCAGCTAATAAATCGGGGTCAGATGCAGTAAAATTTCATTATTAGTAATAATTTGGAATTTAAGGCCTGTAGCTCGTCGTAGAGCATTAATTAGCAACTTAGACTCACGAACAAGTTTATCAAGTTTGATCCTCACTAGGTGACCTGTTGTCATAATTCTGGCACTTAGCAAAGAACGTTGATTACCAACCATGACTCGTGGATAAGTGTTGTAGGTTGAATTCCCACTGGATGGCCCATTATCATAATTTTGGCGCTTGGCGAAGAATGTTGGTCAGCAACTAAGGCTAGTAGACCAGTCCCATGTTTATGGTATCTATTTAATTGTTTTAAACATTGTCCGAGACAACGCATTGTCATTATCTCATAGATTACGTTTTATCTTCGAGCTTTTTTTTATCACCTTTCAACTGGTCTATTCTCCGGCTATCCCCAGGTGTATGTGACATTCGGTTAATAGTTTTTAAAGGTTGTGTGTAAAAAGATGAGGTTATTCTCCTCATGGTTCGTGGAGTAACTGATTCAAGCTTTTGCTGTTTTTCGTTGTTTGGCGTATTATACCAAAATCTGTTAAAAGATATTCAAAACGACATCGTGGTTTCATCTTTACATCTAAATGATCAAATGCAAAAATTGATTGCACTTACCTGGTAGAAGGATCAGGAATAAAGGTATGAATAAACTGATTCTGGAGACTTCCATGTTTCGTGATCTGCACAAAGGAAGAAAAAAAATGTGATAGATAGATACGATCCGACAAAGATATAATCAGACCGAAATTGATATGATCTGACTAAGATAGATGGATCTCTGTAGCTGGAACAAAAATACAATCTAATAATAACGAACTTTACATTTACCTAGAACACATTCATCATTATTAACAACTAGTGTACAATTGCGAAAAATGATTTTTTTCATTAATTATTAAGGATCAATCATCAAAAACACACACACATATATATATATATATATATATATATATATATATATATATATATATATATATATATATATATATATATATATACGGCAGACTAATAAGGTAGTGTATCACTGTGGGACCAGCACTTCCAGTCACCAACTGCCCCGAACAACAAATACAGAAGCGACAACAACAGCAGGTAGGAACCAATTGTTTGTCGGCGCCTCTCTCACCACGTGTTGCCGACCTAATGCTATTTCTGATCTTGTCTAAACATGGAATTATTATTTAATTTGTTTAATCTTTACAGGCGGACCAATGAAGCCACTAAGCAATTAACACCGACCGTGTATTATCATATTCAAATGACGAAGTCATTTTTTTTCCTAATTTTTGATGATAGATTTTGAGATTCTGGACGAATAGCTGCGTCAACATCTGAACCAGAGCGCTACCTACGGGAAACTTGAGAACAAGTCGAATATGTCGGTATAGGGAACAGACATAAGTAAAATACATGTGTAAACATTTATGCCGACGATTGCAGAATAGAGAGGTGAGTAATATAAGTGTGCATGAATGTATATACGTATACATGCACACACACATATTCATATATATATATATATATATATATATATATATATATATATATATATATATATATATATATATATATATAATCAGGGAAAATGACTTACCCAAATTCTTAATTTTCACTGACTACTTCAAAGTAGATGTCTTGAACATGTTTACGGCGTTCTCTCAGAGGGCATTACTCACCAAGTTTAGCGGCAAACATCTATACTCAATTCAGATTCCTAAAATATTTATGTAACACACACACAAGCACTCACACACAAATACACACATATACATTCATAGAGCGGAAAAAAGATTCGTTCTAACTCTGTTTTCAGTTTCTTATTTTAAAAGAGAGCGCTAGGTACTTTTGTGTGCACACACGCACATGTATTTATATCCACATATATAAAACGTTAAGTTCATACGTATTATTTTGTTTGCAATACTTTTCAATTACTACACAAGCTACACTCTGATCCAAGGCAGATGGCTGGGGAACGACACTTTGATCTTGGACAGAGCGCACAGCAATTTGATCTGATCCTCAGCAGAAGGGCCGATTCTATACGTAAATAAACCCCATCCTTTTTTTTTTTTAAGGGTACTTACTTTATAAACGAACGTGCTATTTTTTCTCGTTTTGTTTGCTTCGTTTTAATAATGAAATAGTTTTCCAATGGCTGTCTAAAGACAACAGTTGTGGAATGATTGAGTAGACGCAAGCCTAAAAAGAGAAACACAATAGACACTCCTATTTTGAACGGAAACCAACACAAAAATATCTGCTGAAGTCAAGAACTTGAGCGTTATCGTCATATCATGATTATACTAGATACCTTGAAGATTTATGCTCGCTCTTTTTACAACTCGGGCCATGCGTGTACGTACATGTAAATGTGGCCTTGCATTTATGGAGTGATGCAGGATAAATGTTAACGTATGATAACTTGGCATCTCCTAGCTTTGTGGTTTGGGCCGGATGAAGATAAGCTTCCTAAAGATCTATGTAACCATAATTTGAAGAACAGCTTAGAAAAACGCATCGAAGGAGAACGAGACAGGCAGATGGAGAGGAACCTATCCAGCGAAAATCGACGAGCGGGCTTATTTCATACCAATTGATATATACATTTATATTTAAAGAAAAACATATTATATTTTTTCGATAATTTTCATTTGTTATGTATACATTACAATACAATACAGCAGTTGCAGTAATCATCTTCAGTCGAAATAGAAGTTGGCGTGGAGTTTGGCCCTGCAGCATCCAGTCTTGTAACACTATGTTTCAGCCGATGCGTTCTCCGTCCCACCTCATTGTCTGGGATTTCGAGATGTCATTTTCGTTAATCTAACACTTATTCGGAATATAATTCTCATTCTTGTTAGTTTTATCGTCATATTCCAGCCGACTCGTACTGCTTCCTACCTCCACGTGATGGTGATTTATGTGATTGATATTCTCTATTATTTCAAAGGCATCGGCTTGGCTGGAGCTCATGTTTATGAAAATGATTATGTGTAGAGTAAAATATATCCCTTTTTCATTATTAGGCCACGGACTTACTGATGTACTTACGAACAATAGAGTGAAAAAGTAGATTATAATTGGTTCTTTTAAAGCAAAATATCCTTTGTTTGCATATCTGGGGAACCTTCCAATTTTTTTGTATTGTGATTTATCGACTGCTACAATAAAGAGAAGTCTAGGCCCCAATGATCTCATAAAAGCAAGTACATTTCCTATGTAGATCCCAAAGAATCGAAATGGAACAGAAATATTCGCCTGAAAAATTATTGGAAAAAATATTATTAACTCTGTGACAGTTTCGATCAAAGGCTAAACATCGGATTAGTGAGGAAAAAAACAACAAAACAAAAAACGCTTAAGCAAGAAAGAAACGGTATTTAAATAAATATTGAGAAATTGACCTTTTTTTATTACGGAGCCACAATTCCTGAAATTAGATTTATTATCCTAAAGGGCCAAGTTGTGGCTTTTCTGTTACTTGTATTAGTTCCTACTTCATTTTTATCATTTGTGAACTTGAATGTTCTTTTTAATGAAAATACATAGTTTACTTACCTTAATGTTTTATTGATTTATTGTCAATTTTGCTTGTAGGAAATGAGCGCCATTGCGATTCTGGAAAGGGTTAATCCCATTTAGGAGTTCGGCAACCAATATGCACTTGAGACGAATTTAGATATTGTTTCTCATACACAAGATAGTTATCATCTATGCTGAACTTAGTTGACCAATCCGTCTTTCTCAAGGTCTAAACATTTACTAAAAAAAATAGGAAGGTTTCAATCTAAATGGTACACCATATGGAATCCTTTGATAAGGAACGAACAGACATAAGATTTAAGGCTAACAAGTGCGACACCTAATAGTCTGGTGGATATAAACAATCCATGAGTCAGGCATAAACTCGAACCAGAAGAAGTGGCACCAGAAGGACTAATTAACGAACGAGAACCAACTATAATACGAGATAGCAGGATAAGAACAATCTTTCCCTGCGCATTAAATGAAAGGTTCGACTTGAAATTCCTGAAACGTTACCAAATATGACGATGAAAGCCAACGCTAACAACGACTAAAACTCTCTGACTTTGACAACCAATATGAGGACATATAGTAAGAATAAATTAATTCCCCTTAAAAGTATTCTGTGTAACCAACCGCATTTAACTGTATCTAAGAGACTGACCCGCCAACTGAGAACCATGCAACGAAATCAAAGAGAATCATGCTGAACATCATGTGAGGAGATCACAAGACGGCACATTATGTTAGGAGGGAAAATAGAGGTCCAAACATCATACAAACCATTACGAAACTAAAATTGCAATCGGCTGGTCGTGTTGCAAGAATGTCAGACAACTGATGGACATCACAACTCACAACATGGATCTGCTAGAGATCAAATGCAGAACCAAGGCCGCCGGCAGAATATGAGATGACAAGACGAACTGGTCAGGTTCAGAAAAGAAAAGCTCTGCGACGCCCTCAATAAAGAGATGTGGCGAATTCTGGGGAAGATCTATGTCCAACGGCAGACAATGAAAGACTGATGATGATGATGACTATAGGTACACAATCTCTCATCCGAAACCCTTGGAACCAAACACTTTTTGAAATTCGGAGTTTTTGGTCCTGGTACCGTATTGATAATGACCGATGCTTTTCGGCCTCTCGCTATCACCATGTGTAGCTTTTTTTTTATCACGGTCTTTGAAATAAAGATATATAAAAAAAAAAAACAGGATATATGTGAGCAACAGAGGCACATCTGACGAGTAAGGGTGTTGTGACCAAGATGCATGGCGTGGTTTTAACCTAGGCCATTTCTGTTGTGCTCTACTAGGCATTGAAGAGAACAACGGAAGTAAACGAGCAGATTTTGGTTGAAAGTGGGTCGCATGAGGCCATGTTTGGCGCCGAATGTGAGCTTTGGTGTCCAGACGACATCCATGGCAAAATATTCAGTTTTTGGAGCGTTTCAGTTTCGAGAAATACGGTTAAGTCACTGTGCACTTGTATATAAAAACTTGTGTTGACTTCCTGTCATATAACTTTATCTGCTATGAATTGACGGTAGGTTCCAGTTCAATACGGTTTAAATATATGTAAGCGAAGCCGTTATCATAAATATATACAAATACGTGAGTTATGACCGGAAAGTATAGAACCATTTCAAATAGCTCAAGAACCGGATGTGTGGTTTTGACGTAACTTGGCAACTTGTCAGAGGAGACCTTACCACGCGTTCGTGAAAAAACGTTTTCTTTTAGATAACTCAGATTACTCCACGGACTGAAATCTCTTTGCATAACGCTGGAATTTGCCGGGAACCAAA
>OY735200.1:21469177-21499177 GCA_963457665.1 Thysanoteuthis rhombus
GCATTGGCTCCGTGAAGCCCACGATAGTGAGGTGTGGCGAATCTTGGGGAAAGTTTATGTCCGACGATGAACATTAAAAAACTGATGATGATGATGATGATGATGATGATGATGATGATGATGATGATGATGATGATGATGATGATGATCTTGCCAAAAGAATGCAAAAAAAAGGATGATTTTCAACTTAATGATAATTTGCGCCCACTTTTATCTATATAATTATAACTAATTTGCCAAGGGTGATATCTATGAAATGCTAATTACAGAGTAGTGTCATTCATTTATTTATTGCCAATGCAACTTGAAACACACAAGATGAAGAAGAAATATCAGTGTCTGTTTCTCTTTCCAGAACGAAAGTAGGAAGGACGTAACCATTTATTACATGAATCTCAAAGAACAAAAAGAAATGCCTTACCTGCTGGATATATTTTCACCATGGAATCTTGGTCAGTGTTTCATTTGATGAAATAGCAACTCGGTACTGTAAACCTTCGGAGACATCACCTGAAAGAAAAAAAAAACCCAAAGATTTCAATGTAATAATATTTTCAGTAGATTAGGTCAAGCTATTAAAACATTCAAAGAAATCTTAAGTTCCCTCTCAAACAAAACCGCACTGGTCCACAGTCTAAAATGTTACCGACCCTATGATGTTTAGGAAATAAGTTCAAAAAATTGTTTTAAAACCATTGGTTTTGCCAATCTTCGCCTCGGCGGTGCAGATCTCAATTTGATCTCATTGGATGGTAATAATCAGTGGTGCTGATATTCACCAGGGGACATTAGTGGTACTGATTTCCATCGGCTGGTGAAGAAAATTGACAATTACAAGTCTTGAGATATTTCAGAAGTTCACCAGATGGAAGAGGAAACACGGGCGTTCGTTGCTACTTTTCCAGGATTTAGGGTAGGGGCAAAAAGATATATCAGGAATGTATCTAAGCAGCAATTCTGTTATTACTGAATAATGAATAATACCATCTTTTTATATGAGGACATAAAGTTGGGGTTACATAAAATGACTATACTTAATCATTATCTTTTTAAGGTTCCAGCAATCAAACACAGTCACCCTACATGAGAAAGACTGGGGGCTCAAATTAACCCCCTCTCCCTGTGGACGCCCATCGATGAAAACAAAAGACACAATTATGGATTCGCTCAATATGAAATATCGAAAAAGATAATTGAAAAAAAGGAAGCAGATATTTCAGTTAATTATGTTATTCCCATTATGTCTTTTGAAAATATTGACCAAATATCTACGGTCTACTAACCAATGCTCTACAACAAATCTCCCATATTTGCTTTATAAGAAAAATAAAGAAATCGACTGACAAAGCGACTTATCTTCCTTTTGCAAAGTGTCAAGGCTGTCATTACCAAAAAAATAGTTTTAGAAATATCTTCTGAAAAAGTTGTATAGTAAAAAGACAAATTTGTATAAACAGTCATTCGCAAAACATTCTCATGTGTTAACAGTTGGTAAATAGACATTTTTATCAGGGATCTTATGAAAACAAACTTAAAAATGAAGTTTTCAAAAGGAAGTGTACATTCTTTGGTCCCAGATGTTTTTTTCATACCCTTTCTTACAACACTTACACAAGGAAATGTCTGAAAAATAAAATAACTGATTCAGAAGAGTCGAAGGACATTTGAAGTCGTCATCCCAATTATTTCTTTCAAATTAAACAACTCAGTCTGTTATAAAACGAATCAAAGTGGTTCTAAACATTCTGTAACAGTAATAAAGACATCTACACTTAATTAGATTATGATCGATATGATAAATCCATCTATCAGACCTAATTATTGGCATGTAATTAAAAGTTATTACTCGGACACACACACACACACACACACATATATATATATATATATATATATATATATATATTGTGTCATCCACAGATAGCTGTTTCGTTGCATTACAACTCTTCAGTGCGGCTATAGACTATCCATTATCCAATCCAGTGCCACGAAGAAGGATCGAAACTTCAGCTTCAGAGGCTGGTATCCTCCGTTCTACTCCACGGAGGTGGACGGACAGTAAGGTTGAATTTAAGCGATATATTTATACACGCATATATATATATTCCCCGTCCACCAGAATGCTCCATTCTATGTTGGAAGAGCATTGCATAAGCTTACGATAAACGAGTTACCTCACTTAAAGAGTGCTCAATTCTATATATATATATATATATATATATATATATATATATATATATATATATATATATATATGGTACAAATTTACTGTATTTGTCTAATTCTGTCATAGAGTATATATGCCAGACAACACAGAAAAGATCAGAGAACTGATGTGCGAAATAGTTTCCGCCGAAACAGAACAGATGACTAAAATAAGGTTCTTTTCCTTCAGGTTGAGTGAATTAGAGGGATGAGTTGAATACCTGATGAGACACGTGAAACGTTGGGTAACTGAAGAGATAAACAGATTATTCAATCTGTTAAAATACCCGAACTTTTTGCAACCACTATATATATATATATATATATATATATAACAATAGATTATCATTATCCAAAGAAGGTGCTTTCGTCAACATACACAACATACACACACACACACGCACACGCATATATATATATATATATATATATATATATATTTAGCCAGCTCGAGCATTTCTGATTTTTATTGATGACATGATGTTTTGATGATGGGAAGAATTAGGAAAGTCTTGTAGTGCTATTTACCCCAAAGTTCTTGAACGTAAGTGTGAACATAATAGCATGCAAGCAACATTCATAGATACATATATTTAGATATTAAACTCGAAAATGGGATATTCATAAATTGTTGACCAGCGAACATTCCATGTTGTACGTGTTACGCAATAAATGCATGTGAGGCACAAGAATAGCAATTTGAGAGCGATCAGCTATGTGGATATTTTGAGCGTGTGCACTCCTATAATACTATGGCTGAATGTTTATGTTGTTGTTGATCTGTTCCCATCCCTTTCCCATGAGAAGGCGAATGGAGCCAGGGTTTAAGAGCAGCTGGCCACCACCCATTGATAGCTGGCCAGTTAAAGGACGATTTAAGCATCAGTACTGACATAGGTGATAAGAGAACAGAGAAAGTATGTATGCATATGATGTAAGTGAAACATTGATGTATGTGGAAGTATGTATGTGTATAGAGCAATTCAAGGATTTAGTGAGAGATAGAGGCATTTTTGAGGTGGATAGCTGCTGGCCATAAGGGTCAGCTGGTGTGTTCAAGTATCTTTGAAAATATTAATAGTATTTCAAATATTTTTTGTGTAAAATACAATATGGAAAACGTAGCATTTTAAATGCAGGAATATTTCAGTGCTGTTTCATCTGATCACACCATCAAGGGAGAAACATGAAATATGGATCATTTTCATAATCAGAAAAGTTCCCGCCGTCGTCCTCCATATGGATGCCTTTTAGAACATGGAACAATAACAATAAACGGTGTCTGAGCCCATGATCTAGAGTGGGTAGGCTTTTTTTTATATGGAAGATTGGCGTAACAATATCTTCTTGATCACATGTCGCTTCATTTGGCATACATATATACATATACAGCACACATGAAATATGTTCAACGTAATCTTTCTTCTCAAAGCAATTATCCAAGTGGTGAATGCCAATTACCTGCATTATGATTTGAAACCTCAGATTAAAAAAACTCAATTAATAACTATATCAGATTATACATATCAACATCAGTCTTTTAAAGTCCGTCGTTGGACATAGACCTTCCCAGAATTTGCCACACTTCTCTATCATGGGCGTCACAGAGCCAGTACTTCCTAAACTTGTCTAGCTCGTCTCTCCATCTAATATTCTGCCGGCTTCGGTTGCGCATGGGATCTTGGGGGATCCATGTCATGAGTCGTGATGTCCATCAGTTGTCAGCCATTCTTGCAACATGGCCAGCCCACCACCATTTAGGATTTTTAATAGATTCTATGATGTCCCAGACTCTTGTCTTTTTTCGGATGTACCGTGCTGTCTTGTGGTCTCTCCATGTGAGGCCCAGCATAATTCTTTCATGTGCACGTTGCATGGTTCTCAATTTACGGGTCTGTCTCTTGGTTAGGTTCCACGTTTCAGCTCCATAAGTGACTATTGGGAGGATGCATTGGTTATACACCCTTCTCTTTAGGATCAATGGTATCTTCTTATTTTTGAAGGTTGAGCTAGCTCTGCCAAAGACTATATATATATATATATATATATATATATATATATATATATATATATATATATACATATATATATATGTATGTATATATATATATATATATATATATATATATATATATATATATATATATATATATCCCAAACTATATATATATATATATATATATATATATATATATACGTACTGTCAGATCTGATAAGCTGAAAATAGCGAAACGTAGGTTAACCATTGTTATAGGTTAAAAATTTTCACATTCAATCGATATATATAGATATATATAGACTCACACACACACACACACACACACACACACACACATACATATAAATGTGTGTGTGTCTATGTGTGTATATTAACGATGAAGTGAAAGCAGAGAGATCAGGTAACAGTACAAGTGTCTGTGTATGTAAGGAATACAGGCAGGCAAAATTATTCAAAATGGCGCACAGTAACGAGGTGCAATGATAGGCGAGTGTAATCTAGACATAAATACCAACTACAAATTGGCGGACTCGTCGGCACAATATCGAGACCCCCCCCCTCCAGACGCACACCAAAACTTTCATTCTTCACTACCTCAGACTCTGATTCAATTTCACCCTCCCAGATTAAATAGTTCCTCTCTTCCCTTAATCATCAAATTTTTTTTTAGTCCATTTCAAGTATTGCTGTGCAACCGGAAAATAAATCACTCTTGAAGCATTGTAGATTCAGCATCGTGAATAATACTTGGTTAGTGAACATTTACTCCGGAAAGTAATTTCTTTGTTAATGCTGCTAACTGGAATCCTAACCATTGTGCCACCGAACACTCTCCACCAACCCAGTCAGTAACCGATAAAAAAGGTCATACGATGCATTTTACATTATTTTGCTGCTGGTAGAAAAAACCAATGCATCCTCCCGATAGTCACCCATGGAGCTGAAACATGGAATCTAACCAAAAGATTGATCCTCAAACTGAGGACCATGCAACGTGCACACGAGAGAAATAACCTCGACTTCACATTGAAAGATCATAAGACAACCTAGTATATTAGAGAGAAGACAAGAGCCTGAGATATCATAAAACCAATTAGAAAACTCAAATGGCAATGGGCTGGTGATGTTGCAAGAATGTCAGACAACTGCTAGGCATAACGACTGACAACGCGGATCCCTGGAGATAATTGTGACCGACAGAAAGTAACACGGCGTGACGAACAAGACAAGTGTTGCTGTTGTTGAGGATAATGATGATGATGATAAGAGAGAGAGAGAGAGAAAGAGAGAGATCGATTAACTTCTCTCAATGAGGTAGAAAGGGGTATATGTATTCACTCGTGTCTCTCTGTCTGTTTGCCCCTCACCCCATCCCTGTAAAAAGGAAAATATCCCTGGTAGGGTGGTCATGGGCGAGAAGTGAATAAATTTTAGAGACGGATCAAAGAATTCTTATTTCATATACCACATAATATCTCCAAAAGTTCGCAATGAATTTCCGTGGAATTGTCTAGAACGGAAGGTCGTCGAGTAAGGAAGAATTGGTTCAATTTCGAGGCGAATTCAGGAATTTCTTTTGATTGAGAATTCTCTTTCCCAACATCCATGTATTCATTTATGTTTGTCCACACAATGACTCTAAAAAGTTTGAGGGAGGATTGTCCTCGGGCAAAGGAAGAATTCCTTTTCTAGAATTACCTCCCACACTTCGTCGCTATGTTTGAACTGATTTTCAATCCAGTTTTCAGTTGGTTGAATTAAGTTTGCTGTGGTATGTGCTCTCTGAGTGCTTCCTAGATAATTCCTGTGAATCTTGCGGTTTCACCCCGATAAAGCATTGACTTGAGTTGGTGGTTTCCAATTCACGCAAGAAAGAGAAAGAGAGCTGAGAACAGAAGAGAACACACCTTTCTATTCAAAACAGTGTAAGTCTATGTCGGGATATCAAGGCGGCCAGAACCAAAACGTACTGTTAATTAGGAGAAGATAAAAGTGTTACTTTCAAGAGTAGCTGACGTTGAACAAACCAAACAAACAATGAAAAGGAAGAAAATACTAGAATGAAACCTGATTCGGGAGAAAGAAAACGTAAAGGATCTACACTGCCCTTAAAACATATGGGGCCGTATCAGGGACCTTAACCGACGGCTCATAAAGTTTCCAATTTGCTCACATAGCAATAAGTTATTAAGATAAGCATTTGACTGTCTCTCTGATCGGGGCCAGGGTCATTTGCAATGATAAACAGGTTTTTTTTTTATACATGAGGAGTAACGAGACCTCTACGTTCATATCGCATTTATCAAGCGAATGGAAAATGTATGATGGCGGCTAACCAAATCGGAATCAGCGAACTGGGTTCGAATTCCGGTCGTGATTGTTTTTATCTGTTTTTCAGTGATGCTTATGGGAAGATACGAATCCATATATCCCTGCTCAATCGTCTCATCAGTAATAATCTTATCATCATCTTTTCTCTTGCGTATCACGATGGTACACATTATTTATCTACTTTCCCATAAGAACCTTATCTGCCCACGTATTAGGAGCAAATGTGTCTGTTGAATCTATTGTTAGCCTTGAGAAATATAAGCCAGAGATATATTAGGATAATGTAAAAGTTCCTGGCAACATATTTTTCACAATGTTTGAGACATCTTACAAACGTTTTTGAAGTTTATTGTTTATTGCTTGTATAATCTATCAACTCTAGTTAATTCTTTAAAAACTTAAAAAAAAGGACTTTGTTTCTCTCACCACACTACCGTACAACGCCTCCAGCCTAATCCTTATCATCACCATTCGGAGGGTCTTGGGACGCTCAAAATATTTTTCATGTAAAATTGATGGTAATTGTTTCTTCGGCTTGCGCCATTTTGACTTCCCTTACGAACGTTATACTCTCTGATTATAAAGGAAACCTGTACTTTCTTATGCATTCGTCTAAATGCCAAAGAATTCCAAGGTCGAAACACAGTGATAAAACCAACATGGGAATAATAATTACAAAATTGTTGATTAATGTTTACAATTCACCTCAGAATTTCAGATTACATTTAGAGAATATTGATAGATTCATTTTGCATCAACCGAAACTGCGTGAAGAATGAAAGTATTAGACTGTTGGGCTCGTGAAATTTGACAATGACTCTTCTCCTAATTTCAGGCAATGAAGAAGGCCTGAAAATGCACTGGTCTAAACGTACTAAAAACAACAAGGATGAGACTGATAGTCTGCATAAATCGTTAAGGAAGAACAATGACTATCTCTTGGAATTCTCAGCCATATTAAAAATCATATCAAAAATGCAAAAAACAAATCTTAACATTTTGAGATTTTTATGGACGATTCAGCTCGTTACTATTATTAGTTTTTTTTTTGTTATTCCCACAAAATGGATACAGTATGGAATAAAGGTATTACAAACATTGGTTAGCTCCTTTACAGGCGTTAATGTTAACGATGAAAAGAAATTCGGCTTGCTGACATTTTTTTACTTGGCTATACTGGAAAAAGAGTCTCTCTCTTCTGGAATAGTTCACATGGAAATGGCCGTTGAATTGATTGGCCGAAACGTTGTAGGAGCAAAAATAGCAAAAAGAATGAGCTCAATTGTCCCCCAAACTTCTTTGGCTGGTAATGAATCTTCTCAAAATTACAGAGAATATATTTGAAAAGCTCAGTGTTTGAAAGAATTTGGATTATTCGGATTACTTTTCCTCGCTCTCATTAAATATCTGAAACAAAATACCCGAGAATTGCGAGCGTGACGGACTTCACGATATCTTCTCAGTTCAGCTTGCTCACTCTTGCACAATAATAGGATATCCAGTCAGTATCAACACACTAATAACGAGTCGCCACACGAATCATCCTTTAATGGTAGACATTTAAAGTGATGGTCTTATTCGCATGCAAGGGCTTGTGATACGAGCTCGCTCACCAACGTTCTACAGCAAGCGCCCGATCAAATATATAAAAATGGTCACTTAATTAGTTTAGTTTAACGAAAGGTGGGGATAGTAGATCCTCCAGTTATGTGAGACGATCTTGCTAACCATAGACGGATGCAATTTAAGGTACAAGGACTACAACCCCTTGGATAATTGCATCGGATAATTCTATCCAGACAATATCATAGCAACTGTGAAGCTGGAGTTGAAGATAGTCGAAATGAAGTAATTTGTCCAATTAGATGATCACACTTATGGAGAAATTGTCCAAAGGAGCAATTGTCAAGAATTACTTGTAGGTGACAATTGTTCCAGAGGGCAGATGTCTTGATATCGTAATATAGATATCAACTATGATTAATTTAATCTGGTATAAGGCCACTTTCTAGTGAGAAAGGCACCTGTTCCAGGATTTTAGTACGATATAGAAGCGCTCTCCTACAAAATCCTTTGTTCGTAGATATTATTGTTAGATAATTGATCAGGTACCCGAGGTTTCTCTCTCTCTCTCTCTCTCTCTCTCTCTCTCTCTCTCTCTCTCTCTTTCTATATATATATATATATATATATATATATATATATATACCAGAATTATCTTAATTTTTAACATTGTAAAATTACAAGATTGATAGAACGGAATTCAAACTAGGTGGAATTCATCCTCAGACATTCGAGTGATCCTTAGTTATTCTAATGTAAAATATGATAGTTAAACATGGCATAGAAAGGCTTCAAAATGTCACACAAAGCGTCAAAAAGGTCAAACTATACGACGTATTGATCTTATATTAACACTGTGAAATTAAATGCTATCAATTTGTCCTGTATCACAATATTCCGCAATATGAATTCATTCAAGTATGAAAATAGCGCTGCCAACATAATTGTGGTAAACTTGATTTTTCATTCGTATAACCAAAGATTACCTAAATTGTTATTGTTCGTCTCTTTACTTCGAATTGATCATCTTTATACACTCACACACACATACACGAGCACACGTGTATGTGTGTGTGTGTATGAACATACGAGTGTGTATGCATATATATGTCTCTGTGGGTATATATATATACATAGAGAGAGAGAGAGAGGTTCGTGTGATTCTGTTAATTTATCTATATGAATGTATATATATATACGAAACAGGTTAATTAAGAATTATTATATTCCAAAACGATAACGAAAATGCTTGGCTTTCCCTTTTTTCACACACACACACACACATGCTCAGACACACGCGTGCGCACGCACACACACACACACACACACACACACACACACATATATATATATATATATATATATATATATATATTTAAAGAAATGGATATATTCGATGCGACAGAAATTTGGTTGTCTGTAATAGTGTTTGAGTGCACAAGTGATCTAAATAGAAAATTAAAATTACTTGAGATCCTTGACTGGATTTGAACAAACGGCCTGACTGCCTGCGGGTGCTCTAGCAATTTAGCCCGGCTAGCCCCCATACAAACGAGGGGAAATTCGAAGCTAGGTTCACATCGTTTTTTTTCACTGCACTCTATTTACATTCCTATGAATTAGAAAAGGCATACCCACTGTCAGAGATGGAGATGACTCTGGATTTAAATCTTTGTAAAACTTTTCAAAACAAACATGATTTAATATTTTATATAAAATGAATATATGTAACATATGATGTCACACCGTCTCTAATCTGATTTGATCCCTAGGTTCTTTCTTTTGTTTTGTCTCATTAACTTGTTTAACCTGCAATTTGATTCTGTCAGGAAACATTTGTTGATTGTTTGGGTTTGAGCGTGTTTTTTCCCGCTTGATAAATATTTATAAAACACGATTGAGGTGGTAAGAGACCAGACTAAACGACAGATGTTTTGACAAAATCGTTAACGGAAGAACATTCAAATGAAGCTTATGCTATTGGCAGATGATCTCCCCTCATTGACTAAGGGGAAATTTTGTACGTAACTTGATATAAAACAGTGATTTCAAGCCCCACATCACATCTTCAACAAAATGATTACTGTAAATTGGGTTCTCCAAATACGCAAAGAAAAATTTTTAATATGTTATGATAATAACGGTTTTATGCAAACACCTGTGAAGAGAACTCGCAAATAATTAGATAAATTCTTTTTTTTTTTGTTGTGCTGACTTGAAATTACTCACGTTCCCTGAGAGGGTGCGCCTCTTGGTTGAGAACCACTGCTATAATGTATCACACATAGACACACACATAGAATATATAATTTGACAAATTAGAGTAAAACTAATTATTTTTGTATACTTTATTTTCAATATCGCATATTGTCGACTTTCGTTATAGGAGCTAGATATTTGAAAATAATATTTTTTCCAATTAGTCAAATTATATATTTTTAATGTTGTCCCATTTATAATGATTGATATACACGAGCACACACGCACACATGCATACATACATACATACATATATATATATATATATATATATATATATATATATATATATATATATATATATATATATATATATATATATCCCTGATGTGCATGTATGCAAGTACTTACACATAAACACATGTTTACGCACATACTCATATGCGCTCTCGCTTATACGTGTGCTCGTGTAAATTAAAGACAAATGTAGACACACGCACGTATTCATGTGCATATGCAGCCACACCCATGTACTCACGTGTATTAACCATTAAATTTTTATGACGATAATAATTATTATTATACTAATGAAAAATGGGATGCTTCAATGCATTTGGCCTTACGCCGGACCAAGCTCACAGTTTAGGCGTTTTTATGGCTTGCTGGGTAGATGGAACCAATTATATACATATATATTTATTTATATATATATATATAATTAATAATTATGTCATTCACAGACAGCTGTTTCGTTTTATTACTACTCTTCAGTGTGGCTATGGACTATCCAGTATCCTTTCCAGTACCGCAAGGTAGGGTCGAAACCTTTACTTCAGACCCCGACGCAGAACAGAATGGTCAGTAGGACTGAAGTAAGCGTTATATTGTTTTACGCATAATTCTCCATCTTCCAGAGTGCTCCATTCCAGAGTTGGGAGAGCATTACCTTGTAGCTTATAAGAGACAATACATATATGTGTGTGTGTGTGTGTGTGTGTGTGTGTGTGTGTGTGTGTGTGTCACGTGTTACTTCGCCTGTGGTCAGAATTCAGCACAAGTGAAAGCAAGGGTTCTGGATGCTGATTTTCACAACAAGCAAGCCTCCTCAACTTGAAAGATTGGTACAATACAATATTTCAACCTACAATACCAACTACACATTTTACAGACTAAGGTAAACTTTGTAAATATCTTTATTAGGTAAGATGTATGTACGAGGGTGTGCTGAAAAGTTCTCAGCTCGGCAAAGACGGAGATGACCTCGGTTCAACTGACTTCCCAAAAGCTGGGCGTTATTTTGTGATTGTAGCTAAAAAGAGTGTTGGTTTATATTGTAATGAGCCGATTGGCAGGATCTCTGCGCTTACTTATGTATCATGTTTTCGATCATTGACGGAACTTTTCAGTCTTTTCTAGTACAAAACAATCTTATAGAAAAAATAACAGCAAATATTGTATTGGTCACAGAAAGATGGACTTTCCCCGTCAAAAATCAAATAAAAGAAAAAGATTTAATTACCGCACTCAAACTGGTGCGCTGATATCATGAATCGGGAGTTGGGCCCCAAACGCTTAATAGCTCTTTAGTTAGGATGAATGATAGTAAAAAAAATGTAAAGAAAAGGAAAACCACCATGAAACATGCGTTTTGAAGTCCAACCAGAGATATTCCCCGTTTCCGAAATCTTGCTTTGCAACATTTTTCGCCTTAATAAAAAAAAAAAAATCGAAATGTGAAAATAGCATTCAGCGGTTGTCTTGCAGCCAGCCGTTAAAGAGGTAGGTTGCACACTCATCTCTTTTCTCATTGGCTCACATTCTTTTAGGGGAGAGAGGCAAATGGCGTAGCAGTTAATGGCGTGGACAGTTGAAAGGCATGAATCCGTCTCTTCTACCAGCTATGGCTGAAATAGTAGGGCAGACTGGACTCTCTAATTTTGGGGAAGCAACCAGTCTAGGAAAGGACGAATTCCGATTCAGAACCAGTCCGCTGGCGAGAGCAAACCAAAATTTAAAAAAACAAACATTTATCTTAAATCAAGATCAGTTCATGAAATACAGATATTTTGAGACAATAAAGATTCAGATTCATAGATGAAACCCACAATGAAAAAAAATCCTCCCGAAAAAAAGGTTTTTAGCAAAAAAAAAAAAAAAGAGGTTCTCGGCGAAACATCCGTTTTTTTCACTGAAACTTCCGTCTATGAAATTCATAGTCAACTGTGAGACATTGCATCTTTTGTTCATAGGATTTTTGTAGATGACATTTCATTAGTTGGATATGGTGTATCTTCACCGGAGCGCAACTTGTTGACTGTTCATAGTCTTCTTCGGTGATCTCGAAGAAAAGATACAATCGTCCGAACAAGATTCGAAAAACAACCGGTTTATACAGTAGCATATTCAGTTACGTCACGTGATCAAAAACGGAGACTTTGTGGCTGGCGTCACTTTAGCAGAAAAGGTGGAGGGCAGAGCAGATATAGAATTAAACCTGAATAAACGCCTTAGAAATTTTAGTGGCTGGGGAAGTACATATAAACCATTTTATACCATCCCGAAATATATGTTACATTTATAAGCTACATACAGTGTCTGTCCGAAGAGTATCGAGTAATATTGAATATCGCGAGAACCGGTAGCACGACCTTTATGTTACTTGGCAACTAAGAAAGGACCTTACTACTCATGCACAAATAGACACTCCCCGTTTGTTACGTCCAAAGCAGGATTTGTCGGCCAAAGAATACATTACCGTGGATTGTCAGTCCACCATACAACCCATATTGGCTCCTTGTGATTCTAGCTTTTCCAAAAAAAATTTTCAGACCGTGATCGAGAATAAGGGGAAATCAGTTGATGGCGATCCCGAAATGAGACTTTGAAGACTGTTTTGTAAAGTGTAAGGGAAGTTTGGATAAGTGTGTGAGATCTCAAAGGGGAACACTCCGGAATGGAATCAGGTGACATTGTGATAGGTGAGATACTTAGTCGTTAATATTAAATAGCTTGATATTTTCCGCTCAGTAAATATCCATTGTCCCTGTCACAGTGTGACTTTCGACTCAAAATGAATAGCTGGAAAATTTATGACACAGATTCCTTTCCTACATAAAGATTATATGAAAGTGTAAACCTATGTATATACCATGTAATAACGGGTGCTCATGTCAAATGAGTGTTCCTATATATATTCCAATTCATAATTATTCAGTCGGATCATATATCGATTTCCTAATATCATATGCACACAAATTTATATGAGGTATCTTACAAGTGAAGGCACATATACTCATCTATATGATAATATATATATATATACATACATACATATATATATATATATATATATATATATATATATATACATACATATATATATATATATATATATATATATATATATATATATATATAATGTAATCATATATAAACTCACACGTCTTCAAAAAACGATCAAACGTTTTCATGTGTGTGTAAGCCTGTTAAATCCTATATATTTGCACACACGCACACACACACACACACACACATATATATATATATATATATATATATATATATATATATATATATGCATATGTTGCCAGTGTGAGAGCATGTTAAACACGCACACACAGACAGACAGACATATATATATAACGGTTTAAGAATGAGAATATATGTATATATATATATATATATATATATATATATATGTTGCCAGTGTGAGAGCATGTTAAACACGCACAGACTGACAGACAGACAGACATATATATATATATATATATGTATATATATATATATATATATATATATATATATATATATAAATATATATATAAAGGTTTAAAAATGAGAATATGTATATATATATATATATATATATATATATATATATATATATATATATATATATGTTGCCAGTGTGAGAGCATGTTAAACACGCACACACAGACAGACAGACACATATATATATAAATATATATAGAATGGTTTAAGAATGAGAATATATATATATATATATATATATATATATATATATATATATATATATATATATATATATATATATATATATGTATGTGTGTGTGTGTGTACATGTGTCTATTTACTGAGTTTAGCCTTATCTGGAATGTGACTAAAAAAGTGAGGCACCCAGTGAGAACTGAACACTCTCCAGTAATAATGATGTGCGTGACAAGTTTGTTTAACCACTGATCCCCAGCAATCCACCCAGAAGACTGCTATAAGACAATCTTCCTAACCACATTTCACCCCATATGGACTATCGCTACAAAAATAATCTCTACGATATGTACCACAACTGAAACCACGTCTGGAGGGCGTGCGTGTGTGAAACCAACTGTATTACTGACAGAGTTGGTTAGTCAGTGCCCCGGGGCGGGGCCGTTTCACACTTTTTATCCTCTGCTATTTTACCCATAGCTGATGGGAAGAAATTATTCATGCTTTCCCCAAGGCCATCAACGGGAAGTGAACACAAGATATCAAGGACAGAATTTGAACTCAGCTCGACGATTCCACTTTGCAGACCATTAACCACTTGGCCAAACCGCACCTACCAATAGAGTAAGTGTTTTTATGTAAATATCTTACGTTGCCGCAGTTCCAATGTGTTAACAACGCAATGTGAGATCCGTCTCTCCTATCAGAAATGGGTGGACCAGCCAGATCAAATAGCAACTACCATCCAAGTAAAAGGCTACCCTGGGACCAAATACAGACGTTGACGTAACAATGTTGTGAGGGAGAATACATATAATAATGTTCAGTGTACATTAGTCAGGGTTGCCAAATTAGCGACTCTTCGGCTAGATCTGGCTAACTTTTTTTCCCCCCAATTCGTCATCATCATCAGCCGTTTAGCCTCCATCGTTGGTCAGAGACTCTCCCTAAGATTCGCCGGACCTCACTGCCATATCAATACTTTCTGAACTTATCTAGATCTTCACACCCTTTCCAATAAGTCCGTAAAAATCTACAAAGAGCCGAAAATCTGGCCATATAAAATGATGTTGAAGTTTAATGGAAGTAAACGTACAATTCTTATCGATAATTTGTTAGTCTTAGACTTGGAGTCTTAGAGCATAGTTATTCTAGTTGATGAGTGGGCTTCTAATGAGTATACATTCTAAGCTCTGAAGTTGACTGTAAATGGAAAATCTTGGTCAATTTAAACCATTTCTATAGGGAGTTTTAGCTATGAATGATAATAAACCATACTTGGCTACACTGGCATTATTTCCGGGCGGATCTGATACTTGTAAGTCAAGAGACGTCATTATTTGGTTTTATCTTATCAATTTGTTTGTTGTGTCTTGTGAGGTTTCTGTCCGATTCGTGAAATGAGGATATTTGATGTTAGATATGAGAGGAGTTAAGGTCCTTGTGACTTGGAATTTCCATGTCAGATGGAGGCAGATGGACATTTTCTGATGATGGAGAGAGCCGGGGTGGAAAGACAAATGTAATGAGATAAAGGCAAACGAAGGAAAGAGAGGAAGAAATAGAGCAGGGAAGGAAGGAAGCAAGGAAGAAGGAAAGAGGAAAGGAAGAAATAGGAAAAGAAAGAGAGCAAGGGAGGAGGGAACAAAGAATGAAGGATGAAAGGAAGGGGGGAAGGACAGGACAGAAAGGATTGAGAAAGGAAACAGGAAGAAAATAAATAAAAGAAGGAAGGAGTAAGATAAACGAATGAAAAAGAAAGAAAGAAAGAAAGAACAACAGAAAGAGACAGAGAGAGACAGAGACAGAGAGAGAGAAAAATTGTAAGAATAAAAGAAGGGAATGGGACTAGCACAAGAAGGTCAGTGAACCCGATGAAAACGAAGGAAGACGGAAAGGAATGAGATAATAAAGAATGAACGGAAGAAAAGGGAACGAAAGGGGTGAGATGAACACAAAAGAGGAAAGACGAAAATAAGGAATGGAAAATAATGACGAAGTGAAAAGAAAGGAAGAGAGAAAGAAGATGAACAGAAGAGAAGAGAAGTAAGAAACAAAATGACAAGCAAAAACGATAAGATGGATACGAAATACAAATAGGAATACATGAATGAATGAATGAATGAATGAATGAATGAAAGGAAGGAAGGGAGGAAGGAAGTGAGGAAAGGAGAGAAAAATATGAAAAGAATAAGTAATAAAGAAGATTGGGGAATATCAAAAAGATTAAGTGAAAAAAATGGAATGAAAAACTAAAAACGAAGTTGGAAATAGAAGACTGTAGAGGTTAAAAATGAATGAAAGAGTGAAGGAAAAGGCAGAGGAAAGAAAGGAAAGAAAGTAAAGGAAAATTATATTACAACATCAAAAGGCCATCAATCAGATTCGTCTTTTTATTGTAATACATCCGTATTTCCCATCGGTCAAAGTAAATAAACAGTGGTATTTAATTAGACTGTTTCGGCTATCTTTGAAACGTTCGGTTTGCAAAGGGGTCCATTTTAATCACACGCACACACTAAGCAAAATAACACACACACGTACGCATAGAAACACTCACACACACATATATATGTAATATCTGTATATATATATAAATATATATATATATATATATATATATAATACACACACACATACATATATGAATACACACACATACATACATACATACATACATACATACATACATACATACATACATACATATATATATATATATATATATATATATATATATATATATATATATATATATATATATGATAATATTTGCAATTAAATATGCCTCCGTGTTTATTCTTCCTCTGTATTGTTATCCGTGTCTTTTTCATGGCGATCTTTAACATGAACATGTCTTTTTTCAAAATACTCCCACGTGTGTGTTTCATAAATGTTTGTTATTCTCTGCATTTTACCGTTCTGTGTGGGTGCATCTGATCTTCTTCTCATTTTACTCTCTCCCTATCCAGGCCCCGTCTAGATCCAGCCGCTCCCCGATCCCCTGTTTGACATTTGCAACATTCTACCCTGACCCCATTCTCCTAGTCTGACCTGCGACTGCTTTCCTCTCTCTACGTACTATCTATCAGCCCTTTTGGTGCAATAACAAAAATCTCGTTCCCATATAACATCCACCCACAACATATTTTCATTATTATTATTATTATTAATCAACATTTGTTACCCACAGATGTTTCATGTCTCATTCGTTTCTTGGAGCTTGAACTGTTTCTACCGCGTTGAACATTTGTCGTTAAGAGGTATTGAACTCTCTCTCTCTCTCTCTCTCTCTATATATATATATATATATATATACTGTCTCTCTCTCTCTCTCTCTCTCTCTCTTTCTCTCTCTCTCTGCTCTGTCACTATACCCACATCGCATTTACGAAAGACCTAGATTAGTACAGGGTTCCCCTGCGATACGAAATGGCGTAAACCGGATAAATACTCAGCATTAATTTATATCGAAAACATTTTGGGCGTTCCCAAACCCTTCAAATAACATTCTTCAATGTCTGCCTCTGTCACAATGTCGAATTTCGAGGTTCGTTATCATCTGTGAAAGGCTTGAAATATGACAGTATACTTGACTGCGTAGTCTCATGCATTCTTTTTAGCACACAGTTCTTGGTAGGCACTCGAAATATTCTACTTAACTGCCCCTGTCCTTTCAAAATTAAATTGAAGCCATACCATTTGCAACCATTGCAGCTCAGTCAATTGTAACGGAAACCTCACGCAATGCATTTTTATTCTTGGAACGCACAAAGATAAAAAAAATTAGAAATAAATTGATGTCAATTGTTTCTTTGCTGAAAGTTAATTCATTATATAGAATACTACATTCGGATAACGGGACAAGTATACACATGTATACAAACACATATGCACACACGCTCCACATTTCGGATCTTATGCCAGACGAAAATTTTGAAATATCATTTGCTTCCTAAGTAATTACGTACTTATAATCAATATTCCTAGTTAGTATTCATGCGTGGCTATGTGACTGTATTGAAAGCAATGTTGCATTTTAGAGATGGGATAAAAACCTGTTTAAATGCAATAAACACTAAATCTATTTATCAAGAAAATAATTACCTGAAAGCCATGGTGAGCAGTCGATATAAGATGCTTGGTTTCGTTTATTACACACACACACACGTACACACACACACACACACACACACACACAGAATAAGACAAACCTCCAAACCCCTACTTCTTTAGCTAAAATATTGAAATCGATAAAAAGCATTCTCAGGTATTAAAACTGTTACCTCAGATCTTCCGATTGGTCCACAGAGAGTTAACGTTGACTCAGCGAATAGCTTCCTGTGTTCGGCCTTTTTTGTCCTTTCGTCTAAAGAAGGGAGTTGGGTGATAGGTTAGTAAAAAATGTGAAAAGGAAAACAGGAAAGATCTTTAGACGCCAACAAATAGGGAAAGGTAGATTCAAACCGAATGAACTTTTACAGAATGTAATAACAGAATCATTTGATGTAACAGATTTTCTGATTTTTTGTTCCTCAGAGCAGGAGCAGAAGCAGAAGAGGACAGGTTGGAAGAGAATACCAATGTGTTGTATCATCATCATCATCATCATCATCATCATCATCATCATCATCATCATCATCATCATCATCATCATCATCATCATCATCATCATCCTTTTAGTGTCCGTCATTGGACATGAACCTTCCCCAATAGTCTCCAGATTCTCTAATCTTATCTGAATCTTCATGTTATATTGTTGTTTGTCGGACACAATTTTGCATATGATCTCTGAGGGAACGTCGTGTGTCGTGATGGCCGACGGTTGTCTGTCATTCTAGTAACATGGCCCTCACATTGTCATTGGAGTTTTGTTATGGATTTTAGGATGTATCTGACTCCTGTGTTTCACTAATGTAATGTTCCGTGCTGTAGGAGACTGCGAAAGGAATAGGTTCTCTCACAATTCCTCGTCCTCAGGGATATCAAAAGTGTCCACCAGCTTCGTTCTGTGGCTTGATTTTATACGTATGTATGTATGTATGTATGTATGTATGTATGTATGTATGTATGTATGTATGTATGTATGTATGTATGTATCTATCTATCTATCTATCTATCTATCTATCTATCTATCTATCTATTTATCTATGTATCTGCCTATCTATCTCGTATGCTTTCCTTTATATATATATATATATATATATATATATATATATATATATATATATATACACAAACTGTGATTCCGTTACGCTGGAAATCATGATATATGCGTTTGTATGTGTGCACAGTTGTGATTTATCAAAAGGGAGAAACCATCTGTGTTTCATATTATACCCAAACAAAATATATGCACTAATAGGCCCTATAAACTTTAGAGACTCCACCAAAAAAATTATAAACAATTTAAAATTGTAAGTAACATACCCTGACATATACCACACCCAGCTATTTTTTAAATCTTTCTTCGTGTGTGTGTGTGTGTGTGTGTGTGTGTGTGTGTGTACGAAGTCCCCAATGCATTCAAACAAAGAACTTGGTTCCTTACATCCTGGTACACGTGTTGCCTATCGGGAATAGATTTCCATCGGAAACATGGGCGTCCGCTGGAGGAGGGGGCAACATAGATCAGGTCTCCTAACCTAGGGGTTTGAAAGTTGAAACCTTATAACCAATAAAGGATAATAGTCCTGTGCAATTATTTTATGTTATCCTAACTTAATGTACCAATAAAAAAAACAGTATTGTTTTTTCGCTGATAACAGGGTTGCCGCTAAGATATATCACGAACATCCTCCTTCGACCCCCTGGAAAAGTGGCAGAGTACGCCCATGATTAAAAACCAAGAACATATATAAACCTAGAAACCTTGGTCTTGTGCCAGACTAATAAATCTTAGCATTAAACAAAAAATCAACAATTTGTTCTTTTTTTTTGCATTCAGAGCGTTGCAGCTGCAGGTAAATAAATCAAGACCCAAATCTTTGAAAATTAATAGTAAAATGTATCTCCATTTTAATGTATCTAATAACCATCACCATTCTTCAAGTAAACACCATAAACCTCATTATAAAAGCCTTTTTTCCAAATTAAATTCCCTTTGCTCTTAATTGATTCTCGTATTTTACGACCACTGATTTTTTTTTTTTCGTCTGGACGTTTCCTTGCTAGCATGAAACTTTAATACTATTCCGTAAATCGGTTGAGCTGAGGTGATTGTATTGACGAGAAGAAAAAACAAACACTTATATACCTCAGACCAGACGAATATTACGTCGACTGAAAATTGTAAGGAAATGACATTAGGTATATTGATATAAAACCTCGTTCAGCTCAGGGGCCCTTACTGAAGCAAAAAAAAAAAGAAGTACTAAGTGTCATTTAAATACTACCTGAAAATGCATACGCCAGTTGAATGGTGGATATGCTGAGATAAAAAAAACAAACAAAAAAACAATAAAGAGAGAATATTAGTCCCTATGAAGTGTGGAATTCATCCAATTTTTTTCTGAACGTACGTATGTAATTAGCACTTTTATTCACAAGTTTCCCTCACTATCCAAAAGTAGAGCGTTCCTGTAAAACCTTTCGTAAGCCGAAATAGCGTAAGGTTAAGAAGTAATTATCCATTATTCAAACAGTAAAAATTTCGAGCGTTTCTGAGCCCCCAAAATAACCTTCTATCATGTCTATCATGTCTTTTACGCTAGGCAAAACACCCCCACTAAGCTCCCCTAGGTTTTACTTATACCTTAATGGGTTGCACAAAATGAATCGAAAACTTGCACATATGCAAACATCTGTCCAAAGCTATAACAAAGAAATACCTGTATCTCAGGTCTTATTTACTCATTCATATACAGAATAAACTATAATATTGAAAACGATATTTCATATTCAAATGATAGTAATCTATAATATTCATGTACTTGTTCCTTGCTCAGATTATTGCAGTGAATGCATATTATATATGTTCGCCGAATTGGTGAAATTACCTTACTGGCGAAATTCTAACTATATTTTTTACAAAAATAATTATGTACGTAATTTTAATTTGATAAAAAATACAATTATTCAAAACAATGATAGATGTAAAACAATTATTTTCACAATCAAAGGTTTTGTAAACTTTTTTTTACGAAAAATAAGTAAATTTCGCCAATTGAGCCATTTCATCGATTCGGCATCACCTAAATACGTTAGTAACTTACTGACAAACGCTCTACGTCAGGGGCCCACTAAAGAGATATACCGTATCTGACAGCATACAAGATCCGTCTCTTTTCTCAAAATAATATCTCAAAAATCGAAAAAAAACCTTAAATATAATATGATTAATAAATGCGGAGAATTTAGCGAAAACCGTTTTTTTCTCAATATTTCCCGATGCAATAGAGGAGAGCTTATATGCCATCAAATACGGTACTTTTCCGCCGGTACCTTTATAGATGAAATTATCCACTTACTGAAGTCGTTAATTAATAAATCAACATTCTTATTTTCAGGAACAGTCGATCGGCATTGATAGAGCAGACACTAATTAAAATTGTTATATCCTTTAATTCTATCCTTTTTTTGATGTGCGATGTTTTTCAAGTAGTTTTCTTTACATTTGAGGTAATAATAATGATTCAGTGGACTCTCAATATTACGCCAGCCCCAGAGACTGGGTGGATTGGATATGAAGTGCATCAAAAATGATGAGCCAGATTAAATAGGCAAAATGATTTTTTATTGACCTTTCACGGTGTAATGCCAGATTACCGTGTGTAAATTTAGGCGGCCATATTTTGAGGATTTACCAATTTTAGTTTCTAAGATAATATGCTGAACGCTTCGTGTGTTGTTGTTGCGAACTTATCTCTGATAATAGCCTTGCGAGAATATGAAAACAAACGTGCTCTCAGAGCCCGTGTCATTAATTGGTGCCGTTGGAACGAGTTCTGATACACATAGAATTGACTGCATCTAATAAGCTTAGTGCGGCACAGAGTTAAATGGGAGTTATAAGCGTAAGGAGAGCGTGATACAGCGATCTTTCCAACCTGGAAAATCAGCGTTCAAAACCCCTGCATTTTTTAATGAGCTCGAAACATAGATTAGAACATTCAAACTATTGAGTATTGATTTTCATTCTTTACCTTTAAAAATCCATGTAAATGTATATGTAAAAATCTATCTTCAATATCATATGTGTTTCATTTAGAATGTACCCTTGAAGTCAGTCATTTTCAGAAGCGGATATTGATATTCTAAACTAAAGTGAAGAGGGTGAATTGGCAACAAAGACAGAACCACAGTCCATAAAAATATATAGTAAACTCTTGTTGTAACAGCACTCGTTCGTAACAACACTATTAAATAACACACGTGTTCTAACGGCATGTATAAGTTGGTGATTAGATTGCAGCAACGGTACATAAAATTTTCGATGCATTTCTTATATATACGGGCCATTAGACTGCGAAAAGGTAATCAAAAATAATTTTTGTCCGCACCTTCTGGTTTCTCATTACTAATATACTTCGTATAAAATCCACTCGTTATAACGAATAATTCGTTATAAGAACAATATAAAAACTGGAATATTCTATAATAAAGGGAGTCTGTTGTATATGCATATCATTAAGAGTGTGCTTTGGGATCAGACAGACTATCTTAGGTAGTGGGGTATGATTTTCTGAGTAATGGTACGAAAGGTGCACGGGCACAAAAGGTTGAGAACCACCCTTCGAAACAATATAAGACAGTCTCTTTTGTCTTCAACTTGTGTGTTGTAACCGAATCCTGCTTACCGGAAGAGTTTTTTTTCTTTCTTATCTAAGCAAAGCACAGGTGGAGTAATGTTGTAATTAGCCAATTTTCCAAGTGTCTATTTTGAGAATAGTTGCACACTAGATTATTTCTGCTTTGCTTTTGAGTGCTTCGTACTTTTCTCTAGTTTCTGCTGCTGCCTCCGCTAACCAAGTTGAAAGGAAGAGATATTTTCACTGATCTTTGCTTGTTGGTTAACTGATTTTGTGGCAGCCACTGTTCCTCCCGATAGTCACCTATGGAGCTGGAACGTGGAACGTAACCAAAAGCACAGTGTACTAAAAAACAAACAGGTGGCAGAGGTATCATAGACACCATAAGATGATGATGATGACTGTTGTGATGGCTTCACAACTGATGTTTACACGCTGTGAGCATCAGGCAGGATCTGATTAGGTGTAGCATATGAAAACGTGGGCTTGAATTTAAAAAAATAGATATAAATATTGACACACATATATTTATGACTCACATAGTAAAGTAATTAGATTTTTAATTTGCTGTACAGGCAGTTAATGCGACAAATATGTCAAATATTTCGGCAATGATATTACTTCGTTTTCTTTTTGAAAATTATGCAGCAGCCATGACTTCAGTTTCAAATAGTTTCATACTATGTGACGTACATGCGTCTCATAGATACTCTGCTTCCTTTAGTTACTTAAAATGATGACCCCGATTAAAGGTTATAATTGGTTAAAATGGCCAACCTTGAACACCAAGTCGTTCTTAAAAGTTGAAGACAGTATCTATGCAATACTGAAAGAGCTGAATCGGTTAATCGGAATAGATAGCTTGCAAACATTTATTGCAGGGTCCTTGAAATTGCTGGGCTCGTTGCATATGCCACTTTTGCTACATAATTGATTCGGCAATGGTATCAAGTAGCGATCTCCAGGATATCATCATCATCATCATCATCATCATCATCATCATCATCATCATCATCATCTGTTTCAGGATATCATCATCATCATCATCATCATCATCATCATCATCTACTATTAAGCTTATTGCTGGACATAGGTCTTGCCGATCTCCTTCCATGACGAGCATGATTGCGCTAATCTCTGCTATGTCTTACTAGAAAACTTTCCTATCTCGTCTTTCCATCGGGTGCCTGGTCTTTTTCTACTGCGTTCACTGTTCCCTCGTCCTTTTTTTCTCTAAATGTGCACTCCCCATTTCTATTTTTTCTGCACAATTTCTTGTACCGTATCTCTTACCCTGGTCCTCTCTGGGGTCCATCTTGATTTTTTTCAGTCACCAACATCTATTCTAAAAATGTGTCTTTTTATTACCCTCTATGCAATTCTAAGTTTTTTTTTTCAAGTAATTTTGTAAGTTTTCAGGCCGCGCAGCCGTACATCATATCACCCGAACAACGCTGATACATTCCTTAACCTACAGTATTCTTACAGTCATTTTCAGGACTTTGTTATTGCCCATCTATCTTGTCTTTGCTTCTTCCACTTAAACCCTATTTTTTGCTTTCTCTATTTAGATCTCTTACCATGTTTTGCAGTTCCTCCACAGATTTTGCATTATCGTCACAGTAACTTAAATTGTTGAAATATACTCCGTCTACGTTTACTCCCACATTTTTCAAGTCTGTTTTCCGAAAGGTGCTTTCAAGGCTCGTTGTAAAGAGTTTTGGTGATAATATATCCCCTCACCTCACTCCTTTTCCAATATTTTCTTGTTAGTATCTTCATGGAGTCTAATCATTGCAATGCTATTTTCGTATATATTCTCAATTACTTTTGTACAATTATTATTTTACCTTGTTCTGGCAATGACTTAAAGACTGTCTTGTGTTCTAGCGGGTCAAAAGTCTTTTAATGGTCTACATGAGCCCAACAAAGCGATTTGATGTATTCTGATGTATTTGCGATCAACTGGTTTATTGTGTATAGATTGTCTATTGTCAGAAAACTTGCTTGTCTGAGCGGTTGGTGTTCAGCTAAAACGTTTTTTTAATCTATTTTCAAGTATTCTCAAGAATAGTTTGTAAATGTTAGGGGAAGTAATAGGTCAGTTATTGCTTAAGTCTTTGTCGTCTCCTTTCTTGGGTAGTGGGGTCACTATCCCTGGACATACGTTTTAGGGTACTTTCTCTCCTCATAAGCATTGTACAAATAGTTGTGCTTGTCCGTTGTGATAGACATACTCTTTATCTTCTAAAAGATTTACTATTATGGCACAATCGCCAGGGGCTATCCCGATTTTCAAAGCGCAAAAACTTCTTCCGTTATTTTCGATCGGTTTTATTTTCAATGCATAAAGTTTCTCGTGGTATTTTCAGTTATTCTTTAAATCTTATTCCTATTTCGGTCGATTCCGTCTTTCCTGTCTTCAATGCACGCATCTTTTGCTTGCCTGCGTGGTCAGCTGCTCGAGCACGTTTGAAGCTCTTCCATATTCTGATATCTTCTACTATCTTCTCCACCTTTTTCTCTCATTTCTTTTGTCTGATTTTTTAGTTAATTTGTTTATTGGATCCTGCTGCTATGGTTTCGTCTCCTTTAGTCTTTATTACCATATTTCCCTCTTTTAATTAGTTCTAAATTTGTCTTTGATTATTTCCCTGTGTTATTGCCTTGATTTGTTTCGCATACCATCTCTGCTGATTCTTTGATTATGTTTACCAGATTTTTACCCTCATCAGATATATATGTACATATTTATATATATATATATATATATATATATATATATATATATATAGAGAGAGAGAGAGAGAGAGAGAGAGAGAGAGAGTATCTCAGCCGGCAAACATCCCTGAAGTCAAATATATATAAAAAGAAAAAAAAGCATATGTACACATTCCTTATATTAATATTGTAGATCTTCATACGCAAGCAACAATTGTCTCTGTGAATATCATTTTCATGTTTATATCTAAGTTTTTATCTATTTTCGGCGTTGCCATGGCGGAGACACGTACAACTATCGAGTTTCTCTTTTCTTATCTTTTACATACACACACACACATACACATACAAACGCACACACATACACTTTAACTTCATTTCACGCGGCTTCGCATTTATTTTCAACTCGGAAATATTTCTCTCTTGTTTTCCAGGTACCAAAATAGATTCCAACTGATTGGAAACGGAGCCAGACACCCAGGTAGGAAGTTGTGAACCACCTTTTGCCAACTGCTACTCTACAAAACTTTCGACCCAACTTTATTTTTGAATTATTTTTTTTACAGGATTAGAATTTCATCGGTTCAGTCCAAATTTACTTACTACAGGTATATGTATTCACCCCTGGCGTTCTGTCAGTCCTTCTGTCTGTCTGTCTGTCTGTCTGTACAATTTATCTAAAAGTTACCAATGAATTTCAATTGAATTTGGAGGAAGGGTCGGCAATTGGCTGCAGAAGAATTGATTAGGTTTTGGGGCGGATCGATTTGTTTTCGATTGAGAGATATATTTCTTATCCTGAATTAAAAATGTTAAAAATAAACAGTTTTCTAAATTCAAATTGTAAGGGAAGTAACTCAATATTTGTACATGTTGCAACTATTGTGTTCTCTCACCAGTTTTCAATTATTTCATTTTCTTTCGGATTTTAGTTGGTGTTTAGTGTTAGTAGAGGAGTGAGCTGTCCGACGGTTTCAATTAATAATGCAATTTATTTATCTCTTCTAACGGAGTAGAGTACTTATTCGCTAATGTCTGTCTGTGTTTCTGTCTACAAAATATCTCTAGCAGTTTCAGATGAATTTCAATGACCATTTGTGGAAGATTGGGTCATGGGATAAGGGAGACATGGTTAGATTTTTGAACGGATCCAGGAATTTCTTTTTGATTGAGTGATATTCTTGATATATTAAGAAGAGGTAAACAATAGTCTCAGCTACAGAAATTGAAACACAGTTACCTCCCCTAAAATCTTGGTAAGATACTACGTAACATTATTGCTTCTTTTTAGAATCATTCTCGAGATAAAAAAATAGAAAGTGCAAGGAAGGAAGATAGAACGAAAGGAGAGAGAGAGAGAGAGAGAGAGAGAGAGAGGGAGAGTGAGAAAGACAGAAATAAAGAAATCAGACTATACATAACTATGTATACGCGCTGCGTATATATATTCATGACTTTTTCATTTACCAATTAGGTATGTTTGAAGTTTATTTTCGTTTCATTTTAGATGCAATCATTATTTTTTTCATGCCTTTCAACGGATATTCCCCAACGGGAAACAAAAATTTCCTTTTTTTCTTGATTTCCCGATAGTGTTATAACAGTTTCACTTATATAGAAACTGTCACCGATAGTGTCAACATAGATTTCTTCAGGTTTCAACTGAATCTGACTGGCTATGTACGTATGCCTTGCGTGTACTGGTCGCATTAATGGAACTAGAGGACTGAAACTTCAAACATTTGTTCCTTATCATGTCTGAAGAATATGATTTCCTTAGTTTTTGTAAATCCCCTAAGGTTTTTAGAAAGAGCTTCAATTTACAATATAAGTGCATGCTATTCCTTAATTCCATGTCCGGCAATGCTCACGCTTGTTTTTTTTTTTTCATTCTTGATCAACGCACAATAAAAAGTAACCTATGTATTGATAAACCTTTCAAACAATTATTCCAATCAACATACCTTACACCACATGTTGGTTAAAGATGATGATCTCATAACGACAGGATTACCAATTTAGGTGTCATTTTTCAATTTTTCAATTCTAGAAGTCACTCTAAAATTCAAAAATCGAAGAAAAAACGATCTCAGTAGGCAACACCGGACCTTAAAACATAAAAACATGTTTTAAAATCTAAATATTGTCTCACTTTGGATTCACTTCTGGAAGAATAAAACAAAAAAAAAACATCTGAATTGGCAACCATAAGTGACGGTTTCTATTGAGTGACTAATCAGACCCCTTGAAAGTCTTCCCTTCATTATTAATTTTCTTTACTAGTCATTCTTTATCCTATTTTTGTTGCTCTTTATTACAATTGAAGTATCATTTATTGAAGCATTGTAAGATATCACATCTCTGAAAACAATTATTCAAGAGTGTACACACACAAGCAATGAAAAGCTGAATAAACTTTAAAGACACTTCTTGGATTTTGATTACATAGAGCGAAGTATGGTGTTTGAAATGTTGGCATTATTGTCTTTTTAGTATCATTGAGCAGGCGCGTGTAAATATGCATATTTACATGAATGAACAGATCTGCATTTAGCAGAGTGTGAATATCTCTGTTCTTATGTGCATCTCAAGAATTGATAATGACTTGCTGAACCGTGGAAATTCCTTGAGTGTTGGTTACTAAGATTATCTTATGCCTCTGCTCTTCTTTCATCTATCCCCAGTATCTTTCTCTTTCTCTCTCTTATCACTTCCTATCTTCGTTACCCGACCATGCTTATATCGGAATGTTGATCTTTTTTCTAACCTTTTCTGCCCTCACTCTTCCTACACTCTTAACCAAAACTTTCCCTTGTGCTATGTATTGAAAGCTAAGAACAAACAGAATAATAATATAGATTTTTATTTCTATCAAGCGGGACAGTGTGTGGCCTTATACACTCTTTTCTGTCTGTGTCTCCAGGACCAGCCATAGGGTTCTTGATGCCATAGACAAGCTGAACTCAGGGAAACAGTTCCGACCTATGATTGTAGTTCAAGATAATTATTTCATGAATATGATGTATTCGTTATTATAACAAGGAGGGTGATCTTATACATTAGACAAATCCTATTGTTTCAGACACGTGACTGGCACCCCCTGGCACTTGGTGCCTTGGGCAACTGTCCGCGTGCCCGGTACCTTGAACCAGTCCTAGTGCCTATGTATACACGCTTTTGTGGAGGCTTCCTTGGACGCGTGCAAAGCAACTGGTCTCCATCAGCTGTGACGAAAAGATTGGCGCCTGTACGTGGCTTCCCACTGATGGGCAATAAATCATCTTTGATGATATTTCTTGGCAATGGTTTCGAAACTTGGAAAATCGATAGACTCCTGCCACAAAGAAAATATTCTTGAAGGCTCTAATTCTCTGCATCTAGTTTTTGAACTGTATTAAATGAACTAAAATAACAAATAATTTTTGACCATTAAAATCAATTTTTATTTTAAATGAATGACATTTTTTCATATATACAGTCTTCATCATCATCAGTCTATTAACGTCCGTCGTTGGACATAAACCTTCCCCAGGATTCGCCACACCTCACTCTCTAGGGCGTCGCAGAGCCAGTACTTTCTGAATTTGTCTAGCTTGTCTCACCATCTGAAACTCTGCCGGTCTCGGTTACGCATGTGATCTCTGGGGATCCATGTCATGGGTCGGTTGTCCACCATTCTTGCGATGCGGCTGGCCCATTGCCATTTGAGTTTTTTTAATGGATTCTATGATGTCCCTGACTCCTTTCTTCTCCCGGATGCATTGTGCCGTTTTGTGATCTCTCCATGTGAAGTTGAGCATAATTATTTCATGTGCACGTTGCATGATTCTTAATTTGCGGGTCTCTCTCTTGGTTAAGTTCCATGTTTCAGCTCCATAAATGACTATTTGGGGGATGCATTGGTTTACACCCTTCTTTTTAGGATTAATGGGATCTTTTTTGTTTTTTAAGGTTTAGCTTGCTTTGCCAAAGGCTTGCCATCCTAGGGTGATTCTTCGCTTGATTTTTTCTTCTTTTATAGGTTTCATAGAGATTTGTTGACCCAGGTAGATGCAGTGGTCTACTTTCTCCGCTTCGCTGTCCTCGATTCTGATCTTTGTGTTTTAATTATGTTATTCGTTAGCTGTGCGATGGAAGATGATGTTTCTCTGCGGCAAGATTTGCTGCGTCAGGTTGGAAGGAAACACTGCAGCGGACTTCTAACGATTAGTTGTCGGACCCCAGTGGAGTGCAGACCCCACTTTCGAATCCAATGTTCTAAGACGTTAGATTGCATTAAACTTT